>CAWUFW010013751.1:0-454746 GCA_963921515.1 Calotriton arnoldi | reverse complement strand
CAGGCGTTCCAGATGAGAGATGCGAAGATATTTTTCCTATGCCCCCTAAGACCTAGTTCCTCCTAAACCTTGGTCAATATTCAGCTTGGATTCTTAGGTCCTCGGGGAAGGGGAAAAAAGGGACAAAAGAACCAAAACGATAAATAAAAGGACACTCTCGCCACTCTCTTCACTTCAGTTAAAGTGCTTCTGACGGCAACATCTTTCGTGGACCATTGCCTATAAAACAACAAACAACAATGAGTGCAGCACTGCTTGCTTCAAATACTAACAATCACATGTGCTTTGCGTTAATGTTATTCTTTGCCCTGTCAATACCTTTGCGTTTATTGCATGTCCCTTAATGACATTCAAGAGATGATATATGCTTCTCTCTCTTTCTCTCTTTGCTTTCTGTAATAAACATACACACATCAGTTTACAAACATTCGTGTTGCACCCTTCATAAATGTGCACCTTATTTTAGGTCACTTACTCAACGTCAGGTTTCTTGTGACGCTTTACAAAGTCCCAAAAATAACTAAAGAAAACGAAAACAAAATGGTTCTTTGCAATGATTGAGTCACAGAGTTTTCTTTCAGTAACTCTGTTATAACCCTTGCGTTCTTTTTCTCTTTTGTATTGTCTTAGATTTTTGTCAGAAGATCGTGGCAGGAAGGCTTGATTCAGCCGAACAGTTCAAAGATAAGTTTTTTCTATTTCACAGTTTTAATTGTTTTATATGCATGCATGCGAGCGCGCTCCGCAAGCGGAACGTTCTTACTTGACTCTTGATTCTTTTCTTCTCTTTCTCTGTTGCAGGTCGGATGAAGAAACTGGACCAGGAAATGAGCGCCGGAAGAATGATGGGGGACGGACCAGGAAATGAGTCGCCAATGCAGAGGAGTGCAGCGGAAGCAGGAAGAAATCCGGAAGTCGAAGACGAGACCAGAGCGCTGCTGCGTCGTCGAGAGATTCCAGGTAAGTGGAGATGCTGGATAGCGGTAACGAACACAAGCACAAATAAGAGGGAGCGGCAGTCTTTTATAGCTGCAGAAGGGTGGGGTTTCTCTGCACGTTGCTAGACACGTCTAACAGTTTAACGGAAAGCAACATGCACACAAGGCAGTGCACCTGTTCCTTGCTGCTCGAGTCGAGTGACTGCTTATTTGGAATGAAACGTTAATACAGGCAAACATAAGTATTAGCAGAATCGAAAGCTTATTTATTTAGCAGGGGTTTACCAAAAAGGCAAGCTTGACCAGTCATAAGGCAATGCACACATAATAGCACACATAATAGGGTTGGTGTTACCACAGAGTAAACCTGACCAGTTAAGCACAGTTTGGTCAAGCTTACCTTGCTGTGTTTAACACCTGGTCAAACATTTCTCCTTAACCTCATTCTGGAGGGCTATTACGACAGCTGCGCTCTACAAACCCCAACAGTCGCTCCCCTCAAAGGCCTCCCCACAGGACGTGGTTTGTGTGGTTTTCTGAGGTAAAATGCTCTAATCAACCGAGAGGCGTGCACTGCCGAAGCCGGTTCCCAAGAGTTTTCCTCTACTGGATATCCTTTCCAAGCAACCAAATAATGCAACTTTCCTTGTAGTCGTTTTGCATCTAGAATTTTCTGAACCTCATACTCTAAATGCCCATCTATAACAACAGGAGGAGGAGGGGGGTTTGGTCTAGTGAGTGGATTATAGGCTTTCAGTAAGGATACATGAAAGGTAGGATGCACAGGGTATTCGGGGGGTAAGAGTAGCTTTACTGATACATGGGTCAATATTTGAATGATGTTAAAGGGCCCAATATATTTAGGCTGCAGTTTCCTAGGGCCTGCTAATTGCAAATTCTTTGTGGAAAGCCACACCTTGTCTCCTACCTTAAAATTAGGGGCTGGAATTCTATGTTTATCAGCTTGAGTTTTCATTCGTTCCTTGTACTTTGTTAAGTGTTTCACTGCTCTTGCCTGTATGTCTAATAAATTGTGTAACCGATCTGTTACGGCTGGTAAACAAGACTGTTCCACAGACAGAGGTAATGATTTGGGATGAAAACCTTGTAAAAAGTAAAACGGGGAACATTGCGTTGACACATGTATGCTATTGTTGTAACAGAATTCAGCTAGAGCTAAAGCCTTGTCCCAGTGACTAGTGAATTCTGCCATTAGGCATCGTAAGGTTTGTAATAAGGTCTGGTTCGCCCTTTCCGTCTGGCCATCGGTTTCTGGGTGGTAAGCTGTGGACAGAGCTACCTTTACCTTCAATAATTCGCAAAAGTGTTTCCAGAACTTTGACACGAATTGACTACCTCTGTCCGAAACAATCTTATCTGGCAAACCATGTAATTTCACAATCTGCGATAGAAAGATATGACTAAACTCCATTGCAGAGGGGAGTTTTAATAAGGGAACAAAATGGGCCATTTTGGACAAATAATCCACCACCACCAAAATCGTGGTGTGACCATTTGACAACGGAAGTCCAGTGATAAAATCTACACTTATAGTGTGCCAGGGTTGGGGGGGCACAGGTAAGGGTTGGAGTAAACCAGTAGGAGTGGTGTGCGAGGATTTATTACTCGCACAAATGGGACAGGTAGCCACAAATTCTTTAACATCTTTCACTAAGGTAGGCCACCAAAAATGTTTCCGACAATTTTCCAAAGTTTTCTGTGTGCCAGGATGACCAGCAAGAGGTGACTCAAGATTCCACTGCATAACCTTTAGTTGAAAGTCTGCACTAGGTACATATAACAAATCTTCATGATAAAGAAGACCTTCTTGAAGTGAATTCTTTGAGTCTTGTAACCACTCTTTCACTCGTTCCTTTAAATGTAGTTGTCTAATCTGAGTCATAAAATCAGGGGAACTTAAAGGTGCTACTATTTTCTGTGGTGGAATAATAGAGGGATTTTCTGTCTCTGTCTTAGACTCAATTGTGTGCCCGCACCGAGACAGCAGATCCGATAACACCTGTTTGGTACCTGGTCTGAATGTAATTACAAAATCAAAGGAGCTAAAGAAATTCAACCAACGCATCTGTCGAGGAGTGAGAGCTTTTACGGAACTAAAAAATTGCAAATTCTTATGATCACTAAAAATTGTAACCGGGAATTTGGCTCCCATCAGATGATGACGCCATTCAGTGAATACTAATTTGATTGCCAACAATTCTCTTTCCATGACTGTGTAATTTTGCTCTGCTGGAAGCAGCTTTTTTGAATAAAAGGCCACGGGATGCAACTGACCATCCTGCTCGTCCCGTTGAGAGAGAACCCCCCCACAGCCACCTGTGAAGCGTCAGCTTCCACAAAAAAGGGCAAATCTGGATTAGGATGTCGGAGTACTGGTGCTGAAGTAAATTTTTCTTTTAACATTTGAAAAGCCTGCGAGGCCTCTTTAGACCAGTCGAATGGCTGTCCTTTCTTTAGCAGCTTCGTAATGGGGACCACTGTTTCTGCGAATTGAGGAATGAAGCGTCTGTAAAAATTGGCAAATCCCAAAACTCGTTGAACCTCTTTCACCGAAGAGGGCTCTGGCCAATCTAAAATAGCACTCACCTTTTTCTTGTCCATCATAATACCAGTAGGTGAGAGACAATAACCAAGAAATTCCACCTGTCTTGTGTTAAACACACATTTTTCAAGTTTTACAAAAAGGTGGTTGTTTTGCAATTTTGCTAACACGGCCTTAACTTGCTGAGTATGTTCTGCTTCATTCTTGGAATAAATCAAAATATCGTCAATATATACGATAACACTTATGTCCAAAAATTCGTTTAACACTTCATTAATAAAGAACTGAAATGCAGCGGGGGCATTGCACAGGCCAAAGGGCATGACGGTGTACTCAAACAACCCAAATTTGGTTCTGAATGCCGTCTTCCACGCATCATGCTCCTTCACTCGTACAAGATGGTATGCCCCTCGCAAGTCCAACTTGGTGTAGATTGTTGAATCTCTCAACTGGTCTAATAATACGGGTATTAATGGTAAAGGATATTTATTCTTTATAGTGATTTTATTCAATCCACGATAATCGAGACAAGCTCTCAAGCCACCATCCCGCTTCGGGATAAAAAATAAAGGCGAAGAGACAGGGGAAGTGGAATGACGGATGAAACCTAATTCCAGAAGTTCATACAAATATGATCTTAGATATTTTGTTTCTTCCTCAGACAACGCATACACTCTACTGTTTGGTAGAGGAGCTCCTGGTATCAAGTCTATGCGACAATCATATGGTCTGTGAGGAGGCAGAACAGTGGCCTTGATAGGATCAAACACATCTGTAAACTCCTGATACTCAGGTGGAATGAGACTTGTAGTGACTAACGAATTTGCACAATGAACAATGGTTTCAAACTCTTGGTGGGCTACTTGGTAACATTGGGCCTTGCAAAATAGTGAATTCAGGGTTACTGTTCTAGACTCCCAATTTATTAACGGATTATGTGTGATAAGCCAAGGAACTCCTAATATAACACGAAAGGCAGGGGTATCAATCAGATCAAAACTAATGGACTCTGTATGTCCATTTTGACAAACCATGACCATAGGCTCTGTTTGATGAGTTATTTCTCCTGAAGACAGAGCAGTGCCATCTACAGTGCATACCGGTTCTGGTTGTTCTTTAAGTCTAATGGGCATCTGAAGTTTCTGGGCTAGTTGATTATCAACGAAATTTCCGGTTGCTCCTGAATCCAATAGGACTGACACAGTATGTCTTACTTGAGCATTCAATATTAGAATGACTTGAATTATAAAATGTTTAGGTATTCTGGGTACGAACTTGAGTCGAGATAGGGAGATCTTAGTCTGATACTGCCTCGTGCAAGTGATCTCCTTCCTTGACGAGTTACCTAGTTTTCCTGCTCAGAAGGGTTCTTTGCTGCTACGCTAACCTTTTTAGGAGTTTTTGGTTTAGTAGGGCATTCTTTTGCAAAATGCCCGGACCGACCACAATACAGACACAGGTTTAATTTTCTACGTCTTTCTTTTTCTTCCGGGGTGAGTGGCCCCTTAATAATACCTATCTGCATGGGTTCTGACTCGGTTTGTTTAACTTCCGCCTCTTTCCTTTCTGTTTTAATCCACGTCAATCTACTTTCAACTCTGATTTTGTCACCTTTTCTTTCATTTAACCTATGGTCTAATTTAACCACCAGATCCACAAAGTCGGAATATTCATCTGGGAGGTCCACTATGTGGGCCAGGGCGTCTTTTAACTCATCACGTAATCCACGATAGAACAGAGATATGCGTTTTCTTCTGGCCATTGAGTCTCTGTTAACAGACGATTGAAATGAGTTAAATACGTCAAAAGGTCTTTACCAGATTGTTTCAAGTTTAGTAGCTCATTATCGCTAGCTTGTACATACGTATGTTTAGCAAACAATTTAGTCATAGTCTGTTTAAACAATGGCCAATTATACAGCACCTGATCATTTCTATCTATATAAGGTATTGACCAGTTTGCAGCAGTGCCTCCCAGATATGAAAGCACAAACGCCACCTTAGCTGCGTCAGACACAAAAGCCTGAGGTTTACACATAAAATGTAATTGGCATTGACTAATGAAAATATTAAACTTTGCACTGTCACCTAAAAACCGTTCCGGGGCTGACAAAGGCACCGTAGGCGGAACTGCAACTGTGACCTGTATTGATGTCGCACCCTCTTCGGTAGTCCTAAAAAGACTTGTCGTTTTAGGCTTGGTTCCTGTCTCAAAAGATGAGGTAAAGGGCGGGACTGTCGTATTTGACCAAGCCAAATCCCTGGGTTTATAACGTATGACTTCTTGTCGTAATTCTAAGTTTTCTTGTTTTAGCTTCTGCATTTCCAACTGCATAGTCTGTAACAGTCCTGTAACAGTTCTATCAGTCTCGGTATCCTCAAATAAGGCTTGCGCCATGTCACGGGCATCTATATGATCTCTGTCTGGGTCCATCTCTCAACTAGAACTTTAATGTTGTGAAGGCTTGTGTTTCTGTTAACCTTCACTCACCTGAAATCCAGGCGTTCCAGATGAGAGATGCGAAGATATTTTTCCTATGCCCCCTAAGACCTCGTTCCTCCTAAACCTTGGTCAATATTCAGCTTGGATTCTTAGGTCCTCGGGGGAAGGGGAAAAAAGGGACAAAAGAACCAAAACGATAAATAAAAGGACACTCTCGCCACTCTCTTCACTTCAGTTAAAGTGCTTCTGACGGCAACATCTTTCGTGGACCATTGCCTATAAAACAACAAACAACAATGAGTGCAGCACTGCTTGCTTCAAATACTAACAATCACATGTGCTTTGCGTTAATGTTATTCTTTGCCCTGTCAATACCTTTGCGTTTATTGCATGTCCCTTAATGACATTCAAGAGATGATATATGCTTCTCTCTCTTTCTCTCTTTGCTTTCTGTAATAAACATACACACATCAGTTTACAAACATTCGTGTTGCACCCTTCATAAATGTGCACCTTATTTTAGGTCACTTACTCAACGTCAGGTTTCTTGAGACGCTTTACAAAGTCCCAAAAAATAACTAAAGAAAACAAAAACGAAAATGGTTCTTTGCAATGATTGAGTCACAGAGTTTTCTTTCAGTAACTCTGTTATAACCCTTGCGTTCTTTTTCTCTTTTGTATTGTCTTAGATTTTTGTCAGAAGATCGTGGCAGGAAGGCTTGATTCAGCCGAACAGTTCAAAGATAAGTTTTTTCTATTTCACAGTTTTAATTGTTTTATATGCATGCATGCGAGCGCGCTCCGCAAGCGGAACGTTCTTACTTGACTCTTGATTCTTTTCTTCTCTTTCTCTGTTGCAGGTCGGATGAAGAAACTGGACCAGGAAATGAGCGCCGGAAGAATGATGGGGGACGGACCAGGAAATGAGTCGCCAATGCAGAGGAGTGCAGCGGAAGCAGGAAGAAATCCGGAAGTCGAAGACGAGACCAGAGCGCTGCTGCGTCATCGAGAGATTCCAGGTAAGTGGAGATGCTGGATAGCGGTAACGAACACAAGCACAAATAAGAGGGAGCAGCAGTCTTTTATAGCTGCAGAAGGGTGGGGTTTCTCTGCACGTTGCTAGACACGTCTAACAGTTTAACGGAAAGCAACGTGCACACAAGGCAGTGCACCTGTTCCTTGCTGCTCGAGTCGAGTGACTGCTTATTTGGAATGAAACGTTAAAACAGGCAAACATAAGTATTAGCAGAATCGAAAGCTTATTTATTTAGCAGGGGTTTACCAAAAAGGCAAGCTTGACCAGTCATAAGGCAATGCACACATAATAGCACACATAATAGGGTTGGTGTTACCACAGAGTAAACCTGACCAGTTAAGCACAGTTTGGTCAAGCTTACCTTGCTGTGTTTAACACCTGGTCAAACATTTCTCCTTAACCTCATTCTGGAGGGCTATTACGACGGCTGCGCTCTACAAACCCCAACAGGTGTGCATGCTTCAGTGTGATCTTGCTGGGCCATGTGGTTTGGGGATGTTGAGCTGTGACTCCCACTCCCATCATGCTATTGCCTCCACCCCCCTTCCCAGCATGCCCATACTTCCTTCCTTTTGAGTGTACTTCACTGTGTGTGGGTGTGACAGCAATGGCAAGGTGGCTGACAGTGGTGTCCTGCTGTTTGTTGGTGCCCAGTTCCCAGCAGGGGCTTGTTCTCCCCACAGCAGTACCCAGTGTCAGCCATCTTGTCAGTTGTTTTCCACTGCCTGTGATGTGAGCATGGTTCAGAGTGGTGTTGATGGGCCAATTGTGAGGGTGAGAAATATCTGTGACTACCACTCCCATCATGCTATTGCCTCCACCCCCTTCCCAGCTTGCCCATACTTCCTTCCTTCTGACTCTGCTTCCCTGTGGGGTAGTGTGCCTGTGCTGAATGGATGGCTGACAGTGTTGTCCTGGCGTTTGTTTGGCTACAAGTCCCATGTGTGTCACTGTGCTTCCCACAGCATGACCCAGGGTGGTGGTTCTTTGTGGGATAATTGATTTTAGTGTGAGGCAATGCATTTTCCCAGGTGTGTTGTGTGTAGTTTGTGTTAGGGGTGTGTGTGGGGAGAGCTGCTGGTAACTATGGTCATAGCTGTCAGTCCTCCTTCCCACCCAGCCAGATATCCCACCATGGAACGTGCTTCCATTGCAGGGAGTGCACGTTGTCTTTCAGGATGTCAGTCAGTGGTGTCCTGCCGTTGGTTGGTGCCCAGTTCCCAGCAGGGCCTTGTGCTCCCCACAGCAGTAGCCAGTGTCAGCCATCTTGTCAGTTGTTTTCCACTCCCTGTGATGTGAGCATGGTTCAGAGTGGTGTTGATCGGCGTATTGTGAGGGTGGGCAATATCTGTGACTACAACTCCCATGATGCTATTGGCTACACTGACTTGACCAGCATACACAGAATTCCTTCCTTTCTGTGGGATTCCCTGTGTGGTGGTTTTGTAGTGGTGGCTACATATCTGACAGTGTTTGTTGGTTATATTTGTGCCACTGCCTAGCTTTATTTGTTGTAGGGTTTGTACATGTCATGACACAGTTACATATCACTATGAGATGGCATGTGTTGTGTTTATCTGACTGACATACACATCTTGGGATGATTCTGTTTTTGTTGCTGTGTATTTGCTAAGGGTGTATGATTTGACTATCCCCTTGACAGTGATGTGTGTGTATTGTCACACAATATTGGGTATATTGGTTGTGTACTCACCAGGCTCTGGGATGTTTTCTAGTCCATATACGCTCACTGGTGGTAGGATGGCCCGCACCTTCTCCTCCCAGGGCCTGAGGTATAGTGGTTTGGCAGGAGGGCCACTGCCGGTGTGTTGGCTCAAGATGTAATCCTTCTTCAGTAGGTCCCTGACCCTCCTGCGCACATCATACCACCTGTTCTGGATGTCTTCCTTTGTGCGCAAACATGGTGATTGTGCGTTCACCCTGTCGACGATCCTCGCCCACATCTTGGTTTTCTGCGACATGGCTTTTTTTCTCATGAATATTATGACAACGATGCATAGACCATGATTTGGTATGCTAGCCAATAATTTCTGTATATGTTTCTCTATTCAAATTACACTTCTTCCCAAAATTTAGGATATCCATGCTGCTTCTGCTATATGTAGGCCAGAGGTGTTCCCATTCATGCCAGATTTTAAGGAGGATCACTGGCAGCGTACATGAGTTCCAGTTATAGAATTGCATCTTATGGAGATTTCTTTACTACTCAGGCAAGGAGCCACACTTCCTGGACCCGTGTGGCACTCTTCGTCTGTAGATGTGTCATTTTCATCAGTGCATTCGCACTGGTCACTTTGAAACTCATTGTGATTGGTCAGTGGGTAAGTCAATCATGTTGTTTGGAAGTTGCAAGATGAGCACTGCATTGAGGTCAATCTGAATGGCCAAAATATCAATAGCCTTATTGGGTGAGCTTCATGGTGCAGGAAGGCTGGTAGGCATCCCTTGTGTGGCAGATTACTCATTTCTGGGGCTTCATGGTGGTCCCATGTGTCGTGGCTTAATGATCAGCCACCTCTATAATGTTTCATGACCCTGTGCTATTGCTGTAAGGCATTGATCAGTCACTGCTAGTTCTGGTTAAATTCATGTGACAGCATCATAATCATATAGGACTTATTTGAGGCTCATGTACTGCCGTCTCTCGCAGAAGTACTGTAACCATTTCTTGCCATGTTTCTGCATGTGGATTTGGTCACTGCAGAGGGTTTCTCTGTGGCCTTTCCAAGCCTCCAATCTCAGTTACTCAGGGAAGTACCGGTGCTTTCTGAAGAGTCCCATTGTCAAAGTTTTGCTATTCATTCTGCCATGGTGCTTCCAAACCTCCCTAGAATGCTGAATAGTGTTTGCACTACTCATTAATGGCGAATTGAACCTTAACAAACTCGAGTCACCCACATTTTTGGATCACGTGAGATTCGCTCAAATCAAACTTTTTATGGTTTTAGGTCAGGGTGGTTCACCCATAATTCTATTTACTAAATGTGCATGTAAGCAACACATGTTTTTGTTACATGCACTGCTGGGAAGGATGATGTAGAGGTCGAACTACCTTGATTCACAAAGAATGTAATTATATATCATGTTGACATTATGAATAACTAAATTGCTGGTGGTACAGCCTCTAAGGGGGCTTAATTTATTAAGCATGTCAAATCTCTAGAATTTCTCATAGATTTGGTGACATCACAAATAATATTCCTAAAAGGAATATTCTTCACTCATTTATGTTCTTAGTCTGCCTAGTAACTACTGTTCACAAATAGATTTTTTGTCACTTAGCATTTAATGTAATAATATTGTATTTTACTCTTTACATTCTTTCACCAGTTATTAGCATTACAAAGGTTCTTCATTCTTTAAAAAAGAATAGTGCAACCCGCATGCCAGACAAATGATTAACAGGGTTCAGAAGGAAGGCGGAGCATTATTTATAAGCGTTATGAAGGTAGCTTTATGGAATTATTTGGAAGCAATGCAGATGATAAACAAGGCAACGAACGGAAATGTTTGGAAGTATCACAGTTGATAAAAATAACAGAGTGAACTTGCAGCTTTGATGTTGACACAGCACAAAAACACATTTACCTTTCTCAATAACTGGATTAGAAGCTCAGGAAGCAGAAGGGAAAACATGCCAAGCCAGCAAGAACACACTTAAACAGGCTGTCAGTAATCCGGGTGACAGCAGGGAAAGAACAAGCACAAACATGCCAGCAAAAGGCCAAGGATATACAAAAAGCCATAGGAGGTGAAACACGCTGCTGGATCTCACATGCAGTCTACCAGGTAAAGTGAAACGTGAAACGTGAGTGATGCTGATTCCTTGAGTCCGCCCTGCCTCCTCTTCATCATTCAGGTGCTGGATGGGGCAACTTAGGTTAGACGAACAGAAGAATAGTTTCTTTCACCCTGCATTAGCAGAACTTACATCCAAGGAGTCTCTCTTTTGATGCTATGGGGCCGATTCCGATTCAGGCCGGAAATCACTCCGACCGAGCCGGACCCGGAGAGATTTCTGACCGAATCGGACTCTGGCAGTCTGACCGAACGAGTATGATGCGCACGCATGCAATCGGACTCGAGTCGGTCGGACTCCCATTGAAGTCAATGGGAGCCGGACGTACAACGCGTACGCGGGCTCCCATTGACTCAATGGGTGCGAGGCGAACAAGGGCGCCCTACAGCGGGTACGCCTCGATGTGACTCGCGGCATACATGCACAGGTAGGGGGACCCATGGGTCCCCCTGTGTGCGACTCGCGCGGCTACGCGTACAGGGGGTCCGACACGGACCCCCAAAGTCCGGCTCCGACTGCTCTTTCGAGCCGGACGGCGCGAGTCGGTCGGACTGGCTCGCGGCGCGCATCGTACTTGCCCGGCCGGGGAACGTCTCCATTGCGCTGTGCGAGTCGTGTCCGTGCGAGTCGGTCGGAGCGGTTCGGACCCGCGTACGAATCGGTCGGCGATTTCGCGTGCGCCGCATCGTACTCGCCGGCCGGACGCACGTACGAATTGGTCGGGAAAGAGGGCTCCGAATCGGATCCGGTTAAGCCAAATCCGATTCGGTGCCCTACCGGCCGAGATCGGAATCGGCCCCAAAGTGTTACTTTTATTGTGATGTGTTGAATGTCTTGAAACTGAATCCATTCAAATCGGAAATTCTTCCGATGTCCAACATAGTGCCAAATTGACACATCATGTTATGGCTTAAATAAATGTCCACCGGCCCCAAACACGCCTCATTGGAAGCCAACCCTGGGACTGTTGATGCTATTTTATCTGATCATCTAACATAGAGCACCTATAGTCTGTCACTAAAGATTAACAGCAAATAAATCAACATAGCCAATTAAACGAGTCTCAAAACAAGAAGAGACTTGACTCCTTTTAAGTTCAGCCTTCTTCAAATTCAAAGCCATGAAGTATATTAAATGATTAAAGAAAGCAAAATCAATAGTTAGTCAAAATGCATGGTAAATCAGTATTGAGAATTAGCATAAGGCTCAATCAGATGGAGCAAAGAGACTGACAAGAACTCAAGTGTCAAAGTAAAATATTTCTAAATCCTAAGCAAGAGATGGACTGACAGAAAACCACACAAACCACGTCCTGTGGGGAGGCCTTTGAGGGGAGCGACTGTTGGGGTTTGTAGAGCCAGGGAAATCCAGACATGGCTCACCTCTAGAAACAGTCTCTCACATAACAAAATACAGAGTGAAAATTGCAGTATCAGCATAAGGTGATCATACAACATTTCAAGATTTTGAAATAAAAATACAAAATGTAATACAGCATCAAATAGCACCATCTAAAAAGCATCTCATAAATTGAAATTAGATCAACTGCTTTGACCTAATGTTATCGGATGTGTCAGTACAAATGTAGTTACTCTCCAAACAATGACAGTCTCAATTTATGAATAGGCCTACAGAAACACAGAGAGGAAGAGTTTTGAAAGCAGCAGAAGGTTTCCTCTGAGTTCTTCATGAACAGCACACCAATTCAGAACGTTATAAAAGTGCACATTTTGCTTAGGCATAATGAGAGGAGAAATGAAAACACACATCATGGCTGCAATAGAATTCGAATGGAGTCTATGCATAGTTCAAACTTAGTTTAGCCAAGCACAGAAATATGGCTTTGGAAGGTGTAGCATTTTTGTTTTAGTACAAAATTGTTCATAAAAATATTCAGAAAATTTTAAGAAAAGGGTATCGTCTTTATCAGGACCATTCTCGGACTAATTCCAAATTGACCTCAGAATATATATTCTATAACAAATTCCATCTTCTTCCATCTCACAATTCTGACATATATATCTGAGTTACAATACTTACCACACAAAATAGTACTAGGCACTGTCTACATCAAGTCTAGATTAGACTTCAGTAATTTTGTCGGTCCTGGACTAGCCAAAGAAATACAGCATAGTTTGATCGTATGCAAAATGCTGTTGTCAAACTCAAATTCCACAATCGGAAAAATTATCATGTCTCTGATTACTTAAAGTAACTGCAGTGGTTAACAGTTAGTAAATGTTGGAAATGACCATCTTTTGCATGGTAATCCCTCAGATGTTTGACTTCACTATTCTATTTTTTTGCTGAACCTATTTCTGTTGGCATTAGGACTCTGCTCACTTTGCTCCTGTTAACCAGTAGTATAGTGCTTGTGCTCTCCCTTTCAAACATTGTAAAATTGATATACCCCTAATTGGAACATTTAATTTACTTTTAAGTCCCTAGTAACTCGTACTACATGTTCACAGGGTCTGTAAATTAAATGCTACAAGTGGGCTGTGGCTTGTCTCCCATAGATTAACACTGGGTTACCTTATTACACTTAATAAGTGATAACTTCTGTTTGGGAACAGCTAGAGAATTTCTTCCACTCATTTGATTAATAATTTAAAATCCTCTTTAATGGTAACGTTGGATTACTATTCCAAAAATACCACTTTTTAAAAGTTGGCATTTTTCTGCCTTAACCAAAGGTGCCTTTCTGCTAGTGTCCAGGGTCACTTGAATGTTAATAGCTTTCCTGTAGTTTGATGTGATTTCCTTCTAAGTAGGGGACAAAAGAACTTATTTGAGAAGGGGTGTCCCTCTCATGACCTGGATTGCCTGGGGTTGTACCCAGCCCTTCCTGAGCTTCAAAGGGGAGACTGAGGGCTGTACTCAGGCCCACTGATTTCAGAAGATAACTGCCCTGTCACTGGCAAATGCAGCGCACACCTGAGTCTGCCTGCCTTTTATTCACTAGCCATCCTGGAGCCTTACACAGGGGAACAGGAATAACTAACCAGAACTAGTTTAGGGTTCCCCACCCACAGGCTGGCACTGGGCATAAAAGTGGCAACCCTAGAACCTCTCATCAGAACACTCCTGGACCTGTGGAGACTCAGAAGAAAGACTGCCCTTCTGTCTGAAGCAAGACTGAACCTGCTTGCCTTGAACTCATGACCCAGATGTGTCCCAAGTGGTCAGTTGGCTGATCTCACGTTTGAGCTATAGGGACACAACAAGCTTCCAGAGACCTTTCCCTGCAACAGCCCAACTCACTAGTACCAACTGGACATGTCTGAACCCTGCTGCTGGCCTCTGTTGGAGTGAATCCTAAATCTCAAGTGGTGCCCACCAGGTCCTGGACCCTTGACTAGTATTGGAGTGTACTCCTACAACCTGACAACTGCAAGAACCTACTTCAGGTGAAAAAACAGAGGCTCTGTGTTCTTTGTGTCCCACAGAAACTGCATCCAACTAATGATGAGACCTTTCCGCATACAGCTTTCTGACTTCACCTGCAGGGAGCTGTTCACATCATCAACAATCATCCCACATTTCCCACCAATATGAACTTCAGATCGACAAGCAGCTCTTGGCACTGACAACGATCACCCCACAGTTCCCCACTAAAGCAAAGTTCTGACTTAGGCCTAGGACTTTAGCAACTTCCTGTCACCGAGCCCCTCTCTGGAACAATCTCATTGACAAGAGCTTCTTGAGGAAAATAGGACTAAGTTAGAAGGTAAATTTTCCACCGGGACAAACCTGGTCCCTGCATCTGACTCACGCTCCATCGCATTCAGCCTTAACATATGGCTTTGGCCCGATTCAGTATGACCAGATAGCTGCGATTGGTACTTTGTGCTTTTTTAGGTCGAGCCTAGAGTAGCGCGCAAGCGCTGCTTCTGGCAAGACTTTATGTAGGGGGTTTGAAAAAGCTGACCAGACGCTTGTGCGTCATGGCCTTTTTCCTGTGGTTACCCGCACGGGCGCCATGTGGTTTCACTCATCGTGCCCTGACACGGGCGCGATAATTAAAACCAGATGTCTCGCTGTGGCGCGCGCGCGCGCACCACGCGCGTCGCCCCCCCTCCTCCCCGCTCGTGCCTTCAAATGCTTGTTTTAATAAGTACTCGCGCTTATTTATTCCCATTTTAAGCACGGTACTGCAAGTTCCAGTATGCACAGGAAAAACACAAGCGCTGAGTGAACTTTACACCCCCGGTACTCCGTATTCGTTGTTCACGTGCTCTCACATTCCGTTATATTGAGTTGCAGTTCGACTTCCGGTCCCCCAGGCAGATGTGGCTGCGTATAGTGCAAGGGATAGAGTGACAGGCCGTCTGCGCAGTGGGAGTGCCAGGAAGCTGGGATACTCCCGAGATACAAACAGCAGAAACGAAACTAGTCTATTTCCTGCATCATGGCGGCGACAGCAGCTCAGTCTCAGAGTCTGGAGGACGAAGTCACTTGTTCGATTTGTTTAGAATATTTCAAGAATCCGGTGATCATAGGCTGTGGACACATCTTCTGCCAGTCCTGCATCTCACGGTGCTGGCAGGGGTCCGATACAAACCTCGCCTGTCCCGAGTGCAGAGAAATATCCCAAGAGAAAAATTTCAGCCTATCCGGCAGCTGGGAAACCTTGTGGAAATGCTAAAAATTCACCTCCCTTCCCTGAAGCCGCAGGAGAACGTGTGCGAGAAACACCAGCAGCAGCTGCAGCTCTTCTGTGAGGATGACCAGGAGCCCATCTGTGTGGTGTGTGACCGGTCCAGGGACCACCGGTCTCACACAGTCATTCCTGTAGAGGAGGCTGCCCAAGAGTACAAGGTATGTGTGAGGCACTGCTGGGATCGCAGCTCTTTTACCGTAAACTCTGTACTACTTGACTGACTGCGGCTAAGAGTACACGCCATGTGTGGGGCAGCGCAGTTCTTTTACTGCATGACCGTGCCCAAGAACAAAGGCCTGTGTGAGAAACTGCTGGGATTCTGTCTGGACTCACAGGCCTGGTGCCCCCTAGAGCACGATTTTATTTATTTATTTATAAAGTTTTATATAGGGCTAGCTAGACCCGTGGGTATCAGAGCGCTTTACATATGAATCTAAGAGTAGAATTGAAGCACATTGGTGCTAGAGTAATCGCCTATGTAGAGACTGGGCTATAATATAATTGCTTTAATGATCCCGACATAAACAGGATCGTACAGAATCAACGGACTTGCAGAAGTTTTTTGCCTTTGTCATGTGGCATATAAAACAAATCCTGAAAGTACAGCTTGTATTTCCTGCTTGGTGGAGTGATGCTTTTCATCTACTGCTGAGTCATACCGAGAAGAGAGAGAGAGATATATATATATGGAGTAGTATTAGATGTTGTGCAAAAAATTGTTTCTCTTCTATGGAAGATATATATATCATATTCCTGAAGAATGTGGATCTTATGAATATATCCCACCAAAACGTGCCAACAAATTACTGTTACACAACTTACCGATACTGGACATTCCTACATGATCATATTCAAGGATGCTTAGTGATATGTATGGTAGAGGTGTATATGTTCAAAGACAGATTGATTTGTCTTACAAAAATCTTCCTTTTTTGTGATGACGTAGTATATGTTCCTTTGTTTCATGTATGTGTCATTTTTAATTAAAAAAAAAAATATATATATATATACTGTTTTTAGGTCTCGGCCTGCACCAGCGCTTGCGCTGGTCTGGGCGAGAGTTTTAGTAAGCGGGTTTTGGAAGTGCAAACCCACTGGCTTTCGGCTGGCGACCAGCTTGCGTTCACGATAGCGTGCACGCGCGCAGCTGCCATCTGGGTTTCCTATCTCTTCCTCATTTCCTCGTCATGGCTCATTAACTCTCTGGACTCTGATGTTTCAATCGCAGCAGCAGCTCACATTACCAACTGCCCTGGACTACAGTCACATGAAAAACAACAGCGATTAGCATTGAAATGCAAGCTTTTTTTTGTCTAGTTAGAAATATTGCTTCGGTGGGTTGATTTCACCTTATATCGCTATTTGTTTTATATTGGGAGTCACAGCCTAATTACCAGTATTTTTGTCTCACTCTGTTTTTTTTTTCATATTTATTCGCGCAAAGCACAAAGCTATATTTAAGGTTACTTTTTCTGCGTCACTTATTCACTCTATTTAAACTCCACACCCCCACTCTTATTGTCTCTCTCCTTCTCTCTCTCTCCCCTCTCTAATTCTCTCTTTACTTAATTAACTCTCCCTCTCTATCTTTTTTAGCCTTTCATTCTCTCTCACCCCTTTATCTGTTTCTCTTTCAAACTCCTTCATTCACTCTCTCTCCCTTCTTTCTCTCTCTCTCTATCCCGCTCCACTCTTTATTCTATGTACACCCTTTCTCTCTCTTTCTCTCTCACCACCCTCTCTAATTGGGCATTATATGTTCACTCTATCTCTCACTCGGCAACACCACAGCATCACTCAGCATCACCACAGCATCACTCAGCGCAACCACAGCATCAATCAGAGCCATCACAGCATCACTCAACGCCATCACAGCATCACTCAACGCCACCACAGCATCCCTCAACGCCACCACAGCATCACTCAGTGCAACCACAGCATCACTCAGTGCAACCACAGCATCACTCAGTGCAACCACAGCATCACTGAGTGTAACCACAGCATTCCTCAGCACAACCACAGCATCACTTAGCACCACAACAGCATCACTCAGTGCCACCACAGCATTACTCAGCAGCACCACAACATCACTCCGCGCCACAACAGCATCACTCAGCACCACCATAGCTTCACTCAGCGACACCACATCATCACTCAGGGCCAACACTGCATCACTCAGCACCACCACAGGATGACTCAGCACCACCACAGGATGACTCAGCACCACCACAGGATGACTCAGCACCACCACAGGATGACTCAGCACCAGCATCGCTCAGCACCACCACAGCATCGCTCAGCACCACCACAGCATCGCTCAGCACTACCACAGCATCGCTCAGCACCACGACAGCATCGCTCAGCACTACCACAGCATCGCTCAGCACCACGACAGCATCGCTCAGCACCACCACAGCATCGCTCAGCGCCACCACAGCATCACTCAGCACCACCACAGCATCACTCAAAGATACCACAGCATCACCACAGCATCGCTCAGCACCACCACAGCATCGCTCAGCGCCACCACAGCATCACTCAGCGCCACCACAGCATCACTCAAAGATACCACAGCATCACCACAGCATCGCTCAGCACCACCACAGCATCGCTCAGCACCACCACAGCATCACTCAGCGCCACCACAGCATCACTCAGTGCCACCACAGCATCACTCAGCGCCACCACAGCATCACTAGGCGCCACTACAGCATCACTCGGCACCACCACAGCATCACTCGGTGCCACCACAGCATCACTCGGCGCCACCACAGCATCACTCGGCGCCACCACAGCATCACTCGGCGCAACCACAGCATCACTCGGCGCCACCACAGCATCACTCGGCGCAACCACAGCATCACTCGGCGCCGCCACAGCATCACTCAGCGCCGCCACAGCATCACTCGGCGCCGCCACAGCATCACTCGGCGCCACCACAGCATCACTCGGCACCGCCACAGCATCACTAGGCATCACCACAGCATCACTCAGCGCCACAACAGCATCACTCGGCGCCACCACAGCATCACTCGGCGCCACCACAGCATCACTCGGCACCACCACAGCATCACTCAGCGCCAAGACAATATCACTCAGCACCACCACAGCATCACTCAGCGCCAAGACAATATCACTCAGCACCACCACAGCATCACTCAGCACCACAGCAGTATCACTCAGCAAGACCGGAGTATCATTCAGCATCACCTCAGCATCGTCTCCGCAACAATCACCACCACTACCACCTCAGCATCACTCAGCACCACCTCAGCCTGCTCTCGGAATCTGGCATCTGTTGATTCTCCCCTAGCCTCTGGCCGCTGCTAGTGTTATAATACAGGTACTAGTTCCCAACCTTCACCCTCCGATTGTTTATGCCCCCTCAAAAAAAAAGCTTTAACAAACAACCATTGCAATAGACAGAAACAAGTTGCCAGCATTGCAAGAACAAAAGAAAACTGAGGACATTTTTTATTGTAAATACTTTTTTTAATATGGTCGTTCAGTTTTACATAATGCCTTCTTGGTCATATATAAAGTAACAAAAATGCTTCTGATACTTTTTATTATAACTTTTCAGCATGCTGCACAGCAGCCACACTTCTCTACAGCACAGCTTGAAGACATTGGCAAAGTCAATAGCTCTGGCTAAACACTTATAAGGCCCCAAAGGCAAGACCTATTGGCTATGCCAATGCTTGTTTACTCTATTTCTACCGCAAACCTTAAAAATTCATATCTCCGGTTCTACTTATTGAATTTTTGTTGTTTATGTGTCATTTCATTTATTACACTTTTCCCTATTTTTCCAAATTCGTTTGAGGTTTTTCTTGTGGTGTGTTTTCACTTTATTACTGTTTGAGTGCTGCATAAATATTTTATGCATTGCCTCTAAGTTGAGCCTGACTGCTTTGTGCCAAACTACCAGAAGGTTAGGCACAGGTTTATCTAGTGACTTTTGTAGTTCATCCTGACAAGGATTGTGATTATTACTTGAGTGTGGCACTCGCCACTCTCAACTAAAAACCCAATTTCTTACTATAAAAAATCCAATTCAAAGGAGCCTGTAGGCTGCACAAACTTTACCTTGCAAACAGTCCAAACCGAAGGAGCTTGAAATTCTCTTCCTTTGACCTTAAAATCAGAATCCAACCTCCTTATATTCGGGAAACTCCTCTTGACCTGGCTGTTTTCCCAGTATACCCTCCACTGCTAATTACCGCATTGAGGTGTCATATACTATGCTTAAGTTGTCTATGATGTCACTAAGAGTCCTGAGGTGAAACCATCCCTGTCATTCACATTTTACAAATGGATAATTTTAGATTTTGTGTGGGCCCCCAAACTCACCTGCTTCTGCTTCCAACAGCTATGCAGTGGCAGAAGAGTAGTAGTCGTAATATTGTATTCTTTTAGTTTATATAAAAACAATATACAATTAAAAGGCTGAATTGACATATATCATGAATCCACCCTACCTTAAAAATACCTAACATATACAATAAAATATAACAAAAAATGACAAAATTCCCAAACATAACTATTGAAAGCAAAATCTAAAACCATGGTGCAAAATAAGAGGCATTTAGTGACCGACAGCCACCACATTTTTTGAGCCTTATTCAAAAGTCAACCAAACATGTTTAGGGGTGGAGCCTTTAAACCAGAAAAGGGTTACCTCATGTATAGTCCAGATACCCTCTGAATTCCACGTTGGCTTTAGGTACATTTTTAGACGCTCACATGATGTTGTACATATACAAAGTAAATGCTCAAGAGTTTATTGAGCCCAATTACAGAGTCTCCAAACACGTGATGAGCAACTCGTGCTACTCGAAACACCATCAAATTGGTCAAAGGGTAAATATAATAATGTAAGGTGAAGGAATGACATTTCTGTTGCAGGGTTCATGTTAAAAAACCCACATAAGTCTGCACCTGCATGGTGAACGTTTCCAAGGTATATTTGGAATTAATGTATGTGGTAGCCTTTTCTAAATCAGCCATATAACACAATGTTTTTATTACATTTTTTATCATATGTTTCCTTTGCTACCTTTTCATAATTATGCAATCAGTTAACCCCTTCGCTAGGCCTACCCCCCCCCCCCCCAAGCCTTTTTTGGGCTATTTGGGGTAGTTCGCGTTTAGGCCCCTGTAACTTTTTGACCACATAAGGTATCCACGCCAAATTTGCTTCCTTTTCTTCCAACAGCATGGGGATTCTAAAGCTACCCAGGGTTTGTGGATTCCCCTGGAGGGGACCCAGAAATTAGCCAAAGTACAGCTAAAATTTGTTTTTTTTTTTAAATGGGAAAAAAGTGCTGCAAATGAAAGCGTCTGGTTTTTTCCCTGCAAATGGTATCAACAAAGGGTTTGTGGGGCTGAAATCACAATTGTCCCAGCTTTCAGGGATTGGCAGACTTTTGTCAGAAAACCAACATTTTTTACACAATTTTGGCATTTTACTGGGACATAGCCTAATTTTGCTATTTTTTGTGCTTTCAACGTTATTTCAGTTAATGGTAGAAATGGATATGAAAGCAATAATGGATCCTGGAAAGCTATACATTTTAGAAAAGTAGACAATATTCTGAATACAGCAAGGGGTCATTTGTAAGGGTGGGCGGAATTTGCGGAATTGCGTTCCGCGAAATTCCGCGAAACGGCAAAAAATCTCCGCGAGCACGCGGAATTTCGCGTGCTCACGGAGATTTTGCTGCGCCCCTTTAAGTGCTTCCTGTTGAGGTTTAATTTTTGTGACAGGAGCATCGTGCCAGCCCAGAATGAATCCTGCCCTGCATATTTATCCAAGAAGATGAGTCCGTTTTGTGCAATACCTCTACTCAACTGGAGTACTTTCTACTGGCTAATCAGTAAGTGCTACCTCGTTGGGAAAATGTATAGTGCCTTTCCTACACTACAGCTGCAAAGGACCAGAAGAATTGTCTCCAGTGACCTGTGTGTCTAACTTTGCCACCGCGGCGAAAGCGCTGGGGTCCTTTGATTAAGCTGTCCATCATAGTGGGGAAAGGGCGGGAAGACGTTGCATACCGCGAGTGTATGTGGGGCGGGGCTACTAGCCTGTTCTCATGCCTCTTGTTTATAAAGGGTCAGAGCAGGATCTCAGCGGCAGACGAGGAGAAGGAACCTCCTGGTCACAGGAACTACACGAGGATTGCGCTCGAGAAAATCAAGGATGCAAAGACCTCCATCAAGGATTATAACTAGCTTTTCAGGGTGGCAATGGAGAGAAGGCACATCTGCTTAATCACGCTCACGAATTCTACACGAGGATTGCGCTCGAGAAAATCAAGGATGCAAAGACCTCCATCAAGGATTACAGCTAACTTTTCACGTTGGAAATGGAGAGAAGGCACATCTGCTTAACCACGCTCACGAATTCTGCACACCTACCCTGCATATTTATCCAAGAAGATGCCTCCGTTTTGTGCAATACCTCTACTCAGCTAGAGTACTTTCTACTGGCTAATCAGTAAGTGCTACCTCGTTGGGTAAATGTATAGTGCCTTTCCTACACTACAGCTGCGTAAAGGACCTGAAGAATTTTCCCCAGTGACCTGTGTGTCTGTAACTTTGCCACCGCGCCGAAAGCACCGGGGTCCTTTGATTAAGCTGTCCATCATAGTGGGGAAAGGGAGGGAAGACGTTGCATACCGCTAGTGTATGTGGGGCGGGGCCAAACGGGCGGGGCTTCTAGTCCCGTTCACATGCCTCTTGTTTATAAAGGGTCAGAGCAGGATCTCAGCGGCAGACGAGGAGAAGGAACCTCCTGGTCACGGGAACTACACGAGGATTGCGCTCGAGAAAATCAAGGATGCAAAGACCTCCATCAAGGATTACAGCTAACTTTTCAGGGTAGAAGTGGAGAGAAGGCACATCTGCTTAGCCACAACCTCGCTCACAAATTTTTGGGCTGAATAATACGTTACAGAATTTGAGCTTCAACTCGGGCACCTGCTTTATTTATACCCGAATTCCGTTCCGCCGCGGATCGCGGAAGTTTCGACATTTCCGCGTTCCGCGCGGAAATGCCGAAATTTCGCAAGTTCCGCGAGCGGAACGGAATTTGCCGACCAGGGTTAGTCATTTGTGTAGATCTTTTAAGGTTTCTTTATAGAAACTAACAGTTGAAAATAGGAAAAATTGAAAATGAGTTGAATAAAACAGCCATTTGTGCCTACGTTTTCACCTGTAACTTCTTCAATTATGACAGATGTTTAAAAGCAATATACCATTACATCTGCTGGACCTTTCTGGTTGTGGGGATATACAGGACTTGTAGGTTCACCAAGAACTCGACGAACCCAGAGCCAATAACTGAGCAGCGTCTTGCAATGGTTTTTTATTATGCACTGGGTATATAGCAATTAATTTGGGAAAATATATATAGTGAAAACTCTGGATGAAAGACACCTAAGTATTTCTGAAATTGGAACAAAATATAGAGTTTAGAAACAGTAGCTATTTGCACATTTCTGAAATTGTGAGTACCCATACTAGCATGAGAATTATAGGACATTTTTCAAAGTGACTTCTGTTTTACACATTGTCTTCCATTTAGAAGGCAGAAATGCATCGAAAGTCAATAGGTAATAACAGTTGCTCTACAATTCTGTGTTACCCTAAGTCTCCCGATAAAAATGGTACCTCACTTGTGTGGGTAGGCCTAGTGCCCGTGACAGGAAACAACTCAAAACGCAACGTGGACACACTTCATTTTTACAGTGAAAACTGATCCTTTTTTTTGCAAAGTGCCTAGCTGTAGATTTTGAACCCTAGCTCTGCCGGCACCTAGGGAAACCTTGCAAACCTATACATTTTTGAAAACTAGACACCCAGGGGAAACCAGGATGGGGTGACTTGTCTGGCTCTCACCAGGTTCTGTTACTCAGAATCCCATGCAAACCTCAAACTTTGTAAAAAAAAAAAAAAAACATTTTCCTCACATTTCTGTGGTGAAAAGTTCTGGAACCTGCGTGGATCCACAAAATTCCACACACCCTGCATTCCCTAAAGTCTCCCGAGAAAAATGGTACCTCAACTTGTGTGGGTAGGCCTAGTGCCCGCGACAGGAAACGGCCCAAAACGCAACGTGGACACACCACATTTTCACAGTGAAAACTGACCCTTTTTTTGCAAAGTGCCTAGCTGTAGATTTTGAATCCTAGCTCTGCCGGCACCTAGGGAAACCTAGCAAACCTATACATTTTTGAAAACTATACACCCAGGGAAATCCAGGATGGGGAGACTTGTCTGGCTCCCACAAGGTTCTGTTACCCAGAATCCCTTGCAAACCTCAAACTTTGTCAAAAAAAACAAATTTTCCTCACATTTCTGTGGTGGAAAGTTCTGGAATCTGCGTGGATCCACAAAATTCCACCCACCCCGCATTCCTCAATGTCTTCTGAGAAAAATGGTACCTAACTTGTGTGGGTAGGCCTAGTGCCCGCGACAGGAAACGGCCCAAACCGCAACATGGACACACCACATTTTCACAGTGAAAACCGACCCTTTTTTTGCACAGTGCCTAGCTGTAGATTTTGAACCCTAGCTCTGCCGGCTCCTAGGGAAACCTAGCAAACCTATACATTTTTGAAAACTAGACACCTATCAGAATCCAGGATGGGGTGACTTGTCTGGCTCTCACCAGGTTCTGTTACCCAGAATCCCTTGCAAACCTCAAACTTTGTTAAAAAAAAACCACATTTTCCTCACATTTCTGTGGTGCAAAGTTCTGTAATCTGCATGGATCCACAAACGTCCACCCACCCTGCATTCCCCAAAGTCTTCCAAGAAAAATGGTACCTCACTTGTGTGGGTACGACATTTGGCACACGATGGCATTGAGATAGGGTCGTTATACAGTTGACGAAGATGAAAGGCACACATTATTTGTAATGTTGATGTAAGGTTTTGATATTATTTCCACAGGTGTAACGATAAACAACGGTAGTGTTTTCTAATCCAGGGGCAAGAGTGATGAACACACCCCTGTTGGTCTGGTGCAGGCTGGTATGAAAGCCCTCTGCCGACACCGGGTAACTATATACGATTGAAGACCAAAGATTAAAGAATATACATTACGTTGTAAATTAATTTTATCTGGTTGACCAGTTTTATTGAGATAGAACCGCTGTTCTTTTTGTTTTGTCAGCCTATCCGCATCACACAAAGTATTGTCCAGAGAGGCGAGTGATTGAACCCCACGCCCTGATGAATTTGCCACAACATACGTAATTGGTAATGAAACATGTTGGCCTTCTTGGAAAAGGTTAGCAACATGCAGTGCTTTTAACCCGAGTAAGCTCACATTTGCAAATAAAGAGGGTAACCTAACAGTGAGTCTTAACCCAATTTTAATTGCATGGAACACACTGTTCTCTGCATATCACGGGGTTTATGGTTTATGTTTTGGGACAGTTAACTCTTTTTTTCTGCTCTTCTTGTCTCTCTATTGGACACTATTTTCTTTGTTTCCATGAGTGGGCAACCGATGATGATATACGTGGGCATACTGGCGAGAACCTGCTGGTAGCCTCCCTGGTATTGCATACGTGAGGTGCCCTCCCACTCTTTCACTTATTTTTTAGTAAGTGTTCTTCACTCACATGTTGTGGGGGGGGATATGCATGGTTGGGCGGCTTGACTGACAGCGGTTCTTCATTTTCTATAAAAATATTAATTTGAGAGTTCTGGGACTGCAGGAAAATTGGACAGGGTGCCAGAGAGTGGGTGGAAAAAGGGATTCCCACGTTAGAAGCAGCTCCTAAGAGTAACATTGAAGAAACTCTCTCATAGCCAGGTCTCTATTGTATTGATGGGTAGGCCTAGTGCCCGCAACAGAAAACGGCCCAAAACGCAACGTGGACACACCACATTTTCACTGTGAAAACTGACCCTTTTTTTGCAAAGTGCCTAGCTGTAGATTTTGAACCCTAGCTCTGCCGCCACTTAGGGAAACCTAGCAAACCTATATATTTTTTAAAATTAGACACCCAGGGAAATCCAGGATGGGGTGACTTGTCTGGCTCTCACCAGGTTCTGTTACCCAGAATCACTTGCAAACCTCAAACTTTGTCAAATAAAACCACATTTTCCTCACATTTCTGTGGTGGAAAGTTAATTCCACCCACCAGGCATTCCCCAAAGTCTTACGAGAAAAATGGTACCTCACTTGTGTGGGTAGGCCTAGTTCCCGCGACAGAAAATGGCCCAAAACACAACGTGGACACACCACATTTTCACAGTGAAAACGGACCCTTTTTTGCAAAGTGCCTAGCTGTAGATTTTGAACCCTAGCTCTGCCGGCACCTAGGGAAACCTTGCAAACCTATACATTTTTGAAAACTAGACACCCAGGGGAAACCAGGATGGGGTGACTTGTCTGGCTCTCACCAGGTTCTGTTACCCAGAATCCCTTGCAAACCTCAAACTTTGTCAAAAAAAACAAATTTTCCTCACATTTCTGTGGTGGAAAGTTCTGGAATCTGCGTGCATCCACAAAATTCCACCCACCCCGCATTCCCCAAAGTCTTCTGAGAAAAATGGTACCTCACTCACATGGGTGGGTCAAGCACCCACGACAGGCAAGGGCCCAAAACGTATTGAGGAGACATCAAAATTAGCTATCACAAAACAACCTGGTTTTGCAAGGGGGGTCACCTGGGATTTTAGCCCCGGGCTCGGCGGCCATCTTGGGAAACCTACCAAACCCACACATTTCTGAAAACTAGACACCCTGGGGAGTCTAGCGAGGTATGGATTGCGTGGATCCCCCAACGTTTTCCTACCCAGAATCCCCTGCAAACCTCAAATTTAGCTGAAAAAATAAAAATGTTCTCAAATTTCTGTGTGGGAAAGTTCTGGAATCTGCATGGATCCACAAATGTCCTACCACCCAGCGTTTCGCAAAGGTCTCCCGATAAAAATGCCCCCATATGCCTCCTGGGGGGGGCAGAAAGACTGTGGCATCTTTTTTGGAGGGGTGGGGGCATTGGCATACCCATTCTGGGCAGCCCCCACCCCTGAATTTTGAAATAAATATACCCCTGCTGCCTAGGAGGATTTTGCCCCTGCAGAGGGGGCAGATAAGGGGCTATTGCCCCCATCTTCCTCCCGGGGGGGCAGAAAGACTGTGGTAATTTTTTGAGGGTAGGGGCATTGGCATATCCATTCTGGGCAGCCCCCACCCCTACGTATAAAAAAAAATCCCTGGTGCCTAGTGGGCTTTCTGCCCCCCCAGGGGGCAGATCAGGGGCTACTGCCCCCATCTGCCTCCTGGGTGGGGCAGAAATACTGTGGCATTTTTTGGGGGGTGGGGGCATTGGCATGCCGATTCTGGGCAGCCCCCATCCCGAACTTTGTGGGAATTAAATCCCTGGTGCCTAGGGGGCTTTCTGCCCCCCTGGGGGGGCAGATAAGGGGCTTCTGCCCCATCTGCCTCCCGGGGGGGCAGTAAGACTCTAGCATTTTTAAAAGTATATAAAAAAAATCCCTGGTGCCTAGTGGGCTTTCTGCCCCCCGGGGGGGCAGATAGGGGGATTTTGCCCCATCTGCCTCCCAGGGGGGGCAGAAAGTCTTATTCCTTCTTTGGGGGGTAGGGTGGGGGCATTGGCATGCCCATTCTGGGCAGCCCTCACCTCTACGTATATAAAAAAAAAATCCCTGGGGCCTAGTGGGCTTTCTGCCCCCCCCGGGGGGCAGATAAGGGGCTATTGCCCCATCTGCCTCCTGGGGGGGCATAAAGTCTTATTCCTTCTTTGGGGGGTAGGGTGGGGGCATTGGCATATCCATTCTGGGCAGCCCCCACCACTCACGTATAAAAAAATATCCCTGGCGTCTAGGGTGCTTTCTGCCCCCGGGGGGCATATTGGGGGCTACTGGCCCCATCTGCCCCCAGGGGGCAGAAAGGCTGTCTGGAAAAATTGTATGGGGGAGCAAAGACCCTTGCCCAAGGGGCCGCTCCCCCTCCCTGGTGGCTAGTGGGTGGATCCCTGTTTGGGGATCACCTGGGGTGATCCCCAAGCAGGGATCCACTAGGGAAGGGTACCATTGGAAAGGGGAGATTCTACCCTTTCCAACGATACCTCTCCCATGTTTTTCGGTGCTCGGGGGGCTGAGGTAGCCCCACAAGCACCGAAACTGTGAAACTGAAACTAAGTTTCAGTTTTGTTTCATTGTAATGACGACAGTGCGCCATGCGCGCGATCATCATTGCAATGAAAACTCGAACCACACTTTGGGAGGTTGGGAAAGCTCTTCCCCACCTCCTAAAGCAAAAAAAAAAAATGGGAAATCCCTCTGCTGTTTATAGCAGAGGGATTTTTTGAAAGTGTGGTCATGACGGAATGGTTCCGTCATGAGCACACTTGAACTTGTGCTCATGACGGAACCATTCCGTCATGAGCAAGGAAGGGGTTAAGTCAGGCAATGTATATTTGCAAATATAAGTTTTAATCACATGCGTGTTAAAAATGCCTTTTGTTCCATATTGAGACGCTTCTTCCTCTACATAATGCTTTAGACAATCAATAAAGTAGTATATATAATTAATGCTTACTAGTGCACCAAAAGACGAGACTAAACTCTAGTCTTATTCTGCATTGAGTTGACTTCCTAAGATAAAGTAGCTTCTTAATGCATGCCATAAATATATTTTAAGCCCTAGTTCTTGAAGCCTGAGCCCATCCTAATGAGCTATATAGCACCACTGGAACTAATTGTGTTTGTACTGCCATAAGAGTAGGGCTCACGGCATAACCACCATAATTAGTAGCAAAGAGTTTGATACCCACTGTTATATTCAGACCTTTCTTACTCACTTGGGCACCAGTTCAGAAAACTGTCAAGAATCACTCCCAAATAGGTGTACTGCTTCACTAATTCAATCCTCTCTGTTCCAGTATACCAGGAAAATTTTGGGCATTGACATCCAAATGACATATTTCAGTTTTATTTAAATTTGTCATAAGGTCATTCTCGGTGTTAAACTTATGCAGTTTGGTCAACTGATGTTGTAGACGCTTTCGCATCATAGATAAAATCACAATATCATCAGTATGCGCCAAATAGGTAATTTTGGTATTTGCAAGCTTCTCCTAAAGACTGTTTCAAGGTTTCTGTTAAGCCTAAAATGTATAGATTAAATAAAGCACGAGCCAAGATACATCCTTGTTTGAGACCATTATTAGTGTAAATATTTTTGGTCATTCCCTTACCATCCGATAATTTGACTCTGACCTTTGTTTTGCTATACAATTCAATGAGTAATTTCAATAAAGATTTGCCAATCCCCCATGCTGCCAGCTTGTTCCACAATTTCAATCGATTTACTTTATTGAAGGCAGTTGTATAGTCTATAAAGTAAGCAAATAATTTACCTCCATTACTTTCTCGTGTCTTCTTAATCAGTGTATTTAGGGTTATGATATTGTTTATTGTTGAGCAATTCAGACGAAATCCTGTGAAATGAAATTGCAATAAGGTACAATTACGAAGGTGATATAACAGATGTTTCACGAATAGTTTCCCATCAGAATCTAGCAAGGCAATTAGCCTATAACTCTTCGGGGAGTCTCCTGGGCCTTTCCTGAATACTGGTTGAATAATACAACCTTTCCTGGACAGAGGGACATTACACAAGTAAATCACTGAGTTGATTATACCAGAAAATAAGGCACCCTAGTTGATTGGGTGCAACTTTATAAGGGTCATAGGAAGAACATTTGGACCGGGTGCTCATAAGTTATTTGCTTGCTTTATAAGGGTTGCTACTTCCATACTGGAAATTCTGTATTTCCTATATGAACCAATCATGCTGGACTATACATAGGGGTCCGCATAGTATAGCTCTGATAAATAATTTTTCCATTGTTGGTAAGCGATATGATGATCTCCCCTTAATTTAGAGAAGTTTGATCCAGATCCCACCAGTTCCAAAAAGGTTTGGTGTTTTTTGTTGAAATTGCTGCTTGGAGATCAATCCAGAGAAGTTCCTGATGTCTTTTTAATAATAAAAAGTTCAGTTTTTAACTCTCTTTTGTGATTTTTTACAGCACATCCCAAAGACGAGGGTGATTCTGTTTTCAACTGTTATCTAATTTTTAACCAATAAGCTCTTTTTACATCTAAAGTTTTCCTTGTCATCGCCTTAACCTTGTTTTGAAAGACAGGCTTCTTAAATCACCTTTCTAGCCATTACATTGAATATTTCTCTAAGAATCTGCTGGCAAGTTGATACATGCCATGGAAACCCTGACGAATTGTTCTTCATATGTTTTCCTATTATCAGTATAAGATTCTGTTCCCACAGGTCTTACAATTTCTTTCCCAAGCCAACATTCCATACAATTCTGGCTTCTCCCTTAATCAATAATTCCCTGACAGCCATAGCCTGGTCTGTTGTCAGCAATTTAATTTTGGAATGAAGGTCAATATGCTAAGAGTTGGTGTCGCTTTCAGGCCTGGGGACAATATAAAAATCCTTTATTAGCCTCAAGGCAGAGAAATGAATAAAAGAATGATCGATCAAAGAATTTCTCCCATTTGAAATAAATGTCCTTTGAGCGGGCTGGTCCTTTACAAATCTGCCATTTAAGTGACATAAGCCAAGATCAAACAAAAAAGCACTTACAAATTTGCTGCACAAGGTGGTCTTGGGCCGCTCAAAAATGGGACTGGGGACAGAGTGAAGCTTATCCGGTAAATCTGCTGCAAGGTCCTTTGATTTGGACCATGGTGTTCATTAAATTCTGCGGGTCTTTGATGAGAGCTGGTAGTAAGTAGACATTAATAGGAAATAAGAGGACTATTGCACCCAGCTTTACCCATATTGCGATTAGCTACTTAGGGCCTTAATTTAGATCTTGGCGGACAGGTTACTCTGGTCACAACGGTGACTGATATTCCATCCACTGAAATATAAATCCCATAGGAAATAATGGAACTTTTATTTTGACAGACAATCTATCCATCACCGTTGTGACTGAGTTACCCATCCACCAAGATTGAAATCAGGCCCTTAGTTTTTAAACTCTAGCCATAATTTGTCCAACCCAGAGATGATTGCAACAAAATTGAAAGACCTCCATTCCATCTTCCCATGTGACCTTTATGTGCCAGAACATCAAAGTTAATGTAATTCTGAAAAATAATGACAGTATTGTTCAATTTTCTTGAAGATCATGTATTTTGGCAGGAGTGAAGAAAGTTCTTGAGATTTGCATTACTCTCCTTTAGCTGGTGCTCCAGGCCTGCAATATTCCAGAAGCAAACCTTGAAGCCGACTTGATCGTACAACATTTTATTGCTATAATCAGGAATTCCATTCAGGCCGCTGTCCAACTTTTGGACTTGCTGGGAACAAAACCACCCATCATTTGGTTCCTTGCTTGAAATAGAAATTCTGAAGCTATCAATCTCATTTGTGGCCAGATTGCCTGGTCCTTTGAAAAAAAGATATGTGTGTCAAGATTTTTTTAGAATCCTGATCTCTGTTGCTTCTAATTTCCTTTTTCAAAAAGTGAGGATACTTTGCCGTTTTTACAGGTGCAATCTTGATTCCACACTCTGCCAAGGTCTTGTAGTTGTCTAGTATTTATTTGCATAGATACTCAGTGGACCATGCTGTTCAGGTGAATTTCCTTTTAGAGTTCTCACCCCGTAAGAATCGTATGCTAAGTGAGTGAATATATTCTAAACCATTGAAGTGGTGCAAAATCTAAGTATGTTCTGCCTATTTAAAATATAAAACGACGACCCTTCCAAATTACAAGTAGGCACAAAATATATATGTTAAAACAGATCCTGCTCTGTAGGACTTATTCCATCAAATAATACGAGTGATGGTTTACTAACTTGAAGACCAAGAGACAAGTCAGGTTGTTTTAATATGTCAACAGGGTTAATAATGCCACTCACAGAGGCTTCATCTTCAACCTGGCCATTTGCTGTGCTTGAAGAGCCCTGAGGTCTCTTACAATTGGGATCCTCTTTTGAGTTATCTTTACAATGGCAAAGGGAGTTCATAATCTCTAAAATACTCTCTGAAATTTTCTGCAATATTGATTTCTCTCCCCCTCACTATGGCCTCAAGTTTCCTTTTATTTATTTCATCCTACCCATGTTCCCCACCAATCTCAGTTCTGGAACCGTTAAATTCCAGGGCTGCATTCCCCTTTGATGATTTCTCATATATAGGTGATGATGTAGCCTCGTTCCTATTTGTTATTGCTCCTACCTTTTTGAAATTTGATCCCTCTCTCATACAAGTATAGGAGGTCTGTTTTAATTGAGAGGGGCCTTAGTGAAGGACTAACATTGGGATGTTTTGCATTAACATTTTTGATGTTAGTAGCCAGCTTATTTTGAGGGTCATGCTCAGAAATTAGCATGTTGTCTGGGGAGTTGTTATTTGTGCTCCTAACATTTATTTGGCCTCCGACCTTTGATTTTTCCCGGTCTTATTTTCAGATATAGTAAAGATATTTGATTCTTTTCTTAGGGATACCGTATAATCAGAGGCCATATGTTAAAATGTTTTTTCATTCAACTTGAGTAATTTCTTCAGATGCTTTTTACTAAGGTTTAATATTGAGATACGTTGGTACCGCAGGGGGCCGTGACAGACACCGCCACTGGTGATGGATGGTGGAAGGGTGCGTACTAGGAGCCTCGCTTATCCACCAGAGCATGAGTTATTGAGTCTGTGCTGGGGAGTGAGTCTGTGCTGGCTGAAGAGCAATGAGGAGCCATACATAGCATGGCCTATCCTTATTGTACAAAATGAAACCAAAAACAGGCCTCCAGCTACCCAACCCACCATCCTCTGTGTCTTCGCCCCCCTCACTCCAAAGCTGTGCCCTCTTCCCTCCATCATAGGAGAGAGCTAGTGCTGCACTAACAGCCAAATTAGATACTTAGGGGCCAATTCCGATCTCGGCCGGTGGGCACCGAATCGGATTCGGCTTAACCGGATCCGATTCGGAGCCCTCTTTCCCGACCGATTCCTACGTGCGTCCGGCCGAGCGAGTACGATGCGAGCGCACGCGAAATCGCCGACCGACTCGTTCCCGGGTCCGAACCGCTCCGACCGACTCGCACGGACACGACTCGCACCGCGCAATGGAGACGTTCCCCGGCCGGGCAAGTACGATGCGCGCCTCGAGCAGTCCGACCGACTCGCGCCGTCCGGTTCGAAAGAGCAGTCGGAGCTGGACTTTGGGGTCCGTGTCGGACCCCCTGTATGCGTAGCCACGCGAGTCGCACACAGGGGGACCCATGGGTCCCCCTACCTGTGCATGTACGCCGCGAGTCGCATCGAGGCGTACCCGCTGTAGGGGGTGCCCTTGTTCGCCTCGCACCCATTGAGTCAATGGGAGCCCACGTACGCGTTGTACGTCCGGCTCCCATTGACTTCAATGGGAGTCCGACCGACTCGAGTCCGATTGCATGCGTGCGCATCGTACTCGTTCGGTCGGACTGCCAGAGTCCGATTCGGTCAGAAATCTCTCCGGGTCCGGCTCGGTCGGAGTGATTTCCGGCCTGAATCGGAATCGGCCCCTTAGTGTTTGCTTAATCAATTGCGCTGAGCTCAGTATGTGTATGTGTGTGTTGTGTGTGCATGATGCATGTGTTTACGTCTGTGTGGTTCTGGCAGGTGTGTGCCTGTGTGTTAGCGTCGAGGCAGGTATGTCTTTTAGTGTCTGTTCATGTGTGTTTGCGAGTGTATGTATGTTTGTGTGCAAGTGTGTGGGTGTCTCCTTGTGCACACATGTATGCATGTGAGTTTGTGGCATAAATACCTTATTATCTTTTTGTGACTGCATTTTAGGAGGTTGTATAATTTATTCTGTAGCGCCATGATATCACACAAGGCTCGGCCAGCGACCTTACATTCTGTAATAATAAATACCTCCAAGGCCCCTTGATAGAACATGTTATCATTTAGGTTAAAGTCAACTATCGTCCATCACTGGTCGCCATGTTCGAGCAAGGACTTCAGCGGCAGTGTCAGTATCACTCATTCATCAATCAATCAATCAATCAATCATTTGTATAGCGCGCTACTCACCCGGAGGGTCTCAAGGCGCTTGGGGGAGGGGGGTCCGCTACTGTTCGAACAGCCAGGTCTTGAGTTGCTTCCTGAAGGAGAGGTGGTCTTGGGTAAGGCGGAGGTGGATGGGTAGGGAGTTCCACGTCTTGGCAGCCAGGTAGGAGAAGGATCTTCCTCCCGTTGTGGCTCTTCGGATGCGGGGGACGGCGGCGAGGGCGTGGTTGGTCGATCGTAGCTGGCGGGTGGGAGTGTAGAAGGTCAGACGGTCGTTGAGGTATCTGGGGCCTTGGTTGTGGAGGGCTTTGTGTGCGTGGGTGAGGAGTCGGAACGTGATTCTCTTGCTGACGGGGAGCCAGTGCAGGTCTCTCAGGTGTCTGGCGATGTGGCTGTGTCGGGGGATGTCCAGGATGAGTCGAGCTGCAGCGTTCTGGATGCGTTGGAGTCTTTTATGAAGTTTGGCTGTGGTTCCGGCGTAGAGGGAGTTGCCGTAGTCCAGTCGGCTGGTGACGAGGGCCTGGGTGACCGTCTTCCTGGTTTCGGTGGGGATCCACCGGAAGATCTTGCGCAGCATGCGTAGGATGTTGAAGCAAGACGAGGAGACGGCGTTGACTTGTCGGGTCATTGAGAGGGAGGAGTCCAGGATGAAGCCCAGGTTGCGTGCGTGGTCCGTTGGTTTGGGTGCGTTGCCCAGGGCAGGGGGCCACCAGGAGTCGTCCCAGGCGGAGGGTGATGATCCTAGGATGAGGACTTCCGTCTTATCTGAGTTCAGTTTCAGGCGGCTGTTCCTCATCCACTCGGCTACGTCCTTCATCCCTTCATGTAGGTTGGTTCTGGCGATTGTGGGGTCGTTGGTGAGGGAGAGGATCAGCTGGGTGTCGTCGGCGTAGGAGATGATGTTGAGGTTGTGTTGGCGTGCGATGGCTGCGAGGGGGCTCATGTAGACGTTGAAGAGGGTGGGGCTGAGTGATGATCCTTGTGGTACGCCGCAGATGACTTTGGTGGCCTCGGAACTGAACGGGGGAGGCGGACTCTCTGGGTTCTTCCGGCGAGGAAGGAGATGATCCACTCCAGTGCCTTCTCTTGGATTCCGACGTTGTTCAGGCGTTGCACTAGGGTGCGGTGGCAGACTGTGTCGAACGCTGCGGAGAGGTCCAGGAGGATGAGGGCCGCTGTTTCCCCGTTGTCGAGCAGGGCTCGGATGTCGTCGGTGGCTGCGATGAGGGCGGTCTCGGTGCTGTGGTTGGCCCGGAAGCCGGACTGCGAGTGGTCGAGGGATCCATTCGTCTCGAGGAAGGCGGGCAGTTGTCTGTTGACGGTCTTCTCGATGACTTTGGCAGGAAAAGGAAGGAGCGAGATGGGGCGGTAGTTTTTGAGGTCGGTGGGGTCCGCTGACGGTTTCTTCAGTAGGGCGCTGAGTTCGGCGTGCTTCCAGCTCTCTGGGAAGGTGGCGGTGTCGAAGGAGGTGTTGATGATGTCCCGGAGGTGGGGTGCGATGACGGCGTCGGCCTTGTTGAAGACGTGGTGAGGGCAGGGGTCGGTAGGTGATCCGGAGTGGATGGAGTTCATCGTGCGGATAGTGTCTTCGGTGTTGATCGGGGTCCAGGCTCGGAGGGTGGAGGTGGGGGACGTTGGAACGGTCGTAGGGTACGTCGGCTATTCATGATAACTGCAACCCTCCTAGTAAGTGCACAGGAAATCCTGAATAAATAGGAAGATATTTACACACAAATCAGCGACATACTTGTTGTTTGCCCAATCATGTGTGTGGGTTTAATCATGTATGGGTATGTGTTGATGTGCACATATGCATGTGTATACGTCTGTGTATTTCTAATACAATTTATGATGTTACTAGTAATTGTGTTCTGGTAGCTTCCACCATTTACACCAGAATTCCATATCCCCCGTAACAAGGACTGTGATCTCATTATCTGACATTATCAGAACCCATTGGTAGTATGCTAGAACTTTCTGTCATGCAGGTAGTTTATTCTGTTCATGTGCTGGTAAAACCTTGCCATTATCTATAAAGACACATTTCAATGACCATGTAAGTACAAAGGCCTGCTCCTGATTCAACTGAAGTCCAAGACAGATCCACAAGCTCATCTCAGCAATATAAATATGCACTGTATTAATACATGGATAAACCTATTTGCGTTTCTACCACTTATCTTCCTTGTGGTACGACTTGGATTACAAAATGTGATGCTTCCAAAATATAGAGGCAAGTAACTGACTCAACAATCATTGGCAAAGTCAATAGGTTTGCCTATGCGAGATCTATTAGCTTGGTTAATGTTTTTACATGTTGCACAGCACTGGGAGCTGCTGTGCAACATGGCTTAAAGTAAATAAAAAGAAGCACTATGACGTGGCAAGCGTTGACTGATTCATGGCACTCTTTTTCCTTTAAGCCATGTTGCACACCAGCCCATGATGTAGTACAATATGTGTAAAAGCAGAGTGGGGGATGGGGAACAAGAAACAAAAGGGAGGATGAACAAACAAGGGACAGCAGGAAATATGAGTGATGTGGAAGCTAACCAATGATAAGTAATGGGCGGGCTCCAAGCTTTTTTCTTTGTCTACCAGAGATTCCGCATGAACCGCGCATGTGCTGTGCAGGTGAAACTTAAAAAGGAATATAATTTCCAGTTGCAACAGTCACATTCGCTAATTCGACAATGCTGTGTCTTGAGGTTTGTGTCCTAGTGATAGCCAACTAGTATACGTTTTCCCTGTTTTCTAGAAATGAAAAACGAAAATCAATATTCTAGCAATAGCTCTACAATACAGTCTGCTCAACTAAAATGTTACAAAGTGTCTATTTTTGGATGCAGATTACATTTCAGAGAATGCCTTACTCGGTTTACTATGGTGTTTTTTATAATTATGATCTCCTAGAGGTACATATTAAGAACAAGATGATAGTACATTTCAATGTATTTCCTATTTTATTTTGAAGGATTTGATTACCCTAATTAACATGATGAAATGTAAGAATGTCAATACCTCTACACATTTTAAATTCAATTGAAGGTTGAATAAAAATAGCAAACGGACCGATGCCAGAGATATACAGAGTTTATTTATTTTTTTAAACAGTACAGTCTTTCAGCACATCAAATAGAGATTACCATCTACAATTTATGTGACACTTTCAGCATGGCCACTCATTGGAGAAATCTTTACATAAATCAGAACATACACTTTTATTTATATTCACATTTAAGTTTAAGAACTCCAACTTTATACTATTGTTTGATGTGTTGGACTCTCTAGACACGTTGTATTCCTTGTGTGTACAGTGCATAAGTGATCAGGGGTTGCAAATCCTGTCATCAGTTCATAATAACACCTTTTGAAGGTACGTTTTTCAAAAAAGGTATCCTGTTTGGACTGTAATTTGGTGTTTGCACAAGAAGTATCATTAATGTTTCTTTCCCATTGAAGCTAAAATTGTCAAATAGTACTCGCATGGGTGGACTCTTAGAGCTTCCTCCTTTTGTGGGTGCAGGTGTTCAGGTGTAACAAATTTGAAGCTGTTACTAAGGACTGTTTCAATGCTCCTATATTAATTTAACTTGGGGATTTAGTGTCCAGTGATGGTAACCGAGAACAGTGGGGGACCTCAGTGGTGCGTTACCATTACATGGTATTGTTACCAGACAACCATTTCGTGGATAATGCATACATTTGTTTACATTGGTACAGGGAACATGTATTTATTTATTTAGCATATTTGAAAGCGCAACACTTATCCCCTAGGAGATGTCATGGCGCTGAGTAGTTGCCCAACCCATCCACTGAGTGATCTTCACTGAACAAAAACTGAAATATCATACAGTGCATTAACCCGGAAAGAGCCGGATTTTTTTATTCTTTTCTAAACCTGGTTTGATTGTCAATAAGACAAATATCCATAGGTAGCAAATCCCACTGAGCAGTGGCCAGGTGAGAGAAAGAATGTCCTACTGATCTGACTTTCCTTGTACGTTTGGTTTTAGCTAGAGCCAAATTGCGAGATCTCAGCTCGCGAGTGCGTTTATAAAATTCCACTCTGGCTTGTACGATCTCGGGACCCACATTATGCAAAGCTTTATGAGCATTGCATAAGAGTTTGAAATTAGCCCTCTTACACATAAGCAGCTGATGTAAAGAAGCTAAACAAGCCGAAGAGTAGCTAAATCTGTCCGTATTACAGATTAGCTTAGCTGCAGCGTTTTGGATTAACCTGCCATTTTGAAAAAGGTAATCTGTCATGCCTACGAAAAATGCAATGCCATAATCCAGTTTACTCATTATGAGAGCCTGCGCTATGGTTTTTCACCAAATTATTGGGATCCATTTGAGTAGTCTTTTCGAAAGCTTGAGAATGCCGAAGCATTTGCCACACATAGCCCTGACATGTTCTTGCATGGAGAGTTGATCATTAGTAATGACTCCCAGGTTTTATGCCAATTTCTTGGGGGTGGGCATCTCTCCCATTGGCTCAGGCCACCAAGAGGCATCCTAAATCCGATGCGCACCACCGAACAGCAGGATCTCTGTTTTCTCTGCGTCCAGTTTTAGACAGTGTTTGTCATCCATCCTGTTACTTTGGGCAAGCATCCCCGTAAATTGCTTTGGGTCTCACTGTGATCCTCCCCCGGTGATATCATCAATTGGGTATCGTCTGCATAGGAAGTGACCTCAAAGTCCCATTTCCTGATGATTTTTCCCAGTGGAGATACATTAACATTAAAAAGAGTGAGGCTCAACGAGAAACCTTGGGAAACTCTGCAGGTAGATGTAAAGGAGCGAGATCTACATGCACCCATCTGCACTATCTGTGTTCTGTTCAATAAAAAAGAGCTCAGCCACCTAAGTGAATATGAGTGGAAGCCCATCTCGTGAATCCTGCCAATGAGCAAGCTGTGAGAGACAGTGTCAAAAGCTGGTTAAGTAGGATCTGGGCAGCTTCCCCTCCCTGATCAACTACTGACCTAATATCATCCAACACAGCTAGCAGCGTAGACTCTGTGCTGTTATTAGCACAGAAACCCGTCTCAGAGACATCCAACAGCTTGTTGCTCTCTAACAAATTTGTCAATTTCTTGTTCACCAACTTTTCTAGAATTTTAAACATGTAGGGAATTAGAGATATCGATCGATACTTAGAGAGGATATGCACATCGATGCCATGGTTTTTTTGCCAATGGTAGTAGCACAGCTTCCTTCCAAATCTCCGGATATGTAGCTTCTGCCAGAGACTGATTAAAAATTAGATTGCAGAACTAAGTTAATTTGAAAGTATTTATTTTTTAGTAAATATGTGTAAAATTGTTTACTCACAGAACATACGCCTTCAATCTTATAAGAATCCTTATATAGATTCTGAGCCCCTTGCAGCTTGTCTAGTAAAACTTTATTGCCCAAAGAAAAGGAGACACCTTCTAGTAGCAATAGTGACACCCTACACATGAAAGGAATAATGTGTCTCCTTATTAGGGTCCCAAATAGGAGGAAAAACATATAAAAGGCAGAAAATGCCTCCTTGCCGGTTTTGATAGTTCTTGGTTGAAGATGATAAAGTAATGAAGGGGTTGAAAAGCAAGGCACCAAACCCACCCTCAAGCAGGGTTGAGAAAGCCCAGCAAAGATCTTCCATAAATAGAACTGGAATACATAAGCTGGATTGGTGATAGAAGTTGCGGACAGGGAAACTATTTTGCGATGAACAGAACAGGAAGACAACAAAAATAGGGCAATTATTTTTAGTATTATGAAATGGTAGACCCATTTACATTTTGGTAACTTTGTATAGTTAATATTTCTTTTGCTTTTGCAGTCCCATGAGATGAAATCTGAGGGTAGTTTTGAACTCTTTGAGGGTGAGGAAGGATCTAATTTCAAGGGCCAATGAGTTTCAATAATGTAAGAAGGTTAAGAACCCTATGCATTGCGGAAGACATATTGAGGGAGACCCACTAGCAGATTGCTGCACTACTCAAGTTTACTAAGCACAAGTCAACTAATGTGTGCCTTGGCATTGTGGAATAGAACACATAGTTGTAGTTTTCCTATATTTTATACCTGGTAGCATGCTTCCCTGCTAGCGGCAGTGATTTATGACTCCACATGCATAAAGGGGTTGGGGAGTACTCTGAGGTTACTGGCTGAGGAGAAAGTCAAGATGACAGGGGGACAGCAGAGAGACAAGTGTTTGCAGAGGAAGACGGAAAGTTAATGACTTCAGCTTTGATGTTTAGGAGACGTTACACAAGAGTAACATGATGGTGATCCAATGTCTGACACCAGGGAGGTAGTCAAAAATGTGTGATTGGAAGGAGGGGAAGAAGATAGAAAACAATGTGTAAGAAATTGGAGTGTTGGTTAAGGGGAGTGGGGGCTCCACTCAGGCAACAACTACAATCCTTGTCAGGGTGAGCCATAAAAGGAACTAAATGAATCTGCGCTTAACCCTTTGGTAGCTCCGCACATAGCAGTCAAGCTTAACCTAGAGGCAATGTGTAAAGTATTTATGAGGCACACAAACAGTTATAATTGAAAACACAGCACAAGAAAAATCCCAAACCAATTTAGAAAAGTAGAGTACATTTTGATAAATAAAATATTCCTAAAATGACAATAAAATCAATCGGTAGAACCGGAGATATTCCATTTCGAAGCTTTAGGTAGATGTAGTGCTTAAAAGCACAAAGCGCCACTCGAGGTCACCTGGTTGTGCTAGACTGTGGGGAAAATCACAAGTTCAGGTGGACTGCAATGGATTGCAGGTTGGATAGAGGGACCAGGTTAGTCATGCTCAAATAGTTACCCTCTTACAGTGTGGCGAGAATAGTTTTGTTCACGGTGGAGGAGACCCTGAGGAGCCAGCCGGGTATCATGAATGATCTCCACTGTAGCGCGAGGATCAGGCCAGGCATCGTGGACAGTCATCACTGTAGCAACAAGATCCAGTCATACATCGTGGATGATTTTGCTAGAGCTTCGCATTGGAGGTCACCACAGGCTGCCGTCGCTGAAGCACAAAGTGCAGATCTCGCACTGCCGGTCATCACTGGCGATTGCTATAGTGCACAGAGTCAGTTTCACCAGAGCTTTGCGTTGGCGGTTGTTGCAGGTGGTAGAGTCTCTGCTTGAATGGCCCTGTACACGGTCGTGAAGAGTCCAAAACTTCAGGAGTTCACCTCTCTGCATAGGAGGAGCTCTACTGATGCCAACCAAAGGTCTAGGATCTGATGTGGCACATGCTAGGAATCGGGAACTTACTCCGCAGAGGCCAGCATGGCTCAGGCAGGTCCAGTTACAGGAGTTAAGCACCCTTTGTGTTAATGACTGGAAGCAATATACAAACCCAATCACACAAAAATTCACATTCATCTGACCAGGACAGTTTACGTTGGAGTGTAAATATTTAACCATTTTAGTGTGAAATTCTTTTGTTAAATTGTATTTCTATGGAGCTGGGGTCATTTTTTACATGTAATTTGCATTGTTGGCATTTAGAAAGATAATTGTAAGAAGTAGTTAGTTGTATGTTTGTAATAAAATAACATTATTGTTTACATGTGCTCAATGCTATGTAACACATTTTCCACTTTCCACTTTTATTTTTTTTTAAAGTTTATTTAGAGCCTTATTACAAGATTGGCGGTCCTCCTGCAGCACCACCACCGCTGCACTTGCCGGAGGACTGCAAAGCCCATGGTGGGCCTGCCCACCGGATTATGAGTTTAACTCAGGTCGGGCGGGTTTTCGTAACCAAGCGTGGGCCGCAACGTTGCAAATACGTCACCCTTACGTCCTCTGCGTATTACGTAGAAGGTGAATGAGGAGGCCTCCCCATCAAAATAGTGTGTGGTCTGAGTTGTTCCGGTGACTGTGACTGTGAATGTTGCTAACACATCTGTCTAATAGGAACTGACCAGATTGCAAGTTTGATGGCTTCACTCTCCCAAATTTACTGAACAGTTGACAAGCCCACAAACAGAAGGGCCGTCCGAGGCCCGTGCACCACCAATCCTTGCGGCAGTCGGCTGAGTTGGGACTCGGTCCCCCAGTATTCGCTTCTCGGCGAGGAGGTGGAGCCGGCTCTCCCGGCTTCACAAAGGCATCTCTGCTCTCCCGCAGCGTGGGATCAAACAAAAGGGCCGTCCGAGGCCCGTGCACCAGCAATCCTTGCGGCAGTCGGCTGGGGTGGGACTTAGTCCTCCAGCATTCTCTCCTCGGCGAGGGAGGCAGAGCAAGCCCTCCCGGCTCCACAAAGACATCTCTGCTCTCCCGCAGTGTGGGACGCGTGCGGGTGAAGCCCGAGGAAAGTGCGGGCCCGCCTTTGCCCGTCCGCGGCCGACCGAGGCTGGGCTGGGCCTACCCTCTTGGTCTGCACTTGTGGCACTTAGGTAGCTTCGGTCTATTCTACATTTGTTGAAGTGCTCAGATACCGTCACTGGATGCCATTCGAGCCGCAGGTACCAACAGAAGTTACCACAGTGAGTACCTTGCTTATATTATGCGGCTTGGTTCTTGCCCAGCTTTTTAGCCCTTGGAGGACCCTCTGCATTTGGACATAATGGGGAAGAGAAAGGCAGCCCCTGTTGATACCCCTATTGGCACAAAACGGGCCACTATTGATTCCTTTCTGGCGAAAGCGGTGGGGGCCATATCAAAGGAAATAGACAGGGCAGAGAGGAGGCTCTCCTTGGGCCCTGGTGGCTCCTCTCTTCCATTGCCTGGTGAAATTTTAGACATGGCTAATCCAAACTTTCAGGAACCTGTCTCGGGGGTTGCTTTGCCAGCTTCAGAAGTCGCTAGCCCCAGTGTCTCCCCTCCTGGCTCCAACAATAACAGGACATTCTCAGTTTCTAGACAAGGAGTGGACCCAGGGGTTCCCGAGCACCTAAGAGGACATGAGGAACCAAAAAGTGGAATGAGACACCAAACAGAGGGAAGGAATCTGTAAAAATTAACCTGACAGACAGAGGAGAACTCTGGGACCCCCTAAAGCAAAAAATCACTGAATTACTGACTGAACTATTGACTCAGTTTTCGGACAAATTTACCAAAGTATTATCAGACTTTAGAGCCACACTAGACAGAGTCGAAAGTGTGTTGGCTACTATCAACAAAGCTTCCCCCTCCCCAAACGCACAGCTACAGGTTGCACGAACTGGAATGCCCCCCCCAGACAACCCAAGCAGAAGTCAGCACCTTATTACCAACTCCAGGGAAACGGGTGCCACAAACCACGAATTTGACTCTCTGAACGCTCCCCTTCGATCTCTCAACCCCCGAGCCTGGCTACATGGACATGAATAATGTCGACCAGTGTCCCCCGACACAAACATGTGAAGCAGCAAAAGAAAGCCCATCTGCTACTAACAGCCCTGGCTTACTAGTAATTGACCTCCCTCCAGCCTTCTGCCCATACACTTGGGTTTTGGCAGGGGTCCTAGGTCTTGGCTCTCAAAGGGAGGAATCCTCGGACCAACTGATCAGTTAAGTTGCTCACTGGCTAGGCAGACACACCAGATTTAATGTGACAGATCATAGGCATATTCTGATGGCTAGGAGGGTTTCCTGGATAGGGTGGTCCAAAAAAACATTTGAGGGAGATAGCGTGATTGTAACATTTCCAGAAATGGCACGAAAGATCCTAAGACATACTGCCCAGTCCTCCTTTAATGACTCGGGTATCAAGTCACTTCCTTTGGGTTTTTTCTATAGGCCTACTGATAACACCACAAAAAGTAGCCATCTTTTAGCCCATGGTGGGGGTGCTTGGCCCCCGGTGGGATTACAGACAACTTCTAACCCTTATGCCCCTCTGAGGGATCTCAATGATCTAGATTGACAGCGAGAGAGCGCTAGTAAAAGCATAGATAGTGTCATGCCTGTGGAATCGCTGATACAAGAATTGGTGAAGAGTGAGCTCACATCTCAGACAAACACAGGACATTATTCCAGTTGCTCAAGCACCACCAGGCGTACAGCCCACCCTGTGGGCTCCACTGCTCCCCATCCAAACCATAAGCAGGATATGGGGGAAATCAAAGTTTTATTTCCTGGAACGTAGCAGGTTTAGCAGCTAAATTTGCAGACCACAGGTGGATCCAATTCATTAAAACGTTTAATATTATTTGCATTCAAGAGACCTGGGAGGTTGAAAATAACTTTTTTATCGAGAGTCATAAGACGTTCTTCCTTCCGGCATAGGGATCTAGAGTGGGAAGAGCGATGGGAGGTTTAATCATCTTTATCGCCCTTGGGATCTGTGGGTCTGTGAAGCAATTGAATTGGGACTCCAAAGTAGCACAGGGCCTTAAATTAGTGGTGGGGAGATCGCTTCGGATAACATTAATTAATTTTTACAATGTTAAAAAGAAGAAGCAGGGGTCCTCTAGTCTTTCGGAACTGAGTGGCCTCCTTGAATTATCACAGGGTGAAGGCCTCCCCCAGGAGAATCTTATTCTGTTAGGAGACTTTAATTGCCATTTATGTCCAGACTCCTCACAGATTTCACGAGATATGCCCACATGCACGGTCATGGAGGGATTGCATATGACGCATTCCCCAGAAGGCCGCGAATTGAACGTTATCCTAAACACTTATGGCCTAACATACACCCTAGACCAGATACCTTATTCCACCAATTTCTATTTGCTCCCAATCTATAAAGGCAGGGGATGCGCAGCGTCTATTGATTTTATCTTTGTCTCATTTTCCCTGGGCCAGCTCATATCTTCTTTTAATATTCAACGTAGTCCCTTCAGTGACCACAATACTTTGATTCTGGTACTTGAAGTGCCGGCCAACCAGACAGCACCACGCAGTATAGATGTGGGCACATTATCCTCAACCGATCAGGGGTGGCGTTTACGGTGGTCACAGTTGGATACCAATGTTTTTAGTCATTCTCTTTTTAAAATGCGACAACATGAGATTTTAACATGTCTTGATTCGTCAGCCCCTGGAGAGGAAACTATATACTCATTTATAGCCATTGCTTGGTCAGTCGCCAGTCTGCTAATAGCCCCGGTAGTCACCCCTTGCTCTGAACACCCGAAATGGTTTGACAGTGAGTGCTCCCGGGCTCTCCGACAACTGAAGATGGCCCTGAAACAGACCCCATGCAATAGAACTTGGGTGGCAAGTTGTCACAGTAAGTATAAAGGGGCCCTTAAGGAACAGAGGCACTTGCTACAAAAACATGCATGGGATGAGTTAATAGTAGTAAGCGAACAAAGGGACTGTTCTCTTTTTTGGTGGGTAATTAACAGTCCCTGCTTTTCAGAGCTGGAAAAACCTGACCTATGTAATCATATTACTTCGGAACAATGGAAGGCCCATTTTGAGAGAGTTTACAACTATGGACAAAGTGAGGGACTTCTTAATGACTTAAATCCTTGTCCCAGTGATGCTCCCATTACCTTTCTTCTCAATGAGGTTAGGCTGGGCATCAAGGGATTGTCCTGGAATAAGGTCCCTGGACCCTATGGGATCTCTCTGGACCTTTTCCGGGACAATATTGACGTGTGGGCCCCAGTTTTGACCAGGGTACTAAATGCCGCAGTAATGACAGTGATGCCACCCTCATGGTCTACCGCCACCATCGTTCCGATTTTTAAGAAGGAAGATAGGGACAACCCTCACTGTTATCGTCCTATATCCCTTATTGACTCTACAGTCAAGGTTCTGGGCCGGGTACTATTAAATAGACTTTCCGCTTGGGCTGACACAAATCAGCTTATTTCGGAGGTGCAATATGGATTTCGCACAGGAAAGTCAACAATAGAACAGTGCCTAAATCTCTATCTTTTAATCTCTAAATATACGATCGCCAAATCTGGAGCCCTCTTCTTGGGTTTTATGGACCTCACCTCAGCATTTGACCGGGTGAATCGTAATAAATTGTGGATTTTACTCAGTGACCTGGGGGTCGAGCCGGCGATTATAAATGTATTAATGACTCTTCATGCCCACACCACTGCGGCAGTCAGATATACTCAAGAAGGGGGACACACTGATTATTTTAAATGTTCTAGGGGGGTTCGCCAAGGGTGCATTCTGGCCCCTTTTCTATTCACATTATATAATAATGGTTTAGAACCCACCCTGATATCATTACAGGTTTGCACTCCCAGGATAGGTAGGAAACCGGTTGTATGCGGATGATGCAGTACTGATCGCGCGCACACCCATGGGCCTGCAGGCCCTAATTGATGGGTTTGACTCTTTTATGAATGGGCTGGACCAGTCACCTAATTTCACAAAATCGTATGTTATGGAATTGGGTAATTGGGCGGCTAGACCTAAGACCTACAAGGCAGGAACACACAGTTTAGCTAAGGTCCCGGCTTTTCCATATCTAGGAATTTTATTTGACGCTAAACTAAACTGTAAACACATGCAGGAGGGGAAGCTATTGGACATGAAAAAAACAATGGGAGCTATTGCAAATTACGCCCACAGATTAGGCACATTGTCACTGGGGGTGATTTTAAAGCTATACCAGTCTTTTTGCATTTCTAAGGCTTTGTATGGAAGTGAGGTCTGGGGGTATATGGCGGTCAATAAACTACAGACCGCACAAAATAAATATTTAAGACGGATTCTGAAAGTCCCCAGGGTACCCCCTCATACTCTGTACATGAAGAACTAGGTTTCAATTACTTAACTGACCTAGTGGCTGTTAAACCTTTGCTGTGCTGGGTAAAGATCTGGTCTAGTGTTGAGGCAGCTTTTAATCAGTCAGTAATCCTGGACTGCCTCTCACTTGACCATGCATTTAAAATCCCATGGTTAAGGTATGTTAAGGAGACCCTCGCGGCACTAGGAAGAGCAGACATTTTCCTGAAACAAGATACAGTGAAGCCTCATGACAAGAAAATAGTTAAAGAATTGTTTTTTAAAAATGCTATGGTTTTCTGCGAGGGTAAGGAGCTTGGTAAACCCCTGGTAAGAGGGCATGTCTCAGTTAAATCTGTCCAGCGCATGGACACTTATCTCTCTATTTTAACTCGTGCCTATGACAGATTTTTAATTACCCGATTTAGATTAAATCTGTTCCACCACATACTGGCATCCCCGGCTGGTTTTGTTTTACATGTAGAGGATAGAGGTCCCTGTGATTGAGACAATAGGTCTCCGCAGGACACCCTGCATTTTGTATTTTTATGTAAATATTTTACCCATCCTAGGCAATTGTTTCTTAAACCTTTTTTAAAAGAACTGAGATTTAGGCATGTATATTGTATTTGCAGCTTCTGCCTAATGTTTGCACGCTTTTTGTTGAAACAAATTTTTTAAAAGCCGCACTAAGATTAAGAAATTCTAGACGCGACTGATGGATTGATGGACATTTGTGATCTTGCACACATTGTGATATGTTATTTTAAATGAACTTGTTGCTGTTTTTTATCTTTGTCTCTTTTATGGCTGTGATTACCACAGAATAAATATTATTATTATTATTACTATTATTATAAGGTCGGGCGGGTGGTTTTGCGGCGGTCTCACGCAGCGGCTGTGTTATGCTCATCGAAGCAGACTGCCATGACAGCACCTGCAGCTCGTTCCTGCATGCTGTGGCATGCACCATATTGGGCATGCCATACCATGCAGGAACGAGGGTGCAATTCCAGGGGGGCACAACATGTGCCCCCCTGCATGCACCCCAGGCCGAGAAGCAGCAGGGGGCAATGTTAGGGCCCCCATATCTGAATCTCCGCACCTCTTTTCAAGGTGGGCTCACTGCCATGAAATGGGTGATGGAAAAGCAACTTGGAAAATGAATATTCCTGCCCCTTACTGCTGCGCCACCACAGCAGGATCCTGGATCCCCGCAGACGAGGAGGTCCTGTGGCAGTCCGCCTGCCACACTTGTAATACTGTGGGCAGACCCGCAGTGGTGGTGGTGGTCAGACTGCCACCACGAGTATGGAGATCCTAGGACCACCGTACTCGGAATAAGGCCCTAAATGTATAGTTTAACATTTTTAAACATATATATTTCAAATGAAAAAACATATATACTGATAAATGAATTTTTTAAATACATTTTTATTATTAAATGAACAATTTAAATCATATTTAAATAGTACTGTATTTTGTACATTTTCCTTTTTTTCTATTGTTTAAATTTTTTTAACATTTACTAAATTATTTCATATACATTTTCTTAACATAATTTTAACTTACATTTTTACAGTATATATTATATAATTGTATATTTTTATAATATTATTTAATTTATACTTTACAATTTTTTGTAATTTTTTTTACAAAATAGTTTGACGTGTTTTACATGTTTGATTATTTATTACATTTTTGAAAACATTTATACAACATTTTTATCTTATTTTCCCATTCTTTTCTATAGGGAGACAGTCTTTTTTTTTGTTTCATTTAGCGGCCATGTTTTTTTACTGCTACTTTCTATTTGTAGTCAATCTGTCTTATTTTTAGTCTATTTTCTGGGATCCAGATGGCAGTATGGTGCTGCTGTTTGTCAGAAGACATTAGTCCTTTTTAAAAGGTATTTTTTAAAGATTTTGAGGGTAGGGTGGGGTGCAGGGGGGAGGTCTAAAGGTTAATTATTGTGCAGTTTGTGGGTTTTATGTGCATTTAGGCCCTCACTACGATGTCGGTCGGAAAGCATTTGGACCAACTCCTTGTCAAAATCGGTTCTGACCAACTCAGGTTCAGGGAGTCCGACCGACCGATTGTGATGATTCCGAACACCGTTCGGACAGACTCCCATTGACTTCAATAGGAGCCTGTGTTCCGAACGACAACACAGGCTCCCACTGTAAAATTGGGTGGTTGCGAAAAACCTTGCATCCTGTAGCGGGCACCCCATGGTGTCTAAAATGTACAAAAAAGTAGACACTTGCACACCAAATAGTAAAGAAGTTAATCTACTTAATAGATGATGCTAATGCAAACAAAGAAATCAAACTGAAGCGTGCTACACGATGTAGGAGGGCTGCCTGTCCCTGATATAAACATTACAATGTGGAATGATTCAAGCACGGTGGCGAGAATGGACCGTGTGCACAGCTACCCACATATTACTCTACTCAACAAAATTCAACGGCAAACGTACTCAGCTTGTTTGTCAAATGAATCACATGCGGATACGTGGTGCATTTCAATTTTCTTATTCATTGAATTTCAAAAAGGACATTCATTATATATCATTGAAAGAAAGTACAAAAATAATTACATGATGGTAACTGGAGTTTACAACATAATTACACACAAATGACATTGATCACAATGTTACAATGTAAACAAGATGAATTGCGCTTGGTAACCTTCGGCCCAATCCATTTCGGGACCTCCTGTCCCTTCCTCAGGGGCCACTGAAAATAAACACAAACACATCTATTTTTCATGTTGAGAAGGACCAAGTCCAAAATAGCAACAATACAGCAAATAATAGAGCCAACAGGTGAAACGACACCTCAATGGTCTTACAGGAACACGGAAGAAGATGTGAAGCAGAAAATTCGCAGGTAAGAAGAAAAATGTTGTGTAGCCCAAAAGAAAGAAAACTGGTGAAAGAATGATAATAAGTGACCGAAAAACGATATGCTGCCAACCACCTCGACTCCCCAAAACCATAAAGTGAATGTGCAAGCATACAAGCGTGAGAACACGCTGTACAAAAACTCCAAACCAGAAGCACTTACTGAAAACTTCAAGAAGACTAACAGCTTACGAACGAAGCAAAAAAACTTCAACCTCCTGTATAAAATACAGCGTAATGTGAGAAACAGTACTGTGCCTGTGCAGTAAAGAGTGCAAAGAAATACGAAATAAACCGCATCATACCAAGAATCAGTCTACAAGGATCTCGGACCATCTGTGGAAACAACAAAACAACTATAAACCAATGCGCCCATGCCAATGCGCTTTACAAGAAAACAACCAACAGAACAATATACCAACCTGAATCAGGACTTGAAGGGCGTGAACAAGCTTGTGGCGCAGACAAACGTGAACAAACACTACTGCTACACCCGTTGTGCTTTCTAAACTGAAAACCGCGCGTAAACGCTGTTGTAATCACGTGGTGCGAAACGATACTGAAAAAGCTCACAACTTTGTCGGCCATATTGGAGCAAGTCTAAAGTGTCAGGAACAGTGAAGCAACTCATTAATGAGGCCAATACACATACCTTGTGTGCACTAAAACATAACGGCAAGTGATGCAACCTGAAATACACATGCAGAAACTTATAACTCTGTGCTCAAAAACCACTACAATAAAAAACTAAATACCAGTATGGATAAACGTGCAAGCACTTGAAACTGCTGCTGACCAACAGCTGACATCAACAGCTGCGGACTACCACGATCGTGAAAAGAACAAGACCCCCACATAAAAGAAGTACAAATACATTAAAAGTAAACAGAAAAAAGTCTGAAGAAGGATAGAATGAAAAGAATGTTCAGCATACAAAATGTGTGGCAAAAACTGAAAAGTACAAATAAGTTGACATCATTGACAGTGAACATTGGCAACTGCACGGTAATATGGATGGCAAAACGTTGCTGAAGGGAAACGTAAACATGGCACAACAATGGTAGGAACGTGCTTCCCATGCACAATGGTTGGTGTGCGTCAATAAACATATACCTAGATAAAGAAGGTACGGACATAGGCATATTGGAAAACACGATAAACACATGTAGAACATCACATATACACAATATAACACCCTGCAGCTAGCACAAAATGAAGAGACATGAAACATGTACAAACAAAGTGAACCTGCGAGGTGTAAAACTACGGAAAAGTGTATCCTGACGGAATGCTTGAAAAAACATGCAGAATGTGGACTTACAAGAAACAACTTAAATCTAATTTGTCATTAAGACCAAATGGTTCCATGGTATTGAATTTTTTGATCCAAAGGACTTCTCTTTGCGATAAAAACTGGCTCGGATCACGTCCCTCTCGTGTTAGTACCTTTTCTAGAACCAAGAATCGAACTTGGACAATGTTATGATGCTGTTGCAACCAATGGACAACCAGATTGGAATTGGTGTTCATGGTGCATATCATACTTTTGTGCTCACCTATTCGTGTTTTGATTTTGCGTTCAGTCTTGCCAATGTATAGAAGCCCACATGGGCATTTAATGCAATAAATAACACATTGCAATCTGACGAATGACGTAACAGGATCTTTTCACCAGTTCTAGGATGGGTTACAAAATTTTGTTGCATGACATTGTTGCAGTGAATGCAATTGTTGCATCTTTTCATGCCTGAATGACTGACAGTGGCAGTTGATTTTTTAGGAGACAGTGATTCTTTGAGGTTGCGGCTGCGGGTATATGCGAATAGTGGTTGGTCTTTGAAGGACGTGCCAAAATCAGGTTCTTGTTGAATGAGTTCCCAACGTTTAATTATTATTTTCTTGATGCTTGGGGATCTTGTAGAGAATTTGGAAACGAACACAGTACGGTTGTTGGTGGTGATATTGGGTTTATTGATCAATAACATGGAACGGTCAATACCAATGACGCGTGCTTCAGCTTTGGCGATACAATCCGCGGGATACCCGTGGTTCAAGAATCTAGTTTTGATGCGTGTCATGTCTTTTTTGAGTGCCTCCGGTGAAGATGAAATTCATTTGATCCGTAGCATTTGGGAGAAAGGTAAATTGTTGATCAACTGAGGTGAATGAAAACTTTGATACAACAAAGTGTTATTCCGATCAGTGGGTTTGACAAAGACTTTAGTGTGAATGCTTTGGTTGTGCATTTCAACCAGTACATCTAAAAAAGATAGTTCCTTGGTGCTGATGTTGTGTGTAAATTTAATTCGAGGGTTTTTGGTGTTAAGTGAGCTGATGTTATCCAACAATGCCTTTGGGGTATGAGACCAAATCAAAACAATATCATCAATGTAGCGGCCATACATCACCAGGTGTTGACTCCAGTTCACATCTTGAAAAATGTGTTCTTCCTCAAAAGCAGCCATGAAGATATTGGCGTATGTGGGAGCCCCCCCAAAACCCATGGATGTCCCAGTGATCTGCAAAAAAAAATTGTCTTCCCACCGAAAATAACTGTGCTGTAAACAAAACAGCAAAAGTTCCAACAAAAACACTTTGTGTGCGCCAATCTGTGGTTGTGCCAGTAAGGCCCATTCTACGGCATCAATTCCTTCCTGTAATGGTATGGACGTGTACAAAGATGTAACGTCGATGGTGCAAAGCACCCAATCCTTGCAGTTGTTGGTGTCCAAATTCCGTAGCTGGTTGAGGAAGTCGGTGGTGTCACGTATATTAGATTTCCAAGTGTTGACAAATTTTTGTAAAAATTGATCAATGTATTTCCCAAGAGGTTCGAATAAAGAACCTACGCCTGAGACGATAGGTCGGAAAGGTGGATCAATGGGGTTCTTGTGGATTTTGGGAAGCATAAACAGGTGGGGTCGTTTGGGAAATTGCTTGGTCAAGAAACTTTTGGTTTTAGGGGAAATCCAGTCCATGTCAACGGCATGCTCTAAAATGTGGTTCAAGGTCTGCGTAATTTCGTTTGTGGGATCCCTATCCAGTTTGAGATAAGTAGACTCGTCTTCCAAATGATCACGTACTTTGTTGTGGTAGTACTTAGTGTCCATTATAATGAGAGCTCCACCTTTGTCAGCCTGTTGGAACGTGAGATCCTTGTCTTTAGACAGATGGTAGAGAATATCACTTTCTTTTTTTGTGAGGTTAGACCTCCTGTGCTTGTTGAATTCAAGTTTTCTCAAGTCTTGAAGGACTAAGGATTCAAACATGTCTATAGTTTTGTGAGATACAGGTGCAGTGTATGTGCTTTTAGGTCTGAATTCCAGAAACTCAGGGGTCGCCTGAGGCAGACTGTCAGTAACAACGTTGTCGAAGAAATTGCGTAATTTGATGGTGCGCATAAATCTATAAAACGCGATCTCAGTTTCAGCCAAGTTAGTATTGTAAATGGGAACAAAAGAAGTTCCTTTGTTCAAAATTTGGAGTTGTTTCTGGGACAAATTTCTGCCACACTGTGCATGGTTGTACAGATCCTCCACTGGCCCCAACCGGAGGCCTCCGGGTGAAGGGGGGCCTGCTAGGGGCCCCCAAAGTCAGTTTCCGACAGCCAATCCGTGTCAGTCAAACAGAACAGAAAGACTGTCCGAATCCGACATCACAATCGCTCGGTCAGAAACGTGGTACGTAGAGCTGTACGATTCAGCTCCAACCGATTTGGACTCTCAGAATGCTGGTCGGAACTGAGTCGGAAAGACCGAACGGTTACCTTGTAGCGTAATCGGGCAGTCGGAAATGATTCCGAGTTGGGCGGAAACATGGGTTCAGACACGGGTTAGATAAAACTGAATGCCATTCGGAGACTTTCTGATGGACATCGTAATAGCCCCTAAGTTGTATTAATAGCCATGTTTTTCACGAGTGTGTTGGTTTACATTTTTGCACAGTGTTTTAGTAATGTTTCGATACATTGGGCCAGATGTGCGACCCACCAATTTGCGACTCGTAAATTACATCGCATTTGCGACCCGCAATTTGCGACTCGCAAATTGGGATGTGTAACAGAGTCTCAGACACTGTTTGCGATTCCTAATGGGGTTGCAAATTGAATGCCTCATGAATATTAATGAGGCAGGTGCAATTTGCAACCCCATTAGGAACGGCTAGCACTCCCAGGGATGGTGGCCTGCTGGGGTCAGCAGACCACCATGTCTGAGACTGCTTTTAAATAAAGCAGTCTTTTTTTTAAAAAGCGGTTCCGTTTTCCTTAAAGGAAAACAGGATGCATTTAAAAAAGAAAAATTAAACTTTTCAGTTTCATTTTTTAAGGGCAGGCAGTGGTCCCTGGGACCACTGTCTGCTCTTAAATATATTTTCTCACATACTCACACAGGGGAAGGGGTCCCCTGGGGACCTCTTCCCCTTTTGTGAGTGGTTTACCACCTATTTGAAGTGGGTGGTAAACTGCGAGTGTTTTGCGGCCGCAAATGCGGTTGCAAAACAATCGTACATGGCATGCTGACTCGATATTAGGAAGGGACGCCCCTTCCTAATAGCGGGAGTCGCAAATGCTATTTTGCGAGTCAGTGACTCACAAAATAGCATTTGTACATGCCATTACTCTTTTTTGCGGTCTCAAACAGGAAGATCCACCGTTTGCGGCCAAAAAAAAGAGTTGTACATCTGGCCCATTATGTGATATTGTGTTAAGGTTACTTCTTTTTTGGTGATTAAAAGGGCATGATTACAAGTTTGGCGGCCTTGGAGCGGGCCACCACACCAGCTCCAAGATAGCCAAACCCATAGTCATTCTGCCTGCTGGATTACGAGTTGTAATGCTGGTGGGCGTTCCTGTGGCAGCGGTCCCACGGATGTGCCTTTCTAAGGCTCATAGGAGAGCCTTGAAAAGGTGCCGTAGCCCGTTCCTGTACAGACAGAAATGCATAATGTTGTGCATTTCTGTCTGTGCAGGAACGGGGGGGTGCAAAAATAAAGGGGGGCACGTGCCCCCTGCATGCACCCCCTTGCACAGAGGCCCCCTTAGTTTCCTCTCCCCCACCCTTTTCATGGCGGCTCACCCGGATCAGGGATCCCCGGCGGTTGCGGCAGTTCTGTGGCGGTCCCACCGCTGTAGTTGTAATGCGGTGGGTGGACCTCCAGTCTGGCGGTCCAGAGAATGACACCATGGGTTCGTCAGTCCCATGTACTACCAAACTTGTAATTAGGCCCTAAGTGTAATGTGTATGTACTTTTGGGAATTCAATTTTTTTTGTAAATGTTACTCTACGAGCCTGTCCTATGGGCATTTGGATGTATTATTTTTTTAAGGAAATATCTTTTGGTTTATAATGAACCAATATTTTTTACCCTGATTTCCTTTTTTTTTTTTTTTCAGTAGCATTTCTGTTTTTGAACACTTTTTCAGGTATTTTATGGTTCCTAGTCTCTTTGGATTGCTTCGATTGATGTCTATTGGATTGATTTTATTTTTGCATTGTTTGTTTGGGGCTTTTTGGAAAATATTTTTTCCTTTTTTGGTGGATTATTCTTTTTGACTACGTGGACACAGATGATTATCTGTAGCTACAGAAAAGTAAGCCATATTTAATTTATTTGTTATGGGTCAGAAATGTTATATTTTATTATTTTTGTAAGTGTTTCGTGATTGTTATTTGGAATTGTGTCTTTTATGTTTTGTAATTATATTACATGATGGGTTAAGTTTGTTCTTTGAGGTTTTTCATTGGTGAGGTTTAGATTTTGTACATAATTGTACATAATTGTTATATTTTTTATTATATCAGTCTGATTTAAGATTGGAGTTTTATTTAATGTTTTGACTGATGTAATAAAAAACATTGTTTACTATTTCTATAAAAAATGATTTGTAATTTTGGTTAAGATTACTTTATACTTTTTGGGGCATTTTGTGAGTTAGTATATATTTTCTAATATGCTTTTGGCTATTATTGCTAATTAATCTACAACTTTGTTGTTTATGAAGAGTTTTACTTTAAAATGTAGCATGTGGTACATTCTTTTGGTTTGTTTGCTAAGTTTAAGTGCAATTTGGTTCACAGATTGTTCTATTCGTAGTTGTTGGTACTGTTGCAATTTGTTAATGTTTCTATAAATGTATAGAGTGTAGGTTGGGTTCTGCCAAGTGTGGATTGGAGGGCATTGTGCCATCCTTCCACTGTGTTGTTTGTTTTGGCTTTCTGTGCCAAGTTGCTATCATAGACATTCCACCATGGTATTTGGAATTTACGTTGATGTCTGTGTCGAGAGCGATGTAGCCAGCTACCCCAAGTATCTTTGAAATAATTCATTAGAGGGCTTAGTTTGTCTTCATTTTGTTCATAGAAAGAGTTTCTATTAGTAAATTGCAGTGGTCAGCTACCGCAGGGACATAGGCTAGTGCAATCTTTTTTTTTTATTTCAAACGCAAATTGACAGTTTGTAGCATATGCCACAATTAGTGCAGTTTGTTGGAGGTGTCTCTATATGCTTTGATTAAATGGTAGTAACAGCCTTGTAAGGCTTTGTGTGGGTAAATTTCTAAGATAGTTTTAATCATGGCTTGTTCAAACTGGGTAGTAGTAACTTGTTTTATGTTTAATGTGGTTTAAGACATTGTAGTAAGTGCTACTTTGTTTATTTGGTAGTAGGGCATATATAAAAGGAATATTTGTGTTTTGATATTCACCATGTATGGTGTATATCTGAGTGAATGGTTTGGGGCACATTTTGAAGGTCCATCATCCAGGTTTGGCAAGGGCTTTGTTTTAGTAAGGTATTTGCTGAAGAATATATTAGGATTCATCTATCATTGTTTAGGTTGTCATATAATAGGGTTCCTCATTATATGTCATTTATAATTGTTGAGGTATTTAAATATCTTGGTATCTTCTGGGGCGGGACGGGTATCGTTGGTGACTTTTTTAGTTCTTGCAATTAAACATTTTAAAGCGGGTATAGGTGGTAGTTGGTCTGTGATGTGTTTGGGGATTTTAGGAAGTATATCTTTTAGGATGTTTGTTGTGAGCTCCTGGGAGCTAGTACTTGTCTTTGTTATATTCTGCAATACCTCCATTACTTCTATTTCTATCACATTTGGGGGCTGATTGAGTTCCCTTACATGAATTATAACATCGTCTTTTGTAATGGCCCACCCATAGCATGCATTAGAATAATATTTAATACATTTCCAATTCACATTTTCCATTAATGTACTTTCTTGCTTGTAGGTGTAGCCCATGTGACTTAGTAATTACTTTTCTTTCTGGGATGTTATGTATCTTCCTCTTTCTGTTAGTATGTCTGCAAATAGTGTAATTGTATAAAGAAGTACAATTTAAAAATGTTTTTACATTTGTAATTTACTACTTTTATTATTTATACTTACATATACGTTCTTCTTAAATGTTTCAGACTTTTTTCAGATTTTTTTATTGGGTGTGTTGTAATGTGCAGCAGGTACTTTCTGTTCTGTGGGACGAAAAATAGAGCATCAGTTTCATTTTAAATGTATATTCGTTGGTCGTTTGTGGAGGTTGAGGTTGTTACGTTTTATTTTATTCGGTTTTAGGGTAAGTTTCTATTTTATAATAGTGTACATATTCTTACTGTTTTTACTTCTTTTTCTGGTTTGTGATCAGTGTTGTTTTTGGCAGGCTAACACTTTCTCAAAATTTCAGTCTTTTCTTTTAGTAAGTATATATGTATATATTTCTTTTTCAGGGTCTGGTCAGAGAATCTGGCAGAGTTTCTTCCTCTTGCAGCTTTTGTTATTTTTGCTGTATTAAGTTGATAACATTTGTGTGCCTTTTATATTGTTGATTTAATTGTTTCCATGATTTTATTGGTTAAGTTTGTTTATTTTTTGGTTAGTTTAGTTTTGGTGTGAATTGTATTTTTTCAGTTATGTCCTTCTATGATGAATGCTAATTTATGTTTTATTTATAATGTTTAATATGTAGTTCTATACTTTTGAATGTTATTTCATATATAAATATATATATATATATATATATATATATATATATCTATATAAATATATGTATATTCATTATTCTTGCTCATGTTGGTATGTATTCAGTTATATTTTTTATTGGGATAAATTATAATTATTGTGGTGATGTAATATAATTTTTTATTAAAGCATGTGTATATATTGTTTAATGTTCATTGTAAATATTTGTTTAATGTAAAAAGTAGTTATTTCTATATTTGTTAATGATAATGAAATTATTTTGGCTATTTTTGTAGTTGATATTGTGTGAGGTGATATTTTTGACAAATATTATGTCTATTTCAAGGTAAAAATATTTTTGCTTCCTATATTTTTGTTTTAAACATAAATAAAAATCAATATTTTAACAACAATATGTGTGTTCTCAATATTTGTGGTTTTATTAGTTAAGTATAGAAAGGCAATATTTTTGTTAATGATATTTTTTTCTGATATTTTTGTATTTTGATATTGTGTGCCTCAACGTTATGTCAGTAATCTGGATCATCTTGGGTTGTGTGCTAAGAATAGACCTATGGCATTAGAAGGGGTGAGGCGTTCACTGGCTGACCAAGTTGGTAGGTGCTACATGCCTCACTCATGTCATGTCACTGGTCTGTGTCCATTGGACCGCCAGGTCAGCACACCATATAGATATCTGACACCACTTCTTGTGGGGGCAGGGAACACAGGAAGGAAGAGCACATGTTATGGAATTAGAAAATAAATGTCTTCTTACCTCTGACCATGCCCTGCATCCTTGAGACCCAAGACAACAAAAAAGCTCTCGCCCTGCCACAACCTGCAATCTGAAGCATGCAGTGCTAGTGCTTTTCAACACACAAAACAATCACGGAAGAGGACAAGTGGTCATCCCACCATAAAGAAAAAATAATCTGTCTGCAGCCCCTATCCTGATGAGCTCATGCAACTACTGACCAGTTGCTTTCGATGAGGCAAAACGACATATGTCATTGACAGACACTTCCAACACCAAATGACTCTGCAGTGGGATGTTCCAAAACCTGATTGATGCTTTCACCATGAAGTGCCTGAAGATTGCTGACCTAAACCCATACCATGTATTTTTTTTTTTTATGTTTATTGCTGTTTGCTGGGCTGTTTTCAAAAGGGCTTGGAAACCACTAAAACTGTCCCTGGGTGAAAAAGCAGTTTTTGGTAACATGCTGAAGGAGTTACGTTGTGATGCCTCACACTTAGGGGCCGATTACGATGCCGCAGGAAACAGCTTCGCCCCTTGGTCGGAGCAGTTCCAACGGCATCGTAATCAGCAGTTTGGATTCATGTCCGACCGACCTATTTGGATGGAGTTGGTCGGAAATGAATCCAAACTGGATTTCCGAATGGCTTCCGATGGGCTCGAAGAGCCCGTCTGCCATTCGGACAGCCTCCTGTAAAACCAAGGGCGGCTCTTTCCGCCCGAGAGATTACAATGTCGGATTCCGACAGCCTTTCTGTGCCAGCCTTTCCAACACAGAAAGGCTGTTGGAAGTCGAATTTGGGGGGCCCCAGCAAAGCCCCTATGGGTGCAAGGCCTCCGGATGGCAGCCGAGGGGGCACCTATGATGCCCCCTGTTGATCCCTGCACCCTGCCACGGGGTGCAGGGATGAACTGCACCTCTTTTCTTTAGAATGAGAGCATGCATTCCAGTCGGAATGCATGCTCCCATTGTAAAGAATAGGACTGCGAGCGAACAGTGTTTGGTCGCATCCTAATTGCTTGGTTGGGACCGCCGACAGGAGGTCGGTCAGTCCCAGTGCCCAATCGACGTCCGACTTCGAAATCGGCCCCATAGTATGAGAAATCACTGACAGTACCAGTCCGTAAAAAGGAAATAAATGGGATGCTGAAACACTGTTTTGCAAGCTGCCTAATATAACAGCTGCATAGGTTTGGTGCCCTAAAACAGCACACACAGAAATGCATTAATCACCTGAACCTTTTTCCCTCACTGATCAAAGGTGTAATTTAGCTGCTAATGGACCAAAATGCCAGGGTGCCGATTAAATGAGGCGCTAATCAAACCTGTACCTGCATGCTGAAAGAAAATTACTGACAATGCTCCATTAAAAGGCTGGGTGTTATAACTGCAACTTCCTCCAGAAAAGAAAAACAGAGAAATTATTTATTTTAAGCATGAGGATTGGCTAGTGATAAAGACAGTGAATAACAAAGGTACCTGGACCCTGACCTTCCAGTGTGGCAGCATTTTTTTTGTGAGCGTGAATGTAATCGACCGACAAACATTACCATGTTCCACTCAATAAATGTAAGGAAGGTCCTTGTAATTCATGAATCAGTGGCTTTAATACAAGTGTGCAATCACAAACGATGATTTAGTATTTGGCAACCTGCAAACTATTGTAAATATTCTAAGCATGTGAAAATATCATAAATTAATGTCCAGGAAATCAGCATTAAAGTTTTGCATTGAAGAGGAGAGAATGAGCTGAAATACTGTTATTTTATAAATATGCCATGGCTATATGTGCAAATGATTTTCAAATCCAAATAGACCTAATGATTAAACTTACTACGCACCTTGGTAGATTGACCCTCTAGGTTCAATGCTATATGCTATATGGCTATATGCTAATCAGTGGAGATGTTCAAGTCTGAATTGGACATAGTGAGCAGAAAACTCTGATTAATATATAGATTTAAGTAGTCCTTTACCGCCACTAATTGTTAAACATAATTATAATGTCAAAAATAGGTAAAGAAATATATTACAAAACATATTTTGTATCAAAAAATTAATTTCAGCGTCTAACATGTGATATAGAAACTACCACCATTACAGAAATATTGAGTGTCTGATGACATTATAATGTGTAAAGTATAATATCTTTATTTGCATGATTAATTAAAACCAGTGCAATAGTAAAAACAAATACCAATCAGTTACACAGAGTAATCAACCATAATTAAAATCCCAAAAATTTACAGTTTGGTCTTATACCAATGTTCAGAATACAACAATGCTCTGTGCTCAGACCTCCTGCAGGTAAAACGATACATGATAATTTGTTAGAGGGTAAAACTACTTTTGGCAACTAAAATTATTAAGATTAGGAGACCGTGAGTGCTGATTGTAAGATTAATTGTGCTTCAGGCATGTAGGTGAGCTCTTTATAACACACTTTTTTAATCTCCAAAGCCGCCTTTACAAAATAGGCCATTACTTCATAAGAGACCCCTAGGTAGGCCTCTAGGGATTAGGTTTAACAAAACCTTCCAACCAGAATTTGAAGTTTAACTGCTTCAATATTTTTCTGGGATAAGATTAACTGCTTCAATATTTTACCGGGGTAATCCTCAATAGTCCCCACCAAGTAGCGAAGCATGAACCACTATACAAGATCGGCCATAGTTGAATTCTCTTTTAAAATTTCTAAAGCAAATGTGCAAAGTTAAAAAAGTATAAAGAGCTTGCTATAAATTTGCAGTAATTTAAGGTTCTGTCTACACAGCCTGAACCAATGTGCAAAGTCAGCAGTGTTTTAACTCATTCTACAAATGGCAAGAGCCATTTTGCAAAGACAAGCAATTTATAAATTCCAATAAAATGTGCAAATTAGCAATTAATTGAGGAACTCTTTAAAACTGTGAGTCATTATCCTTTCCAAATAGTTTTAGCATTGTGTGGGAGAGAGTGAAGACCCCTGAGGGACCCTTAATGTGACCTGAGTAGGGTTGTATAGGGACACATTTACCTTGATTCTTTGTGTTCTGTCGTGAAGAAAAGAAGCGAACCAGTTAAGAATGGACCCCGATATCCCGATCCTACATTCAAGTAGATCAAGGAGGCTATCATGTTTAACTGTATCAAGGCTGACGAGAGGTCCAGGAGGATAAGAAGGCAGGATTCGTTCTGATCCAACATTTTTAGCACAACATCAACTGTATGTGTGAGCGCCGATTCAGTGCTGTGGCCATAACGGAAGCTGGATTGGAATTCATCTAAGAGACTGAATTGATCAATGTGGTTGCAAAGTTAATCATGGACACATTTCTCAAGGAGCTTCGGTAGGGTCCGGATCTTAGTGATTGGTCAGATGTTGTTTAGGTCGGAGGGATCCGCTGAGGGTTTTTGAAAATGTCGTAGTAGGGTGGCAGTCTAGAGTCACCGGTACATTTATGCAAAGGAATTTCGTCATTCAGTCCCTGTTTATGGGTTTTGAGGCGGAAAATCCAACGTTGTTCTCTTGTAAATAGTGACCGCTGCTCCCACTGGTGTATGGTTACTGTTTACAAAATGTGTTAACATTTTAGTGGTCATTTGTTTGCAGTGGACATTGCTGCGGTGTTCCATGATCCTGGTTTTTATAGGTCTTCGGGGCATTCCGATGTACCGTAAATTGCATGGGCAGGTAATCAGGTATAAGCAATTTTTCGTGTTGCAATTGGTGTGTCCATTTTTTATCCATGGTCGATTTTCTCCTAGGTTGATTTCCTTACTTGCTTTTGTGAGGTTACAGACTGTGCACCTTCCACATGGGTAATGGCCCTTTACTTGTGGTAATCCCCATAGAGTTGACTGTCTAGTCTTCGGGGTTGTCTGCGGTCGTGTGTGAATTAGAAGGTCTCTCAGGTTCTGTGTTCATTTGAATGCAAACCTAGGGCTTGGAATGTTCAGGGTCCCTGTTTTTAAAATGGACCAGTGTTTTCTGATGATCTTCTGGACTCTGTTGGATGATGGTGTGAAGGTGGTCACACAGGTGATAAGGTCATCAGGCTCCTTCTGTTGTGCTTCCAGAAGGGCGTCTCAATGGTTATTCCTGGCCCTCTTACATGCCTGTGTGACTGTTCTCTGCGGGTAGTCAAGGGATCAGATTCTTGCATAGTTCCTTTGCTTGGATGTCATATTTATACAGGGTGTCACAATTTCATCGTAGATGCAGAAATTGGCTGAAATGTAAGTTGTCTCTTAGTGCTTTTGGATGGTGGCTGCCATAAAGAAGGAGTCTGTTTCGGTTTGTTGGTTTCTTGAAGTTGGTAGTGGAAACCCTCCCTTCTGCCCTGGTTATTAGTAAGTCCAGAAAGGGTACCACTTGGTCAGATATGGTGCTGGTGAAGCACAGGTTTGGGTTGAGTGTGTTGATCCAAGACCAGAAATTTTCACGTCTCCACATCTCCATGCCAAAGGATCAAGATAATATCATTAAATAATCGCCACGTCCTGATGTGGGTATGGTAAGGATTGGTTTCTCCAATGATAGGTTCACTTTCAAAGGCGGCCATGTACATATAGGCTAGACTGGGTGCAAATGTACTGCCCATAGGTGTACCCTGAATTTTGATGCACAGTTGGTCCTTGAAATTGGAAAACATTCTGTTTAAGGGCTATTGTTGCGCACGCCACAAGAAAATTAATGGGGGTTCTAGACTCCCATTGTGTTTCCATTACATCGATGGTGGCGTCCTGAGGTATATTAGTGTCAAGCACCTCCACATGTAGGGTCACTAGTAAGTCAATTTCCTGTTGGTGCTCCAGGTTCTTTAGAAGGTTTAATACATCAGTTGTGTCCTTAAGGTATGTGGTCATTTTTGCAACCAAGGGTCTTAAAAAATGGTCGCAGAATTTGCTGAGTGGTTCCAGTAGGGATTCAATACCAGAAACAAGGGGGCGGCCTGGTGGGGACGTGGTTCCCTTATGTATTTTGGGCAGGGTTTAGAAGTATGGTGTTCTTGGGGTGAGGTTAAACAGGAAATCCGCCTCATTCTTGATGATCCATAGTTCTGTTTCTCCCACAGTCACCATGTGTTTAATCTTAGGGGCATATTTACAAGCCCCCATCACCAAGGAAACATCACTTTTTAGGATGTTCCTGTGGCGATAGGGGCTTCGCCTTATTCACTTAACGTGGCTTAACACTGCCTTGTAAATAAGGCCCCCTTTCACGCTATGCTTAGCGTGAAAGGGGAGGGCAATGGGTGTTGCTGTGGGCATCCCACCGCAACACCCATAGATTCTGACGCTGCCCCCTATTTACAAGGGAGGCATAAATAGGAGTCAGCGCCAGAATTAATACCAGGGAAAACCTGGTCTTACCCTGGTGCAACAAGGAGAAATGTTTCATTTCTCCTCGTTTTTGCTGCTTGGTATTGCACCCACGCATGCGCATTTCTCGCAAGAAATGCACATGCGCGGGTCCGCGCGCATGCGCAGTTTTCACCAGGATTACCCATACAGCAAGGAAGATGAGGACTGCAGCCCGGGGAGGCCGCAGTACGTAGATAAGTGGTTTTAGATGTATTTTTACTTAATGTTTACTTACTTGTAATAGTGGGGGGTGGAGGCGGGTGGCGTAGCGGAGCTCCACAGAGTTCCACGGAGTTCCACAGAGTTTGTTTGAGACTCCGTGGACCTCCGCGTAGCCCCGCTACGCCCACTACGCCCAGGGTTAGTAATCTTCCCAGACGTATGGATAGATTCTTTCTCTATCAAATTTCTTCATATCTTTTTGTAACTTCGATATTTTTTCTGACTTAGGTAATCCTTGTGTCCGTTCATTTCACCATTGACTTCCGCCAGTCGTGTTTTGAATGCTCTTATGTTGATTCCTGTTTTAAGGGCGTTCTCTGCAATGGTGATCCTTATTACTAGTGCATCTGAAAGCCATTTGGCCTTGTTGAATATAAGGATCAACCAGTCCCTAGTACACTTCCAAGCTATTCTAAACCATTCTCGTATGAATGTGATATCCTCAAGGAAAATGCATGGGGTAATGCTGACAAGGAGACCATTAGGAGCAATATTTGCCCGTAGATATTCTGTCATTATTGAGCTGTGTAGGGCTATCTAGATCTGTTGTTTTTTAAGTTTAGCAATCATGTTCCAGTCATCTGTCTGACTACCTGTGGGGGTGATATCCTCTGCCCCAAGTAGAAACAGAGTTCTTAATATCTCTGCTACCACATCATCATCATAACTCAACCCTAGGTTGTCCGTCATGATGATAATGAACTGGTCTGAAAAGATGTTGTTGCGGTTGTCTCTCAATGTATGCTCAGGAGGAAGAAGGGAGGAAAATAAGGACAGAGTTGTCCCATGGCTGGGCTGCCGTACTTAAATAAAAAATCACGTAGCAAGGGGGACAGGGAGCAAGTTCAAGGTCCAGCACCCATGCTCCCTAGTAAGGGAATATTTAAACAGAATGGAGTAACTGTTCCTATGGGAAAAAGGGATCAGGAAAGGTTGGAGTGGACTGCTCTGAGGGGGTTCTTCCTTATTAGGAACTGATGCCCTCATACACCAATGTTGGTGGCATGCTTCATCGTCGGGCCTTTTGCTCCTCGTGGGGCGGCGCTGCAATGCCCCACAGGCCCCGCAAGTGGGCTCATTGGCAGAGATCTTTTATTATCTCTGTCGTGATGATGCGTGCTGGTATATAGAGATAGTGAAAGGTTGTGTAAGTGATCTAAAACTACCTAAAGAGTATCCAGTGGAAAATGTATTCAAAGGTCCCTTTGGGAGGATTAAAAACAATGAAGTGTGGATGGTCAGCGCAGAGTTATGAAGTGTGAATATCTTGTATGTGATGTGAAAGAACTATTAGGTTTTTAGGCTTAGGTTGACATGTTTCACGCTCTGCTGGTCCAGGAGGGATCTGCATCGTTTCTTCAGGACCAAGAGTAAAAATAAATATCCTAAAAATAAATATCCCACCCTTAATCAGGGCGGGTATTGGAATTCAGTTATATGTAACATCCAGTAATGGTGATGCACAAGATCAAAGAGTAGCTGATTTGTGCTCACCCTATCATGTTTCCATATTCCAACTTAGAGAGTAGGGAGAGAGAATTGAGAAAAGAGAAAGGAGAAATAAAGAGCGGTTCATGCGGTCGTCAAGACAGAGGACCGCGTGGATACTGTGGTTTCTGTCTGAAAGATAAAATGTAAAACAGTGGCGTTCAACTTATAGTGGTACAATCAGAGTACCCACATGCCTTACAGGTCTTTGGCATGTGTGTCATACTCACAGCCTCGTATGTGGACGATCATGGTGGACCTACCCCTCTCCCTGCCTTCCTGGAAGTCAACTATGCGGAGTGCGAATGGTTGAGCTATGCTCATGATGTTCACAAAAGTAATCACTTGGGATTTGCAACTCAAGTCAGTAGTTAGCATTATTCTAAATAAATCACTCTGTTCAAGCCCATAGTCAAGGTCAACTGAGAGGTCTTTGAAGAACCAGGAGATAGTGTGCAGTTAATGAAAGGCCAATCAAATAACACTATCAGAGACATGCAGAATTGTGCACCTAGAATGGTCACCCAAACATTTTTAAAAAATGGCAAGTTTACCTCAGCCACTCACATATGTCACATTAATCATTTTTGGCATTCATTAATTAATGCAAGTGGCCTATTCTAAACCAGTGCTGTATATGTCTCTTTTTGCATGGAAACCACACACATATGCAGTGTAGTCCTTTGAATCATCACAAGCGTGGGAATGAAAAGTTAGGCATGGGAGACATCTTGTTCTGTCAGGAAATGGAAGCATCTCTTGCAGACATAGAGGAAATTGCTCATTGCAAAGTCTATGGTAGACCATAAGGTTGAACTGCTTTTGTTTGTTTTTCTTAATTTAGTCACCAGGCCAAAATGGCTGTGTCCTCTCTCACTTGCACACTAACGCATTTATGTTTATTTGTATTTCTTGGTATGCCAAATATAAAAATACACATAAGACTTCTCTTCTTTTTTCTTTTTCTACAGCAGATATTTTTGTTGGATTCCTAGTGTATTAATTTTATTCTTTTTATGTCCAGAATGTAAAGTTCTTCTTCATATTCAGGGACTTCACATGGACGATGATCACTCCGCAAACTTGAGACGTCTGAGAAATCATCCTTATCCACTGTTGTGTCTTCTGGAGTCTGATACATTTTAAAATTAAATGTTTGTTCATTCTGAATAATGTCTGTCTCTCCACAATACGAGGAGGGGGACTAGTCCTTCTGACTGTGACAATTGTACCACCAGCACTGAACATGAGCTCCGAAGAAATGCTTGCTTCACGACATTCTAGATAGTCCATCATTCACCTGCTGAGTACTGGCCATTGTTCTTTTTTTCCATGCTAATAGATCAATGGATCTTGATCCATATAGAATGTTCTTTGTTTATCCTAGTAGTCTTATACCATTATCACCATTATTATAGTTGTTGAGATTTGCTGTTTGCGACTTTCCTAACCCCGTGTGCTTGATTTTAGTCCTGCAACTTCCAAAAACCAATGCACTGCAGAGGTTGTTTGAACCAATGCTTTTGGTGTTGTTGATTCAGTAGCTGGTATTTCTCTGGAATTGTGCTTGCTTTACCACTGGCCGATGCTGCTGCTGTTGCAACAGGCTTCTGAACTTGGAGCCACCATTGTGCTCTCCAGAGGGTGATGAAGACAGCACTTCAGTTGTCCTTTGTCTTCAAAGTTGCAATTTTTCATCTTTTAGTTGAATTGATTTCTTGATGGTCCAATTATTGTAAATGGAGGCATCCAGTGATGAAAAAGGAATTAAAGTAGATAGTCCTTGTTAGTACATTGAATCCAATATACAACATATGAACTCTTTTGAGTGGGGGTTACACCTGGCCCCTCCCTAAACAATGGGTGAAAAGTTCCCAGGGGTAACTGCACCCACTTTTGCAACTGTTCCTGTGTGCCCTACTACAAACAATCCCACAGTGCCTTCTCTCACTGTACCTGATTGAACCTGTGTGCAATCCCAGGGGTGAGGCAAGGGTAATGAGTAGTCACTCCTCTATTGTCACTGCAAACCAGTTCTGGGGGCGGCTTTCCACCTGCTGGGTTTAGGGCCTGTCTCGCTGAGAGGACAAAGCAGAGTTCTGTTCAGGTGTGATCTCACATCTGCTTGTGACTTTGAAGTAAATTAGGTTCCTGGACAAAGCCCAACTGGTCTTCCTTCCAGTGGACCAAAAATACCTCCATACACACAAGCCATTGTCTGTGTTCTGAGAGCAGCTTCACACCTTATCAGGGATATTCATGACAGGGTGACACTTGAAGGGCTAATGCTATTTAGCCTCTAGGTGCTTTGGGCAGGGAAAGGTATCTTTCTAAACATCCGTTTTCCTTAATGTTTACAAAAACTCTGACTTCACCATTAAGTTGGGCTTTCAGTAAATATCAAAAATAGTTGTTTAATTGTTGTTCTAGCTGGTTCATAGCATGAGATAGCAGAATTAATACTTATTATTGTTTCCCTTTGTTTCTTTATGGCCAGCCAGCCTTTTTACAGTGTCAATATCTTTTCGGTGCTAGTCACTCTAAGAACATGCTAAAATAAAATGTTTACATGTTCTACTTTTAAATATCATGCATTCTGCCTTGTGGTTTGCAAGGCCTATACAGGGGCAAATTATTATATTTGAAAGGGAGGTTTTCTCATATCAAAAAAGGGTCATTATGACAGGTCGGACTGCAGTGTTCAAACTACAACAGTCAGGCTACAGTGGTAGGTCCAGAGTCATGTTTGCATTGTCACACTAGTGGATGGTGCAGCAGTACTAAGTTATATTAGTTGGTCATTTTAACTGCCATCCATGTGATTGTCCTTCAGCCATCTTTAACAGTAAGTCCAAATGTATGGTGGCAGAGGGTTTCACATGGTTCACACGAAGGAGGGCTCTGAGCTAAACACAATCATAACCATGGAGAAATTAGTCAAGTCCTCCAACCCCTGTATTTTACCAACATTTAGAGAGAGGGCTGTGCTTCCATAATAGATTTAATTTTTGTGTCAGCTCCCTGTTTTTGTTTATTACCATTTTTTGTATAGTGCCCAGTCCATTTAGTTATCATAACCCCCTGTACTTAGTGAGTGGTGGGTTAAATGGTGGTGCCAAGACCTCGTCTCAGGCACAGGGTGCGCTCTCTCTCATAGATCAAGGTAGGAGGTTCAGATGGTCTCAGATGGAGCCCACGAGGTTCAAGGCATCTCTTTTCTCAGGGTGGAGGCAAGAGATATTCATTTGTCTAGACCTATGCTCCACGATTGGGAATATTTTATTGGCATATGCCGGTATCTCACAGAATGTGGTAGCATTACTACTTAAGGCTCCTGCGATGGATACTAGGCCACAGGAATCAAAATGGTTTGACTGTATTGCTCCAAGGCCCCGTGACAGTTGATGGCTGTCCTATAGCAGGTACCTAGAGAAGGATTGTGTTGCCTCCCAAACTGTAAATCTATCTTATGTAAGAGAGCCTGGGATGATCTAGCTCAAGTCTGTACCACCAAAGATAGTTCCTCGTTCAGGCAGGTTACAAATCTGCCCTGTTTCATGAGTACAAACGGTCCAGCTATATGCCATCATATCACAGAGCAACAGTGGACAGAGCATTTTGAAGGGCTCTACACCTATGGGTTTAGTGGAGACAAGGAGGACTGGTTGGATTTTCGTGGGGCAGAGCTAACGTGGTTTTTACATTAGATGAAGTTACCCAGGGCATTTTGGCATTATCACAGAACAAGGCCCCAAGGCCTGATGGGATACCCCCTGGTTTGCTCTTGGATGACATCAAGATCTGAGGTCCTGCTCTGATGTTGGTCCTTAATGCTGCTGTGAGGGAGGGTACTCCACCCTTGTGGTCCACCGTTGTAATCGTCCCAGTGTTTAAAAAGGGGGACAAGGAAAATCCCCAGTGTTACTGGCCGAGATCCCTGATTGATGCAACTGTGAAGGTCCTGGGGAGGGTACTTTTAATTAGGCTGATGTTGAGAGCAGATGAAAATAACATATTGTTTGAGGTACAATACGGCTTTAGGCATGGCAGATCAACAATGGATCGATCAGAACATATATATGACAGCAGACCCCAAGCGCAAAACACACCTTATCTGTATATCCCCAAGTTTTCAAAAAAGAAATATACCTAGAATGTGCACACAAAATCAACACCCAATGTGGAGGTGTGGTCCAAAAAAAGGACTATACAAGCATAAACACACTATAGGGTGCACCAAGTAGCATCTATAAACAAAATCAAAAGTCCAGGAGAAACGGGTTTCAAATTCATGTACCAATCTTTTTTTTATTTTGTACGTAGTTTCAAAAGTTCTGATATATGTGACACTCAAATAGCCGATGCGTTTCGTCCAACACACTGGACTGCTTCAGGGCAAGGTGCGACGTAAGCAATGTCACAGCTAGTGGTATCGATCTATATTTCGGTCCACAGTTCACAATAGGTTGCGGATCTCAAGCTTCACTTCCAATGTGTCCTACGAACAATTTACTCGCAAAATAAGACAGTGTGTAAAGTTTAAAGTACTTGTGTATCAGCCAATCGCCTTATGCAGAGAGCTCCAAATATAATAAACATAGGGGTATCGATCTGACCCCAAATGCGGCACCCGAATCAGTACATGGAGCACAAGCGTAACGGTCAAGTATCGGCTTTTTCTGACCGTAGGACACCTTTGAAGTGAAACTTGAGATCCGCAATGAGTGTCACATATATCAGAACTTTTGAAACAATGTACAAAATAAAAAGAAGATTGGTACACAAATTGAAAACCGGTTTCTTCTGGACTTTTGACTTTGTTTATAGATGCTACTTGGTGCACCTTACTGTGTGTTTATACAACAATGGATCAACGCCTGAATTTATATTTAATTATAAGTAAGTATACCGTTACCTGGCCTGAGTCAATTCACCTGGCACTCATGGACCTTACATTGGCCTTTGGCAGGGTCAATCGTGAGAAGTTGTGGGGCTTGCTCCTCATGATAGGGGTGGACCCGGACATTGTGCTTCTCTTAAGTAATCTACATGCCCCCACCTCAGCCTCGGTGCGGCACTCTCAGGGCTTGACTTGTACCCAATCTTTCAGAATCAGTAGGGGGGTTCCCCAGGGGTGAATTTGTGCACCTTTCCTGTTTACCCTTTATATTAATGGATTGGAGCAAGCCCTTCTTTCAGTTATGGCAGACTGTCCAAGGGTGGGGACGAGATCGCTCCCAGTTCTACTGGCACGGACCGCCGTGGGTTTACAGTTATTAGTGGCAAATTTGTTGCCTTTATAGCTAGCCTGGACCTTGTAGTAAATTTCAAAAAATCGTGTGTGATGTTAGGTGGCCCACGGTCCACCAGATCAAAGACTTTTAAGGTGGGACACCATACCTTGGCTAACGTTCCGGTCTTTTCATATCTCGGAGCCCTGTTTGATTCTAATAAAAACTGGAAGCCTCTGACTGACTAAGAAAGTGGAGCTTATTAAGGCAACAGGTGCAGTGGCTAGTTTTGCCCAGAGACTGTGTTCCAGGGCCACCAGTATTTTAACCAAGGCTTACTAGGCTTAATGTGTCTGCAAGATGAGGGATATACAAAAGCCAAAAATATCCAGAACTTAGAAAATATGTTTTGAAGGCGTATGTTGCAGATTCCCAAAAGTACCCCGGCTTTTTGTGTCCATGAGGAGCTAGGAGTAAAATATATAGGAGAGGCAATTGCTCTCAGACCATTGTTATGTTGGATCAAGGTATGGACCAAGGAAGAAGCTCAACTGAATCGGCTAATCCTCACCGAGTGTCTGTCTCTTGACCATGTGAACAAGATCCCTGGGATCGCATGTGTGAAGGCCGCCTATAACAGCCTGGGTAGGGAGGATGTATTCCATAGCCCCCAGTCCTTACGCACTTCGGAGCTGAGGTGGATGAGGGACCAGTTTTTAGCACACAAATCACTATAAAGAGAGGAGATAGAAATGATGAAACCTATGGTTCGGGGCAAAATGCTTTTAAAAACAGTTCAATTTATGGAACTGTATTTATTCATTGTTACTTGTGATAAGGAGGCTTTCTGTTGACCAGATTTAGATTTAACATGTTGCATCATCTTCTGGCCTCTCCTTTTGGTTGGAGCCTGTCTGGCTCCTTGGATCCCTGCGGCTGTGACACTGTGTCTCCGCAGGGCACCCTACATTTCATGATGATCTGCAGTTATTTTAGCTCACCTAGAAGATTCTTTATCATGCCACTACTGAAAGCCTTGAATTTTATGTAAGTTCGACCTGCTCTTATGTTTCCTCAGCTCTTATCCAATGATCACGCTATATTCACAGTTTCTTGCTTTTTAAGAGCTGCGCTAAGATTGAGGCATTCTAGGCCTGATTTAATTTTGCTGCTGCTATTGGAGGACCTTTTATATAGCAATATTGGGGCTGTTATCTTTAAGGCATTTTTATTTGTTGTTTTTATCATATTTTATAACTTGCATTTATATTGTGTGCGTGCTGTTCTTTTGCTTGATATGCATATATATTGATACTATGTTTTTTATGGTAATGAATATAACCAAATGAAGATTTATTCACTAATAGTACAGTAGTCCAAAGGTGACATTTAACTTTCCCTGTCAAAAAAGAGAGGGGGGACCAGGAGCCAATTAAAGGTCCAGTGCCCGTGCTCCAAGCGCTAAACGTGAAGTCAAAGAAGGGGGACACTGTTCCTTGGGAGTGGTGCGTGTGTCACTCACTCACTAAAGGAGGGAAAGAAAGGGGGAAGGATAGGGATCCTAGGTCTAGAACCCACTGCTGCGAGGTAAGAGCAAGTCTTGCCTCTTGTAGCCCTCACACACCCCGAAGGATGTCATGCTTCATCATCGGGCAGTTGCTCCTCGTCGGGCCGGCGCTGCAATGCCCTACGGGTCCCCTGAAGGGTCGCTTTATCGGAGATCTTTTGAGAACTGCTGTATGGTGCATGCGGGTAGGTGGGGTGAGTCCTATGTGGAGGGTAGAAAAGTGCGTGCAAAGATTTTAAAACTGACTAAGGGTTACCAGAAGATGTGTGTTTTAATATGATGGTACCCTTGTCGGAATAAAAAACCCGTAGGTTAGATATTACCACTGAAGGCGCAATGTGCCCAGGTAACTAGAAAGTAAGGTCGACATGTTTTGCGCCTATGTGGTCACAGGGATCCGTGGCGCTTCATCAGGACCGAATGAACTGTGTGTGGTGTGTTGTGCAAGTGAGTAGTGATAAAAGGGGAGAAACCCTCTAAAAGATCAGGGCAGGCCAAAAACTGCGAAACCTGTAGTTTAGGCTACAACTAAATAGTTGAAACCGCTCCTGATCGTAACCTAGGAAAAGAGAAAAGACAACAGAGAGGACATACATCAGGTAGGTTTATGAGGCTTCATAGGGTGCCTCAATAGTGTATATCGCAAAACCGCTGAGTAGTGTGATATGGAACGAGCCCATATGACAGACTGGGTTAAAAAGTACCATGGGCCTATCCTGCCCCCTTTCTTTCCCTCCTTTAGTGAGTGATTTAACTTTCCCTGCCATGGGTGTGTTTTAGGACCCCATATACTATGGCCTTATAGGAAATTTAAATAGGCCTGTTCGGAATAAGCTAATTTTGGCACGTTTTAGAGGTTAAAGCACATGCACTGTGTACTGGTTAGCAGTGTACCAGAGCACAGAGTCAAAAATCCAGCAGCATTGTTCCACATAGAAGAGGCAATTTCTCACAAATACCAATATTGCAGTGTTTTCCTTTTGCTTATGATCAAATGAGTTTGATGTACACTGAGCCAAACTATTCCAATGAAGCAATATTAAATATTTTTTTACAAATCCAGTAATGTTCAGAAAAATTGCCTGGTCGCAAGCCAACGCTTCCTATGTTTGGAGGGAACGACTGAGTGAGTCATATCATGAAGAAAGGCAAGGCCTGCAGGCCGGCAGATTGTAACATCCTCTGGTCTGGGAAGGAGAATGGTCAGTGATGGCATCTCCATACAATGTGTACTGTGTCGCTACCCCTTCCTCCCCACAGCACCAACACTCGTCAAACAGTAGTAATCCTGCCCGTAGCAATTTTGCGGGAAACTAATACCAGTTGTGTAGGAGTTTGAAGCACGCAAAGTTTAGTCTGGCTACTCGGAGAAGAGTGTTGTTGTCGCTTATTAATGATTTCCATGCTTTAGAGAATATGTGTGTTGAACAGCAGGTTGCCAGTCAAATTGGCAAGTTTTGAAAGTAGTGTAAGTAGTGCCCATCTATCGTCAGTCTGTAGGTTCCTGATAGAGACCCTCTGGCAGTACCTGACATCTCTATATAGGAACGTGTCAGGGAAGGCGGCAAAAGCAGGGTTCCCTTTCTCGAAGGCAATGTCGCAGGTGGGTATATTGCCATCTATGTTTGCATTCCAAGCCATATACTAAGGAAAGGTCTTGGGGGATCTTTTGTTGCTGGTGACCAGTACACCATTTAAGACAAGTTGTTAGCCAGGTATTAGGACTCCATAAGGGGCAGGCAGAGGCCCATCAGCAGTGGTGTTAGTGAAGTGTTTAGTCATATGAAGGTGAGGTCTCATATTGTCCTACACGTAGCCTCACTGGCCAACTATCTCGTGATCATGCAGTGAGGGGCCTTTTCACAAAGGTAAACTTGCATGTGAGTAAATTTACATGTGTAAATTTGCTCTTACACTTTTGAATAACTTCACTATTTTTGGTTATTCACCATTTATGAGTGTGAAGCTACTCAGAAGTGTAGACTTACATATCTCTAACCCCTGAAAGAGGGGTTAAGCCATAATTATGAGTATAAAGTTATAGAGCCAAAAAGGAGCTGTAGTAAGTCCAGCACCACAGAGGGCCAACCACTCTCCCATTGAAAATAAGGACTTCAGGGACTTAAAATAGAACCACATCAATAATAGATTTTAACTTTTTAAAAATATACACAAATTAAACTGAATGTTAAAAATATATATATATATCACGTCTCCAAACCCTTGCCAATACCAAAGATAAACATGCGCACTCTAGGTGAGTGATATCCAGTAAATTTATTGTGTTTACAACAAAACACTCAACAAGTTTGGAGAACCAGCGTTCTCTTATTCACGAGTTAGCCTCTTATGGGAAGACAGACTAATATACATTCAACAGTGTAATAAACACAAACATAGGACCACAAATGACATCAGCGCCATCTTAGAGACCCTATTCAAATAACCAATTGCAATGCAAACAAATATGTGTGCACGTTCCCTGAGGGACATGAAGCAGAATTTACGTATGCCATATTGTAACCCAAATTACAGTGAACGAGACAAGTTAAATGTAGTATTAGGAACAAAAAAATAAACAACGTATTGTTGAAAATAAACATACATCAAACAGGTAAGTAAAGCCAGAAATCAGCATACTCGTGTCCCCAATAGAGTTAAGCAATCATGCCCAAGTGGGCTAGTGTTCAGCAAAAAAACACAAAACAACAAATACATTCACAAAATAATGACTGGGCAAAGCAGTCAGGTGAAGCAATTGGCACGTCCCCAGATGAAGCATAATGTGCATAATGAATCATAAAATAAAGTAGGTTGGCATTGCACTAGAATATAATCTAGTAATGAAACAATATATTAGTCACATTATGGAACAGAGCAAACAAAAGAAAGAAATGGATACACAAGATGCATGATCTTGCTCAAGTGGGCAGGCACTACAGGAAAATTCTGGCACATCATCATAGTGGCAGATGAGCATGTTGCAGAGATTTATATAATTGCTCATTAATCATACATCACATTGTCTAACATGGAAATGTACCTTATATCGCCCCAGTGAGCTCCCGCAAATCATTGCCACTGTTATCAATGATTATACAGAAGACACCATAGTGCCAAGTACACATAATGGAAAATAATATCATGATGTCCCCCAAGTAGCGTAGCATAATCATGCACATCAATAAAACAAAACAGTATAACAAAAAGAGTTCCAAAAGAAAATAGGTGTATAAAAACAAGATAATTCGTGCTTAGCTTAATCAGCCATCTATTTGACTCTGTATTCTCCACCAAAAATTCACCTGTGAAAAAAATATGACAGAAAATACATGTTTAAAACATTGTAAGCAGAGGAATAAAAATTGAAACATTTTCAGAGAGAAAATATCTGAAAAAATAACTATTAACAATTACTGCAGCATTAGAAACAGGACTTAAAACAGAAAAAGATCATCTCAGAAGCACAGTTAACTCTTCATCCATGTTAAGTCCCAGAGGGTGTTGTGTGTTAAACCCAATCATATAACAGGATTCCAACCGCCTGAGTGCTAAGACCCTATCCATGTCCCCAATACTGACCGGGATCTGATCAAATGCAAAAAATTGTAATAATTCTGCATTAGTCAAATGGTATTCCCTGAAATGCCTTGCAACTGGGCACTGCCTATAATTCTGGACAATCGCCCTCATGTGTTCTAATATGTGTTTTTTAACTCTATGTAAAGTACTTGCAATGCAGTAAAAATTACAAGGACATTTCAGGGAATATACACAAAATTCAGAGTTGCAAGACAATCCCTTAGTGATCCTAAATACCTGAGTGGTGTTAGGTATAATGAAAGAGCATACATTAGTGCTGGATTTGCAGGCTTTACAGTTCCTGCATGTCACAAAACCAGCTGTCTTTATGATGTCCTCGTCCACTCATTGATTGGAGATCAGGTTTCTAAAAAGTATATCCTCAAGGGATTTGCTTTTTCTGAATGAGGTCTTAGGGTTAGTGGTCACATATTTGGAGATTATATCATCTGTACGTAGTATGTGTCAGTGTTTGTGCAACACCCCTCTCACAGCATTAGCTTGTTTACTGAATGTCATGTTGAGCATGATGGGTTAATCTCCGCCTGGAATCTTTTCCTTGGGAATGATAAGATCCTCTCTCTTCAGTTTGCTCACTTTGGAGTCGGCTGCTCTCAAGGTCTCAAATCTGTATACCCTGGTGCGGAACCTGTCTATCATATGTTTCTTTTCACTTTTCAAATCACTGCTGCAATTCCGTCTGGCACGTATCAGCTCACCATAGGGAATTCTACTGATTAAGTTCCTGGGATGACAGCTAGTCTCATGCAGTATGCTGCTACCGGCAGTTTCTTTCCTGAACAGGACTGTTTCAATCTGGGATTTTTTGATTATAAGTTTCAGGTCAAAAATTCAAGGATGTTTTTATCATTGTCACTCATGAATTTCAGGTTCAGGTTGTTGGAATTAAATTTTTCCACAAATTAGAAGCTCTTTAGACCCTCCCAAAATGACGAAAATATCGTCGATATAGGGTGCCCAGAGCACTATGTGTTCATCATAAAGATGGATGTCAGCCACGGTTTGCTCCTATCACCATCCCATGTAAAGACATGCGTAGCTGGGGGCGAAGCAACTCCCCATCGCAGTGCCCTGGGTTTGCCGGTAATGATTATTATCAAAAATGAAGAAGCTGTTGTCAAGACGAAACTTGATCTTGCAGAGGATCATTTCTGTATGAAGTAAGTATGAAAGGGACCTAGCTCTCAGGAAGTGTCAGCATGCAGATACACCCAAGTCATGTGGAATGCTTGTGTAGAGGCTGCTAAAAAATCCAATCCCATGAGTAGGAAGTCATCCTCCCATGTTATCTTGTTGATAATCCTGAAAAAGTCCCCGCTGTCTCTTACATAGGAGGGCAGTGATTCCACAAAGTGTCTTAAAAAATAGTTTCACATATCGTGAAACGTTTTCAAGCAGGCAGCCCATTGAAGAAACAATCTGCCTCTCCGGTGGTTGCTCAAATCTTTCAGGATTTGGGGGAGTAAATACAAGACTGGCGTCTTGGGTTGTTTGTTTAGTAAAAATTGGTACTCCTCCCATTCTATAAGCCCTTGCTCATGCCAGTCCATCAATTTGTACCTGTACGTTTTATTCACATTCTCAATGTCCAATTTCCAACACGGTATATAGCATGTGTGGTCATCTAATTGCCTATTGCCTTCAGCTTGATATTTCTCTTTAGCAAGGATCACTGTGCTCCCACCCTCGTCAGATTTCCTAATGACTATGTCCTTATTATTCTGGAATTCTAACAATGCCCCTTATGGTATACAGGACAGACTATAATGCCCAGATGGATGGCTGAATCTCAATTTTGCCTATTTTTTCAAATCTTTAGTTACCCTTTTCTAAAAAACATCTATGCTATTGAAGGGAAGAGTCGACAAGAAAACAGACTTGAGCCTGAATCCACTGGTGGCAGCATTGATCTAATGTGATTTCACACCCATCCAGATTTAGCCAGGGATCATAACTCCCACGCACATGTTCATCAAGTTCACTCAAAGTATGTAACAGGTCTACATTACAGATATTAAGTTTTGATGGCTTATCATACACAATCTTCCTAGATCCACATAAAATCTTTAGAGATTCATTTTGATTTAATTTAATATATTTACATGCATTAAATACTTATTTATAAATAAGTTAATAATTTTAAACTTCTACTAGTCAGTTTTTCACATGGAGGCGGGGATCTCTGTATGTTAAAGGATAAGGAAACGTGTTAAAGTTTATTAAGCAATAAAAGAAATTAGAGAATATTTTAAAGCAAGATATAGTTAAATAATTTCATATTTTAATTTTAATTGTGGAACAATTTTTAAAAAGTCTCAGCGTTAATTTCATTAAATTTAAAATGTGATTTTCTTGATTATATTGAATTAAATTAAAATTACATTTTTATGAAGATCATTATTTTTCTAATTAATTTACCATTTGTTTATTATTTATTTGCATTACTATATGATATACAATTTTATCATTATTGATATTTCATTATTATTATTATTATTATTATTATTGTTGTTGTTGTTGTTGTTTGTATTATTCTATTATTTTATTATTTTATTATTTTAATTTTATTATTTTTATTTTTATTCTTCTAAAGAAAATCCCACCATAAGTAAACTAAAAATATTATGTATCAAAAACTAACTAAATGATGTATAGAAATAATTTAAAGTAATTGAAGTATATCTTAATAACAATATTACATACATTTTAAATTAAAAACACGTTATTAAACTATGCCAGCGGCCTTAGGGCATTGTGTTACATTCATTATGTATGGAATACTTTGGTGTGCACTTACTACTCTTTGAATTGCTATAGGAACTGCAAATATATTTATATTTTCTTGCTTTATTATTAAAGTGTTGTTTACTCACAAATCTGCCTCGACCTTATCTTTATTGCAACTGTGATTACTGGTACCTGATCTTGGCCAACACCACCTGTCTTGGGTTAGGCCTTGGCTGCTCGCCCACTTCTACCCAGAAGGCTTAGCAGGTCAACCTTCCATTGCAGACCACGTGTTGGGTGCACTCATTAGCAGGGGCCCCTTTCATTCTCACTTTTACACTGGCAGGTGGCCTGCAGCAGAGGGCCCTGGAGGAAAAGAATGACAGGCTTTAGTTAATATAACGTTCTTTTTCTGGCCTGATTTCTAGAGATCATTTAAATTTCCAGAGCAGAAAAGTGCTACATTTTTATTTTATCAGCTTTGGGGTGCCTTTGGTGTCGTCAAGTGTTGATTTGCAACCCTCATTCAGGATAGACAGGAGCTCGCAATGTTTTCACACATAAATGAAAACAACAAAGGATAGCACACGCCATCAGAACAGAACAGGTTATGCAGAAACTGGGACGCACAAGAATCTTAGAGAAAGTGGCCCTAATCGTGAGCACAACATCAAAGTTTCAAATCAAAGTTCATATGCTTAGATAACCTGTGAACGCATTTTTGTAAGTTTCCTATTGAGGGGGAAGCCACCCATAGTCACAGAGATAACCACTGGCGTTATCTAAACCATCGAATAGAGGTGCTCCCCACGTTGGCAGGCTGATGCTGTAACAACACAGATTTGGGATGCCACAGTTCAGAAAAGCACTGACATCTTTGCCCAGTCAATTATTCCTGCATCTTTTGAATTGTAGAAATGAACATATTTTATTCTCACCTCCATCCCAGCCGACGTTTGACTTTTGTGCATGGAAACCCCTGGACTCTAATGTAGGTGACCAAAGCAGGAGTAATGCCAGGTGACCGTTGTCAACACTGCACACTAGAGTAAAGCAATAAATCATTTTTATGTCTGAGTGTTCAATTTTTATTTCTAGCTTTTCTGCAGTATGTCATGAATTGAGGTCATCGCACTGATGCCACAGATTTCTCGCCCACTGTCCTTCTTGTAACCAAGAGCGTGTGTGAAAGTTAGATTCCTTGCTATTGAACATAGTCCATTGACCTATTAATTGACCTTGGTACTCAAGTCATCGCTATGCTCAAGGGGAAAGTAAATTTAGCAATTGGTGTAAACCTTTTTGTGAAATTTTGCTTGTTGGCTGAAACCATGAAATTGGCATTCTCTTTTGGAAATATAACAGCAAATGAAAGACTATGCACAATATTACCAGTGTAGCCTGATGGTTTTCATTCCAAGAGTATTTCCTCTAATTTGTCATTACAGACGACAACTTGTACCGATGATTTGAAGTGTCAGTAATAATTCACTCGTGAATCAATGGTAAATTAATCTCCAATTCTCTGCTCACAGGCTTCTGATTGTATTTACTATGGTCTTCAATCAAGTCATGAAAGTATTTTCACATTACAGAGCTAACACCAAGAAAGGTGCATTTCAAACCATTAACCACCATGAACAATTTCCCTAGAAAAGGTTCTTCACAAGCATAGGTTTCAGTACCTATTACCCAGGAAAAAACGAATACAGGAATTTAACTCTTTGTTATTTGGGCCAACGTGTATGACTTAAGTAACAATGAAAAAAAGTTAATAGGGCGCTCTGAAAGTCTCATTTAATCAATGTGAAGTGACACAGAAAATGATTTCTCTTGCACTTTTTAGGTCTGGCATTAGCCAAGGCCTTTTGATTTTATTAAAAATATATGTATAATATACTTACACATTACGGATCTATCTTCCGTCAGCTTTCTTCATGCATTAATCTGTTGATGTGTCATTCACATTTAGCTTCCACCCCCAAGAGCATGCAGCATTGGCCCACTTCAGCCACTGGATACCTTCACTTTGAGAGGCTGCACTTTGCTCTTTCACAAGGACCACATCTGCACACAATGTAGTTCTCTTCAGTGCCAGTGTTTATTTTTACTTTATCACTTTGGTGTCATCTTTGTGTTTAGAATCTGATGGAATAGCAGGAGCTTTCTACCAGCACTCCATGTTAAGCACAGGGCAGATCCCAGATTTATCAGTTCCTGTCTCCTGCTGATAGTGCTGTAAATTCCTTTTGAAGTGGCCTTTTTAGCTGACTGCTGTTATTTCACAACATACCAAAATTGCGTCCATTTGAAACTGTTTTTCATGAAGTTGTCATTTATTTTTTATTATGCATATAATGAAGTGCATTTCTTACTGACCCTCGTATGTCATGCTCATATACATTTTAATTGAGGACTACAGTTATATGCATAAACAAATTCAGTCTGTATGGCATTCTTATTTCGCCTTCTAGTTTGCTTTTAGTGCTCTTGTATGTTGTTATATTTGTAAACCAATCTAGTCTGCCTGTCCTGCTTGTATAAACTTTGTAGATTGGTTTCAGTGATCTTGTATGTTGTGCTTATATAGACATTTAACTTTTATTTTGCTAATTTTAGCTCTGCTGTTTATTCCCATTTCCTGTCCTTCCTATCTATCTATTTATCTATCTATCTATCTATCTATCTATCTATCTATCTATCTATCTATCTATCTATCTATCTATCTATCTATCTACCCTACCTATCTATCTATCTATCTGTCTATCTGTCTATCTGTCTAGCTGCCTGTCTGTCTAACTACCTGTCTGTCTGCCTGCCTGTCTGTTTGCCTACCTGCAGGTCGTTTGCCTACCTGCCAGCCTGCTTGCCTGCCTGCCTCTCCATTTGTATACCTGCCTGCCTTTTGTTTACCTGCCTGTTGGTCTCCCTGCCTGTCTTTCTTTTTACAAGTCTATCTACCTCTCTATCAAACTGACAATCTATCTATCTATCTATCTATCTATCTATTCAAATGTTTCTGTCTGTCTTTGCAAGCCTCCCTTTTCTACCTATCTTTTCAATGCTTCTTATCTATTTGTAATAAAGAATTACCAAAACATTCCAAAAAAGCATTAGCTAAGAGGCTGCCAGCAAACAGCAGATCGTTTGGCTTTTTTTAGGGCTGGTGCTATCCAAGACCTTTTGATTTCACTTAACGCATGTGTGTAACATAGTTAGTTATATGGCTTGTCAGTCAGACTTCATCCATTAGTCTTTTATATTTTTCTTCCGCCCACGTCAGCATGCATCATGGAGCATAGAGTCAGGACCCTTCATCCATTGGCTGAGTTCACTGTGAGCTATGGCATGCTGCTCTTTCACAGGGAGCACATCCACACACAAAGTAGTTCTCTTCGGTGGCAGGGACTACTATGGTAATGTGTGCTTGTGCAGACCAAAAATATTTTTCACTTCAACCAATTTTTTTAGATTGATGACGGTCCAGCATCTACCCCCAAATAAAACGTTTTGCTAAAACCGCAAGAGAACAAAACACAAATTGTAAAAGGTAAAAGGCTGCTGCCAGCACTAAAGCTTTTGGCCTTGCCAATGCATGTTTGCATTGGAATGAGCTAACTGCTAGCTATGGACAGTTCTTAAGAGATTTTCTCCAGGATAAAACATGCCTGCTCTCTGCGCTGAAGTCCTGGTGAGGACCTGTCAGTTATTTCTCTGGCAGACGATGATGCTACAACCTTCAGGAAGTATTATCTTGAAGTGCCAATGGGGTCTAAGCTTTCCTGCATGCTCTTTCACATGGAAGGCTTGCACGCAGTCTTGTTGCTGAATGGAAACGTATCCTTGTAAAACAGACCATGAATCCTGTCAGTTCACCGTGTGCAGCACACTTACGAGGGAATAGATAGTTTTGGTGTCCTTTTCTTATAGTATTAAAGAGTTTCATTTTATTGTTTTATCAATATGTTTTACAATCTACAAAATAAAGACTGCCATTGTCCCTCTTGCACTGTGAGCGTTGACATTTGGCCTGATTATCACAAGTGCACATCCACCTACAACAAAGTGCACTTCAGGGAGCAATACTTAACTTTGATTTTGGTTTTTTTCTTTAAATTTTTTAGACTTCCCTTTATCCTGTTTTAGATTTTTTGTAATACTTGTGTGTTTAAACTCTACGTCTTCAGGTTATAGTGATTCAAAGCCAAGCGTAGATATTCTTTGGCCCTGTAAGATTAATATTTTCCTGTGGAATGGAGGAAAAGAAAAAGGGTTTCTATACCTTTTCTAAGTACACCTCCCTGTTAAGAAGCATCTACACTGTTCTAATAAAATTATATGCAATAGCTATTTTTTATTGAAATTGTTTATTAGTAACATATAGCCTTTGAGTTTAGGCTGTGTCATGTTGTTTTTTTTCTACTTTTTTTTGTGGCATAGTCATACAATAAACAAATTAGTATGTAGCCACCCCATTAGTTTCCAAAGCCAGCCCTATTGGGCTTGTCAATACTTGTTCTTCTTGGGACATAGAAGGCACCGAATAAGACAGTAGCTCTTAAAATTGAATATGCTATTTTATTGTTCCTTGCTGTGTTTCCTTGCGTAAGTCCCACCTTCCCTTTTTATCTCCACAAAGAGATTTGCACAGGGCTCACAATGCCAGTTGCATTGGGATAGGTTATATATTGCAAGTAAATACGACTAATGGTCCCCGTTCATAGATAGTATTTGAAGAATGCCCCCACCATCTGTACCTAACTTATACCTGCATCCACCCCAGTATTTACCCCTCCCACTGGGAAAGTGCTCTCTTTACTTCTGGCGTTTGTGAAGTGCACATGCATACACAAATATTGCACTGTGAATCCACAGGTAATTGTACTATGGCGGTCTGGGACTTGTGCATGTGTTTACATGTGGTGTATATGAGGTTTACTTGTGTGCATGCTGGGTGTGCAAGTGTGTGTGTGTGTTTGGGGGTGTGTGAAATTTCACAATATATTAGTATGCATTTGCCCTAAATCAACCACAGATTCCAATGCCCTCTGTTGGACTTTGCCCTCTCTGCAGGGGCATCCTCAAATGTTTTGCCTTCACCATCCTATGTTCTGAACCTATTTTTGTAGGCGTTTAGGACTCTGTGCACTTTACCACTGCTAACCAGTGCTAAGTGTTTGTGCTCTCTCCTCTAAACATGGTAAAATTAGCTTACACCCAATTGGCACATTTAATTTGCTTGTAAGACCCTAATAAAGTGGTACTACAGGTACCCAGGGCCCGTAAATTAAATGCTACTAGTGAGTCTGAGGAACTTATTATGCCACCTACTTAAGAAGCTTTTTAAAGCATGTCTCAAGCCTGCAAGTGCAGCCCGTGTGTGCAGTTTTAAACTGCCATTTCAACCTGGCAAAACAAACCTTTTTCCATGCCAAAACTTTCCTTTTTAATACATATGTCACCCCTAGCCTATACAACCTATAGGGCAGGATGCAATGTATTTAAAAAGTTGGACAGGTACGTTTAATTTTTAGATGTCCTAAGAGTGAAAAACTCTTACATTCGTTTTTCACTATTGTAAGGCCTACCCCTCCCATAGGATAACATTGGGCTACATTTAGTCCTGTGGCCAGGGGCGGGGTCAACGCAGCATTGCACCAGAGACAAGAGAGGGAGGGTTCATTAGGTGTAAACGTGTGAATCACTCCCTGGAATGCTCTGGTTTCAAAGAGGACGGGCTGCAGGAGGGGCCCACAGTGTATCTGGCAGTTGGCACACGTGAGAGAAGAAGTAACGGGCACAGATAATTTTGCCCGTAACTCAACATTGTGGCAATGCTCCTGTCACCACCTTTGCCTCGAGCAGCAGGATTGCAGACATTCAGGGGCCGATTCCGATCTCGGTCGGAGGCGCACCCAACACCATTCGGTCGGGAAAAAAGCCATGCGAAAGCCTGTTTCCCGACCGATCCGTACAGCACACCGAACGAGTAAGTACGATGCGCACAACAGCACAGAATCCGGCCGAGCCGTACTCACCCAAACCAGGTCCTGTTCCCCGACCGAGGCGAATCCGGAAACACAGAATCGAGTCGCACGGAAGGAAAAATGCAGCTCCGTCCGGCCGAACGAGTACGATGCGCTTTCCGTACGCGCCGAACCCGTCGCTACGCACGGCACGTCAAAGCATCCGGGAGAGGCGCACATAAGCTCCGATTCGCGCCACAACACGATCCACGGCTCCGAGACGAACACGCCAGCGACGAGGACGACGCGAAGCGACGAGGACGAGGCGAAGCGACGAGGACGACGCGAAGCAACGAGAAGGACGAACGCCACAAACCAACCATGAATCCCTTCGTCCCGATCATACCAATATTCTACATTTACTACCGGAACAGGCACGGACGCGTACGGCGCAGAAGGTAAGCCAGACACCAACCACAAAACACATACAACATGTACACGACACATCACACACACACAGAGGGATGCAGAATATACTTACACCAGCAACAGCAGCACCATAGGGGCGGGATGCCCATCACTAATGCCACATATGCACACAGGGGCCTGAATGCGCACCACCACCCCTACCCAGGGGGCAGGATGCCTACCACTACTACCACCCTCACCCAGGGGGGCTGGATGCCTACCACTACTACCACCCTTAGCCAGGGGGCTGGATGCCTACCACTACTACCACCCTCACCCAGGGGGGCTGGATGCCTACCACTACTACCACCCTTAGCCAGGGGGGCTGGATGCCCACCACCACCCTTAGCCAGGGGGGCTGGATGCCTACCACTACTACCACCCTCACCCAGGGGGGCTGGATGCCTACCACTACTACCACCCTTAGCCAGGGGGCTGGATGCCTACCACTACTACCACCCTCACCCAGGGGGGCTGGATGCCTACCACTACTACCACCCTTAGCCAGGGGGGCTGGATGCCTACCACTACTACCACCCTTACCCAGGGGGGCAGGATGCCTACCACTACTACCACCCTTAGCCAGGGGGCTGGATGCCTACCACTACTACCACGCTCACCCAGGGGGGGCTGGATGCCTACCACCACCCTTAGCCAGGGGGGGCTGGATGCCTACCACCACCCTTAGCCAGGGGGGGGCTGGATGCCTACCACTAATACCACCCTCACCCAGGGGGGCTGGATGCCTACCACTACTACCACCCTTAGCCAGGGGGCTGGATGCCTACCACTACTACCACCCTTACCCAGGGGGGCAGGATGCCTACCACTACTACCACCCTTAGCCAGGGGGCTGGATGCCTACCACTACTACCACCCTTACCCAGGGGGGCAGGATGCCTACCACTACTACCACCCTTAGCCAGGGGGCTGGATGCCTACCACCACCCTTACCCAGGGGGGCTGGATGCCTACCACTACTACTACCCTTAGCCAGGGGGCTGGATGCCTACCACTACTACCACCCTCACCCAGGGGGGCTGGATGCCTACCACTACTACCACCCTTAGCCAGGGGGCTGGATGCCTACCACTACTACCACCCTTACCCAGGGGGCAGGATGCCTACCACTACTACCACCCTTAGCCAGGGGGCTGGATGCCTACCACTACTGCCACCCTTACCCAGGGGGGCAGGATACCTACCACTACTACCACCCTTAGCCAGGGGGGGCTGGATGCCTACCACCACCCTTACCCAGGGGGGGCAGGATGCCTACCACTACTACCACCCTCACCCAGGGGGCTGGATGCCTACCACCACTACCACCCTCACCCAGGGGGGCTGGATGCCTACCACTACTACCACCCCCACTCATAGGATGGACAATGCATGACACAACCAGCACACCACAACCTAGGGAATGCAAGAAGAAGACATCCCCCAACACCATGACAAGCGTGTGTAGACTGTGTCAAATGCCTACAACACCGAACATGACTTTGAACATACAATGTGACCCCTAGCACATGTGCCACACATATATGTGTGTGGCACCCACAATGCAAGCAGGCCATGACCATTGTGGCAATGGGGTCCAAACCCCCATCATCACAGTGACCAAAATGTAAGTGTGGGGTCCATAGCTGAAGCACACTTTGAACATTGTGGCAATGGGGTCCAAACCCCCATCATCACAGTGACCAAAAGGTAAGTGTGGGGTCCATAGCTGAAGAACACTTTGAGCATTGTGGCAATGGGTTCCAAACCCCCATCATCTCAGTGACCAAAATGTAAGTGTGGGGTCCATAGCTGAAGCACACTTTGAACATTGTGGCAATGGGGTCCAAACCCCCATCATCACAGTGACCAAAAGGTAAGTGTGGGGTCCATAGCTGAAGCACACTTTGAGCATTGTGGCAATGGGTTCCAAACCCCCATCATCACAGTGACCAAAATGTAAGTGTGGGGTCCATAGCTGAAGCACACTTTGAACATTGTGGCAATGGGGTCCAAACCCCCATCATCACAGTGACCAAAAGGTAAGTGTGGGGTCCATAGCTGAAGCACATTTTGAACATTGTGGCAATGGGGTCCAAACCCCCATCATCACAGTGACCAAAATGTAAGTGTGGGGTCCATAGCTGAAGCACACTTTGAACATTGTGGCAATGGGGTCCAAACCCCATCATCACAGTGACCAAAAGGTAAGTGTGGGGTCCATAGCTGAAGCACATTTCGAACATTGTGGCAATGGGGTCCAAACCCCCATCATCACAGTGACCAAAAGGTAAGTGTTGACAAAGAAAGAGGTGCAACTGCCAAACTGCATGGATGATTCCTGGTCACAGAACAACAAACACATCAGTGGCAAAGTAGTGTATGTGTCCCATTGCAACATAAATTGGGGGAGCCAAATACTGCAGTGCAAATAAGACATACCTTTGGCCATGTGCAGACAAACAACACCCATGGGGGCTGACACCGTCAACAATCATCAATGACACAATGACAGAAGTGACCATCAGAATGCAGACCCACATATTTGCACCAATGGGCACACACATGCAGATACCCTGTGGAGACTGCAGATGTGAGGTGAACAGATACCATACCATGGCAGCAATGGGACACACAAACCATGATCATTGTGCTGACCGATGACCTAGGAGTCCCAGGGACAGCAGGGGAAACCCACCAAACTACATACAGCCAATGGCACACCCAAGATATGCCAATGCAGTGGTGCAGATGCACAAACACAAACAGGCAGACCCACACTGCACATTATACACAACAGGTGAGGGGGTGCCAGTGTCCCCAGGCAACCACACAACACATGAGGAGACCTGAATACCAATCATACAGATGTGCATACAGTGCCACACAAAGGTAACTCATGGATCCAAATCCCCTATGTGGGCAAGCAGGCATTGTCAGATGAGAGGGAGCACAAATCACACATGTCACACAGGCACGTAGGGACAGCAACTGACACAGCAAGACACAGACACACCACAGCACCACCCCCAGGGCCCCCACAATGTGGTGACCCTGGGCTGCATTACAATCCCACTGTGATGACAAAGCTAAATGTGGTTCACACTGTGAACCACAGTCATGTGTCCTGAGCAACTAACTACCATCACACCTACACAAGCACAAATCAAACAGCATGGCCAGTAAGCCAAGGCCAACATGGAGGCAGGGGCCTAGCCGGGCAACAATTCTCATCTGCACACACTCAACACCACACCCCTCGACCTCCAACAATGTGCAGCAGTGAAGCACACATGCACTGGTGACATTGCACATGAACCCATGACTATTCCAGGGTGGTGGGTGGGAACCAAGGTGCAGAAACACATCACACATGGACACTCAACAAGACTCCTGAATGTCTGACACACTGCACACTACGCTGTACATGGACATGACGGCAATACCACACCAACCAATGGGATCCCAGCCACAGTCACACACCAATGAAGAAGCCAAGGTCACCCACAAAGAACACACATAGACAACAACCAACATTGCAGCCCGGACCCTGAGGAGTGCCAGCAGTCACACACACAACATGTCACAATCACTGAAAGATAACACAAACTGGAAATCACATGACAGGGGCAAACAACAAGTGCCAAGGGGAAACCTGACTGTGACCCATCTGCGTCTGCACACAAACTCAGCCCTGACAGCAAACACACCTATGGGTGACACCCTGATGACCAGTAATGTGCCATGCACCCACATCACAGAGAACCCAGGGAGAAGACTTTGGGGGAACATAGCTCAACTCAGCTAGCATCACAAACAGGTACAACACTAGGGATCACAGCATGCACAGCTAAACGGAAGTGAACACACAGACATGCACATACAGCACACACCGTGGGCGCAGGGAATGTCACAGGAGTACACACTGCCATGAGGGGACTCCACTCCTGTGTGAGGAAAGCTGTGCCATATGTTGCCTCAGTAGGGCCCCATCATGTCAGCTGAGCACTTGGTCACACAATCAACAATTAGCACCAAATGAGGGCTCCCGTAACATCAGTCTGGTCATGGAAGTGCCAACGGAATCATCAGCACAGATCCAACACACTTGTATAGCAATGTTGCACTGACAACACAGATGAGTCCTTCCCCATTGATGCCCAAACCTGCATGTCCACTGGAGATGGCCACACGGTCAGGGAAGTAGACGAATTGAACAATGACAGGCACAACAGATGTGCAGGGGTGGAAGCCACAGATGTGAAATAGCCAATCTAAGTAGGAAATCTCATTGCCAAATACTGGACACATGACACCCTCAGATGCTGCTATGGATGACATGGATACACCACAGGATAGGACACATTCCCCCTGGACCACATGGGTTCCTGCACAGTAACACTTCATTATCATGAGACCAAATATCACCATCACTGCAGCAAGGGCATGGTTAGCATCATAAACATCATGTACATCAGAAGCAAAAGCACTAGAGAACAGAAAGTTGCTTTATTCAGCATATGTGGCATTAAAAGTAGAAGTCCGGTAGAACATAAACAAAGGCCAATGGCCAGTCCATCAACAAAGTCACAAGTGGGTGACAGTGGCAGATGCCACCCTACACATGCCTGCACAAAACCAGGGACAATCCACTAGGAGGGGCAACCGGGGGTAGGCCAGGCACCGCAGGGACAGGATCAGGGCTCACCAGGAGGAAGCAGGGAAGAGGTGGTGGGTGCTGGAGAGCCACTGACAACTGCAGTGGAGGTGTCTGACATGGTGTGTGCCGGCACAACTGGGGGCATGGCTCAGATGTTGTGGGTGCCGGCACGACTGCAGTGGACCCTGCAGATGGAGTGGACAGGTCCGCCACTGCAGTGCCCAAGTCAGACAGGGTGGTAGTGGACTCCACTGCAGTGCCTACCACCAGGGGAGGAGAATGGGGAACAGGCAAGGTGGGCTGGACAGAGGGGAGGACACCCTCACCACATCAGTGGCACAGACAAGCGCAGCGGGGGTGTGGTGCCGGGAGAGCAAGTGGCAGGGGGAGAAGGCCGGAGCCTCTTGGGGATGGTATATCTGTGGGTGGGGGAACCTGGGGCAGGGTGTGGTGGGGGCACCTGTGGAGTGGGGGCCTGAGGGATGGAGGAAGGAGACCTGGTGCTTGAGCTGCAGGGCGGCGGCAGGGTCTTGCTCTTACCACTCCGGGGGACTTGCGGGTGGGGGCCTCAGTCTGTCTGCACCTGGGGGAGGGTGTCCGGGGGCGAGGGGCACTCTGCTCCGTGTGGGGGGGCTTCCTCTTCCCCCTGGATGGTGGAGCAGCTGGATCGGAGGGGAAGAGGCCGAGGTCACTGAGGAACAGGCGCTGGGTCTTTGGGGTTGCAGGTGAGGCAAGGGAGGGTGCTTTGGAGGGAGAGGCAACTGAGGACTGCGCAGTGCCCGTGGATGCGTGTGTGTGTACCAGGGCCCCATCCCCTGTGAGTCTGGTTTCAGTCCCCTGACTGTGCGTGCGTGTGCGTTTTGTTTGTGGCGTGTGTGTCTGTGTGCTGGACGTGTGTGAGCTGGTGTGTGCCTGTGCCGGTGTGTGTGTGCTTGGGATGGGTAAGGTGCTGGGGAGTGTGGATGGAGCAGAGGCAGGAGGGGTGAGGGACTGTCTGAGGAGGGACACTGCTGCCGTCAGGGAGGAGTCCATGGACCTATTGCCCCTCTGTAGGTCAGACATGCCCGATGAGATGCCCTCCATGAACGACACCAGCTGAGTCAACAGTGCGGTGTGCGCATGGAGGACACTCAGCATGGCTGTCTGCCCTACATGGAGCTGGCGAAGGAGGTACACAGACTCCTCATACACAGACTCCTCACTCAGGGCAGCAGGGGACACAGGGGCAGGGGGTGCGGTGCCTGGCCCAAAGGAGACACGCTCCCGAACATGGGAGCCTCCACGGACCTGGGGAATGGGAGCCGATGGGAGGGCGGTGGTGGTGCTGGTGGTGGCGGGGACAGCAACACTAGCTGGGGTGTGGTGGCTGCTGACACCCGCCTCCACAAGGGAGTCATCCTCCGAGTTGCTCTGGTCCTCAGCTGAGGTGGATGGTGCTGAGGACTCCTCGGTGTGGCTCCCTCGCCCTCCGTGCCACTGGGTCCCTCCGACCACTCCTCGGCTGCTGACCCAGTCTGGCTCTCTGGCTCCTCCTGGTCCGTGGAGCTGTCCCCTTCCGTGGCCGTGGATGTATCTGCAAACAATGGGGAAACAGACAGACATCAGTCACCTGCACCAAACGCACACACCACTGTGAGCACAGCACATTACAGAGCAAGCCCTGGCATCATTAGTTGTACATTGCTAAAAGTGCCCTAACTGAACAGGAGAAGCCAATTGTCAGTCTGATGCCAAGCATGGCACTCACATCCCACATGGCCTTGCACCCATCTGTCTGGTGTCTGTTGGATTGCAACACCCCAGTGTGGACACATGCACCAAGTACACAGTAGTTGGACAGTGCAGAGGACACGGTGTGGCATGTGGACATGCACACATCACAGCTTTTGCCACTGAGTCAGTACAGGTTTCCGGATGAAAGGGATGCCCAGAGTCAAATAGGAAATGCATGTGATGCATACCAGTGACAGACACCATGATGCACCCATGTCCTGATAGCCATCGCCACAATGGTGTGCATGTAGCACATGTCACTCCCCTGCAGGACCACCAATAAGTTGACACATGCCATGGCAGAGGCATGACTGCTAAGTCATACATCACTGTCTCAGTGATGTATGACTTGGCAGCCAGACAACAACACTATGCACTGTGTCACAATAGTAGGTCATGGGGAATGCAAGTCCTGGAGCTGCACAAGTGCACATGTACATCCCCCACACAACACATCATCTTAACCCTCATCTGTCCAGGTCATACCTATTGGACATATGGGAGACCTGTGACACTACCCTCTGAACCTGAGCCCCTCACAATTTGCTGTGAATGGGGAACAGCTGCCTGAACTTCACATTCGCATACCCCAGTCTGCACGGTCAGGTGATCAAACATCTATGTGTCACACAAGTATCGTCTCCTATGGTCACATCTCCAGGGGCATGCTGAGCCCCTACCAAGAAACACCCCAGCAGTCCTGGCAACTAATCCACAGCACACTGACACAGAGGCAGACACCTGAGGGGTCAAATCACTGTGCACAATGTGTCAGCTGATACACGGGAGTGGGAGTAGAGAGTGCATTGCATGGCCTGGAGTAGGCATGACTGTCCTGCTCCACATGAATGAGGGATGTGCCCTGGACAGTGGATAGCTGGCTATGTATGTGTGACACACGTAATCTGCACACTCCTGGGGCCCAAACATTGTTCCCACCCGCTGCATGGGCGTGTGCCACATACCCCAGGCACATGTGGTGGCTCAGCTCAGCAAGTGGACCGCATATCAAAGCAACACGCAGATCACATGTCCGAACACAGGCGTTGTGTGAACAATGGACCCACCCATGATGCCCACAACAGAGTTAGGGAAACAGATGCTGTCCCCCACCTTTAGTGAAGCAAACTGCAAGGACACAGTCCCAAGTGACACAATTCCCTGAATGTAAGGGCCATACCTGGGTATCAGATGAGCAGTGGGCAGTGCACAATAGAGGGACATGGCTCCTGAACAACATGACTGCTGCACTGTGGGAGTTGAACCAGGCCAGAGGAGGGCACAAAGCATGTAATACAGAGTTCACAGTGCAGTCTTTGACTCACCCCCTCCTTGCTGCTGTCTGGCCTTCAGCTGCCCATCCAGGTCTGGAAACACCACCGCCAGGATCTGGAGCATGTGGGGGTCAGGGTCCGTGTTCCGCCCCTCCTGCGAGAAGGCGACAGCTTCAGCTGGACCCGTGCAATCCTCCGGGTCCAGCCCCGAAGGTCCTGCCACCTCTTCTGGCAGTTGCAGATCCGGCGCTTGTAGACCCCCACGGACCGGACGGCCCGGACGATGTCCTTCCAGATCTCCTGCTTCCGATGGGCATTAACCTGTCAGGATGACAAAGTGAAAAGGCCATTACTACACATGCAACATATCCGTGCATGACACAGTTGTATATACATGTCTCAATCACAGGGGCACATGATGTACACAGGCAGTGCAAAGCTGCCCATGGACAGTTTGCCAGACGTCACTACATGGTATCATTGCATGGGAAGTAAAACCTTGTTCAAATGCACTGTCACTGCACCATACCTGTCCAGTGCATGTCACTACACACTATGGGGGTGACAACTACTCAGAGAGCCTGCTAGCCAGTGGCGTGCAGACTTTCAGCCTTGCTAGTCAGACAATATGCACATTCAGAAAGGCAGTGCACAGAACACTCACCTGCTCCCCTGGTGTCCCATACAGCTTGCTGTACTGTGGAAGTAGGCTGTCCAGCAGGGCCTGGTTCTCTTCAAGGCTGAAGGCTGGGGCTCTCTCCACAGTACGTGCCATTGCAGGGTCCAGAGGGGCAGAGACAGCAGCAGTGCAGTGGCAGATGTCGTCCTGGAGCATGTAGTGCAGGCAAGTGAGCTCTCAGGGGAACAGCCAGCAATATATATGTGCTGGAGAGGCAGATACTGTCCCTTGTGTCCAAAGTGATAGGTCCAAGTCGTTTGCATCTTCTGAATCTGGCCAATCCATGGAATAGCAGCACCAAAACACGCCCACAGCATCCTTCAAATCTTCAACTTCATGACATACATGATTTTGCAACATTGTTGTGGGTGACCAACTGATTTTCCAGCAACCGACTCGTTCAAAATTCGAAAACGCGTCCGTTGCCAGGCAAGCCCATTGTCAATGGGTGCGCACCGATCGGTCCATTGCGGTACAACACGCACAGGGGTACAACGCGTACCCGCACAAATTGAATGCAATGGGCCGGCCGGGGCACCGATCGGTCCATTGCAGTACAACGCGTACAGGGGTACAACGCGTACCCGCACACATTGAATGCAATGGGCCGGCCGGGGCACCGATCGGTCCATTGCAGTACAACGCGTGCACAGGGTACAACGCGTACCCGCACACATTGAATGCAATGGGCCGGCCGGAGGCACCGATCGGTCCATTGCAGTACAACGCGTACAGGGGTACAACGCGTACCCGCACACATTGAATGCAATGGGCCGGCCGGGGCACCGATCGGTCCATTGCAGTACAACGCGTACAGGGGTACAACGCGTACTCGCGACACATTGAATGCAATGGGCCGGCCGGGCACCGATCGGTCCATTGCAGTACAACGCTGCATAGGGGTACAACGCTGCACCCGCACACATTGAATGCAATGGGCGGCCGGGGCACCGATCGGTCCATTGCAGTACAACGCGTACAGGGGTACAACGCGTACCCGCACACATTGAATGCAATGGGCCGGCCGGGGCACCGATCGGTCCATTGCAGTACAACGCGTACAGGGGTACAACGCGTACCCGCGCACATTGAATGCAATGGGCCGGCCGGGGCACCGATCGGTCCATTGCAGTACAACGCGTACAGGGGTACAACGCGTACAGGGGTACAACACGTACCGCACACATTGAATGCAATGGGCCGGCCGGGGCACCGATTGGTCCATTGCAGTACAACGCGCATACAGGGGTACAACGCGTACCCGCACACATTGAATGCAATGGGCCGGCCGGGGGCACCGATCGGTCCATTGCAGTACAACGCTGCATACAGGGTACAACGCGTGCACCGCACACATTGAATGCAATGGGCCGGCCGGGGGCACCGATCGGTCCATTGCAGTACAACGCGTACAGGGGTACAACGCGTACCCGCACACATTGAATGCAATGGGCCGGCCGGGGCACCGATCGGTCCATTGCAGTACAACGCGCATAGGGTACAACGCGTACCCGCACACAGTGAATGCAATGGGCCGGCCGGGGGCACCGATCGGTCCATTGCAGTACAACGCGCATACAGCGGTACAACGCGCACTCCGCACACATTGAATGCAATGGGCCGGACGGGGGCACCGATCGGTCCATTGCAGTACAACGCGTACAGGGGTACAACGCGTACCCGCACACATTGAATGCAATGGGCCGGCCGGGGCACCGATCGGTCCATTGCAGTACAACGCTGCATAGGGGTACAACGCGTACCCGCAGCACATTGAATGCAATGGGCCGGCCGGGGCACCGATCGGTCCATTGCAGTACAACGCTGTGACAGGGGTACAACGCGTACCCGACACATTGAATGCAATGGGCCGGCCGGGGCACCGATCGGTCCATTGCAGTACAACGCGTACAGGGGTACAACGCGTACTCGCACACAGTGAATGCAATGGGCCGGCCGGGGCACCGATCGGTCCATTGCAGTACAACGCGTACAGGGGTACAACGCTGCACTCGCGACACATTGAATGCAATGGGCCGGCCGGGGCACCGATCGGTCCATTGCAGTACAACGCGTACAGGGGTACAACGCGTGCACCGCACACATTGAATGCAATGGGCCGGCCGGGGCACCGATCGGTCCATTGCAGTTCAACGCGTACAGGGGTACAACGCTGCACCGCACACATTGAATGCAATGGGCGGCCGGAGGCACTGATCGGTCCATTGCAGTTCAACGCGTACAGGGGTACAACGCTGCACTCGCACACATTGAATGCAATGGGCGGCCGGGGCACCGATCGGTCCATTGCAGTACAACGCATCACTGTACATGTGACTGGCATATGTCAGCATGCCTGTCTCAGATGGACATATGCCAGCCACAGATAGCTCCCAGGGAGTGAGGGGCACACCTACATCACGACAGCCTGTCCAAACTTTATCATAAGGCATGTAAGGCTGCATTTCCTATTGTGTGTATGTTGGTGTACATGTTGTCCTGTGGGTGTCACCTGTGGGCAGCCACCCCCAGGCTGTGCACGTGTTCATGGGGACAGGATCCTGGGTGTTACGTGTACATGACCACTGTGATGTGCAACTGTTCATATCTGTGCATGTGCCATGGTCACATTTCACGGTGGTGTATGTGTATGTCATGTCACATACCCCGTGAGTCCCATGTGGGACGGTATGTTTGAGCCAGGGTGTCCCAGTGGCACAATAGTGATGGTCCTCCACAGTCTTTGTGCATGTAGTGTTTACAATGTCTCTGATTTCATGTGCACAATGGGAGACAGTCTCCACATCCAGGTTGTGTGTGCATGGACTTTGATGTTGTGCGTGTGTGTGTCACAGACGTCCATGTCTGTCCTGCCGTGGCAAGTGGGGCCACTACCTGTGGGGGTCATGGTTGTTTTGCTGTGGTGTATACATGATACTCCATGTAATGCCAGTGTCCATGTGGCAATACAGGGTCCCTGGGAATGTACCTGTCGTTGAGCTGTGGTGCCTGGGGCACATCTGTCCTCACATGTCACTGTGGGGGTTATTGTGACACGGCAGCAGGAGATGGGAACTGTGACACGGCCTCATGATATCCAATGGGCCAACCTGGGACTAATTGATGCCACCTGTTGGACCGTGTTGACAGATGTTGGCCATGTATGTACCATACATGTCCTTCCGGAACTGCACACTTCATGTAGTTGTGCCTCATAATGATGTATGTTGGGATATTGAGTGTGTTCAATGCCGCATATGTGGGGTGACTGACAATCTTGCTTACTTCTCCTCTGCACTGCAGGGCTCCTGCTGTCCATCGACCATTCCCAGACCTGGCAACGATGGTGGAACGGGACAGCATCCGACGGTACCGCTTCACCAGGCAGCTGATTGAGGATTTGGCAGTGCAGTTGTCCCCACATTTGCAGCCTGGCCGGCCGTATCCTACAGCGCTGACCCCCAAGGTGAAGGTGATGGCAGCCCTACACTTCTTTGCCACCGGTACCTTCCAACATACTGTGGCGACTGCTGTTGGGATGTCACAGACCATGTTGAGCCGTGTGCTCCGTGATGTTTTGGCGGCAATGTTGCTATTCCTGAACCGGTACATCTATTTCCCTAGACTGCGACTGACTCACTGACGTGAAGAGTGACTTTTATGCCCTGGGGAGGATGCCGCATGTCATTGGCTCCATTGATGGGACACATGTGGCTTTGGTACCACCACAGGCCCAGGAGCAGGCCTACAGGAACCGCAAGCACTACCACTCGGTCAATGCACTGGTGGTGTGTCTTGCAGACATGACCATCACACACGTGTGTGCCCGTTTCCCTGGTTCAGCACACGATGCCTTTGTGATGAGGAGTAGTCGCATCCCCAGGATGATGGCACAGATGCAGAACCAGCGTGCCTGGCTTGTCGGTGTGTACTGACTTTGTGCCATTGTGTGTGATCTGATCTGTAGTATTCCGCCCACTGTTCCAAGTCAGCTAATGTGCACTTGTCTGTCCGTAGGTGACTCGGGATACCCCAACATGCCGTGGTTGCTGACACCCCTCAGGAACCCTGTGACACCAGCCCAGATGCGCTACAATGAGGCACATGGTCGGACCAGGAGAGTGATTGAGCGGACATTTGGTCTCCTGAAGAGCCGCTTCCGCTGCCTGGACAAGACCGGAGGGTCCCTCCCAAATGCCCCTGCGAAAGTGTGCAAGATTATCATCGTCTGCTGCATGCTCCACAACCTGGCAGTGCGGAAGGAGTTGCCTCTCATCCAGGATGACAATGACCAACATCCGCCACCTGTGGAGGATCCTGGCCTGGACCACGATGCCAGTGACGATGATGATGATGATGATGAGTGATGTCCGCACACAGCTCATCACCAACTTCTTTAGCTGAATGTGAGTATCCTGAGGTGTCATGTCAATGATGTGAGTTGGCATGATGTGTAGGTGGTGCTCTGGTGCTGTTGGAGTGTGTCCATGGGCTACTTGACTGGATGTGTGTTGCGATGTGTGCTTACAGGTGGGCTGTACTCCCCAACAGTGTTGACATGCTAACTTGGTTCTGGGTGGGTATCTTGTAACATGTATTGTGCATGAGTTTTGCTGTTCTGTCCTGTACTCCATTGCTTTTGACTGTGTGTCATTTCTGTCCTTCACAGGGTACTTTCAGATTCGTTTGGTCAACTGTGTCCACCGACGATGTGATTGCACTTCCAGGCTGGTAGCTGTTGTGTCCCTACAGGTGATGTGCGCCACACCCATGGACTTCCTTCCGTCTACAGTTGTTGACTGTGTGCCCGCTGCCAGGTGGGATTACCTTGCATCTGTAGTGGTTACGACATGTTGCAACTGTGTAATAAACCTGTGCTTCACTTTGTGATGTGCGTTGTCTGTGGTCACACATTTGAGTGCCATTTGCTTACTGCACCTGTGGGCTACTTGACTACAACTGGGAATGGGTGTGGTGTCTGTGCATTGCACCGTCTTCCCTGGCAACATCAGTGTAGGCAATGAGTCAGATGGCCTAGGTGTGTATGTGTTGTGTAGCCCTGGTGGTGTGTCTCCCTCATATGTGTCACGTTGCCTTTACTCACATGCCTGTGTTGTCCTTGCTGTTGCAGTTCGCATACACAGTGTAATTTTGCAGTTCATCATCCCCATAACAGCACCCACGTTGGAATCACAACAGAGGCAAGTATGGTGTATTAGTGTGTTTATTGTGATACATTTGTGTGAATAGTGCATAGGATGGGTAGTGCTGTACATAAATCTTGCAATCCGAAGTTCCTAGGTGAATTGAAAGTCCTGGTAGACAGAATCCCCAGTATCGGGGCCACAGTTGTCTGACACATTGGTCCAACTTGTACTCCCCATGCAATGTGTGGGAGTAGTGTTGCCGTCAACAGGGTGAACAGTCTGTGCACAAAGGCGAACATCCAGAACAGGTTCAGGCTTCCTGGGAGTTGTGCTTGGCCATCGGCCTCTCACTTGCCCCTCCTCGGACGACCCCTCTTCTTGGGGGGGCCCTCAAGTACAGGCTGCTGCGGTGCAGGGGACTCTCCGCCAGAGTCATCCTCCCTCCCTGTGGCAGTTGCAGTTTGTTCGGCACCAGATGTTGTTGGCACACAGGGAGGTGTGGACTGGTTGCTGTTCCATCTGGCGGAGGCATTGTAAAATGTCCCTGTTCACCGCTGTCATCTCATGCAGTGCATCCCACTTGGACTCCACGCGGGACATGTGTGAGTCCACGCGGGACATGTGTGACTCCACGTGGGACATGTGGGAGTCCAAGCGGGCATGATGGGCAGCCTGCTGCTGTTTCATGTCTCTGAGGAGCCCCACTACCTGGCTGAGGTCTCCGGTGCTGGACTGGTACGCATCAGCTATGCGTACCAGTTGTGGGTCATCATGCACACCAGCAACGTCTGCAAGCAGCGACCTCTGTCTCCCACCCTCCCACCACCCCTGCTGACATGTGCAGTGTGTGCAGTGGCACGCACAGATAACCCTGGTCCACCTTGGGGGTTGGTGGTGGTGGTGGTGTCCATGGCCCCAGGTTGGTCCAGGGTCCCTGTGCTGGTGTTGCTCCTTGTTCTGTCCATGTCGGCAGGGATGGTATTTGTGGTGACAGTCGTTGGAGGGGTGGGTGCAGGGGGTGCAGCTGGTGGTCCTGCTGGTGCTGCAGCTGGTGGTCCTGCTGGTGCTGCATGTAGACTTGCACCGGATGTGCCAGGTTGGTCTTCATCGTCCGAGGAGGACAGAGGCTGTACGACGCCAGTGAGCTCCGCATCCTCTTGAGCCTGGGACTGGGACTCCTCAGCGTCTGCTGCTGTGTCCCCATCATCACCTGTTTTTGGGAGACACAAACAATGTATGTTATGTTTCTGCAGGCATCAATGGTTGACACACATGACAGTTGTGACTGTGCCTCTGGGTGCGGGCCTGTACATTGCATTGTCCTAAGTCGTCACAGTCAGGGGTTGATATTGGTGTGGCACATTGTCCTGCATTATTTGGGCATTTCTATGTATTTTTTGGGGTGTGAACATGGTCTGCATTGGTTGTGTTTGGTTGACAGCCGGCCCTCCTTCCCACCCACCCAGCCAGTCAGTTATCCCACCATGGAACGTGCTTGCGTTGCAGGGAGTGGAAGTTGTCTCTCAGGATGTCAGTCAGTGGTGTCCTGCTGTTTGTTGGTGCACAGTTGGCAGCAGGGCCTTGTGCTCCCCACAGCAGTAGCCAGTGTCAGCCATCTTGTGAGTCCTTCTCCACTCCCTGTGATGTGAGCATGGTTCAGGGTGGTGTTGATGGGACAGTTGTGGGGGTGAGCTATGTCTGTGACTACGACTCCCATCATGCTATTGCCTCCACCCCCTTCCCAGCATGCCCATGCTTCCTTCCTTTTGACTCTGCTTCCCTGTGGGGTGGGCTGGCTGTGCTGACAGGATGGCTGGGAGTGTTGTCCTGGCAGTTGTTTGGCTAAAAGTCCCAAGAGTGGCCCTGTGCTTCACACAACATAACCCAGGGTGGTGGTTCTTTGTGGGATCTTGTGTTAGGATGGGGGCATTGCATTCTACCAGGTGGGTTCTGTGGAGTTTGTGTTGGGGTGTGTGTGAGGGGAGGTGCTTGTGACTATGGTTAGTGCTGCAAGTCCTCCTTCCCACCCACCCAGCCAGCCAGTTATCCCACCATGGAACGTGCTTGCATTGCAGGGAGTGGAAGTTGTCTCTCAGGATGTCAGTCAGTGGTGTCCTGCTGTTTGTTGGTGCACAGTTGGCAGCAGGGCCTTGTGCTCCCCACAGCAGTAGCCAGTGTCAGCCATCTTGTGAGTCCTTCTCCACTCCCTGTGATGTGAGCATGGTTCAGGGTGGTGTTGATGGGACAGTTGTGGGGGTGAGCTATGTCTGTGACTACGACTCCCATCATGCTATTGCCTCCACCCCCTTCCCAGCATGCCCATGCTTCCTTCCTTTGACTCTGCTTCCCTGTGGGGTGGGCTGGCTGTGCTGACAGGATGGCTGGGAGTGTTGTCCTGGCAGTTGTTTGGCTAAAAGTCCCAAGAGTGGCCCTGTGCTTCACACAACATAACCCAGGGTGGTGGTTCTTTGTGGGATCTTGTGTTAGGATGGGGGCATTGCATTCTACCAGGTGGGTTCTGTGGAGTTTGTGTTGGGGTGTGTGTGAGGGAGGTGCTTGTGACTATGGTTAGTGCTGCAAGTCCTCCTTCCCACCCAGCTAGCCAGTTATCCCACCATGGAACGTGCTTGCATTGCAGGGAGTGGAAGTTGTCTCTCAGGATGTCAGTCAGTGGTGTCCTGCTGTTTGTTGGTGCACAGTTGCCAGCAGGGCCTTGTGCTCCCCACAGCAGTAGCCAGTGTCAGCCATCTTGTGAGTCCTTCTCCACTCCCTGTGATGTGAGCATGGTTCAGGGTGGTGTTGATGGGACAGTTGTGGGGTGAGCTATGTCTGTGACTACGACTCCCATCATGCTATTGCCTCCACCCCACTTCCCAGCATTCCCATACTTACTTGCTTTTGTGGGGAGTTCAGTGTGTGTGGGTGTGAGAGCAATGGCAAGATGGCTGACAGTGGTGTCCTGCTGTTGGTTGGTGTGCAGTACCCAGCATGCCCTTGTGCTCCCCACGACACAGCAACAGTGTCAGACATCTTTGATGGGCCTTTCCACTCTCTGTGGGATGTGCATGCGTGAGTGTGAGCTTGCTGGGCCATGTGGTGGGGGATGTAGAGCTGTGACTACGACTCCCATCATGCTATTGCCTCCACCCCCTTCCCAGCATGCCCATGCTTCCTTCCTTTTGACTCTGCTTCCCTGTGGGGTGGGCTGGCTGTGCTGACAGGATGGCTGGGAGTGTTGTCCTGGCAGTTGTTTGGCTAAAAGTCCCAAGAGTGGCCCTGTGCTTCACACAACATAACCCAGGGTGGTGGTTCTTTGTGGGATCTTGTGTTAGGATGGGGGGCATTGCAGTCTACCAGGTGGGTTCTGTGGAGTTTGTGTTGGGGTGTGTGTGAGGGGAGGTGCTTGTGACTATGGTCAGTGCTGCAAGTCCTCCTTCCCACCCAGCTAGCCAGATATCCCACCATGGAACGTGCTTGCATTGCAGGGAGTGGAAGTTGTCTCTCAGGATGTCAGTCAGTGGTGTCCTGCTGTTTGTTGGTGCACAGTTGCCAGCAGGGCCTTGTGCTCCCCACAGCAGTTGCCAGTGTCAGCCATCTTGTGAGTCCTTCTCCACTCCCTGTGATGTGCGCATGGTTCATGGTGGTGTTGATGGGACAGTTGTGGGGGGGCAATATGTGTGACTGCGACTCCCATGATGCTATTGGCTACACTGACTTGGCCAGCATACACAGAATTCCTTCCTTTGAGTGGTCTTCACTGTGTGTTGGTGTTGTTGTGGTGGCTACATGTCTGGATGTGTTTGTTAGTTCTATTTGTGCCACTGCCTAGCTGTAGTTGTAGTTGTGTTTGTACATGTGATGGCACAGTTGGATGTGACTTTTTGATGGCATGTGTTGTGTTTATCTGACTGACATACACATTTTGGGATGATTCTGTTCTGGTTGCTGTGTAATTGCTATGAGTGCATGGTTTGACTCTCCCCTTGACAGTGATGTGTGTGTTTTGTGGCAGTATATTGTGTACATTTGTTGTGTACTCACCAGGCTCTGGGATGTCCTCTAGTCCATATACGCTCACTGGCGGAAGGATGGCCCGCACCTTCTCCTCCCAGGGCCTGAGGTATATTGGCTTGGCAGGAGGGCCACTGCCGGTGTATTGGCTGTTGATGTAGTCTTTCTTGAGCAGGTCCCGTACCCTCCTGCGCACATCATACCACCTGTTCTGGATGTCGCTCTTTGTGCGCCGACATGGTGATTGTGCGTTCACCCTGTTGATGATCCTCTCCCACATCTTGGTTTTCTGGGAGATGGGGGTCTGTTGGACCAGTGTGCCAAACAGCTGTGGCTCTACCCTGAGGATCTCGTCTACCATGACTTCCAATTCACAATCTAGGAACTTGGGATTCTTCTTGGGGGGCATGGTGATGGGTGGTGATGGTGAGTGATGTGTGTGTTGGTGTGCAGGTGAGGGTGTGTGAGTGTGTGTTTTGCTGGGTGTATGTGAGGTAGGTATTTGTTGGTGTGCTGATGGTGTGTGGCTTGTGTGAGGGATGAGCTGTGGGTGTGTGGTTGCTTTCTCTTGGGTGCTGGCAGTGGAATGGCATTTGCAAAGGCTCATGGTTGTGATTTGTGTCCTTTATATGGGTGGAGTTGTGGGTGTGTCTTTGTTCTCTGTCCCCACCCCCAGTATTTATTGGCTTGGTAATTGCTTGTTTGGCCTTTTTTGGGTGAATTTTCCTTTGTACTGTCTGTGTATGTTGGAAACGTTCTTGTGACCGAGTCGGACCCTGCATTTGTCTCGTACGGTCTTCTCCGTTTCGTTCACGCTGTGTTTGTGCAGTTTTCTATGCTGCGTACGCGTCGGTCGCGGTGTTTTGTGTTGCTTCGGCTCGGTTTTGTATGCGTGTCGGTCGTGCGGCTTGGCCTCCGTCCGACTCGCTCGTGGTTTTCGCGCCTTGCATCGTACTTTGCGGTTTGGAGTTCGCGTGTACGTTTCGGTCGGATTTGTTCCGGGTGCGTGTCGGTCGGTTGGATTCGCGTGTTTTTCCGACCGGATTGCTGTTTTCCGTGCGGCTCGGTCGGTCGACTTGGGTTCGGTACGTGTCGGTCGGATTTTTCACGCCTTGCATCGTACTTGGCGTGTCGGGCGCCACAGGTACGTGTCGGTCGGTATTATTTCCGGATCCGAGTCGGTCGGTGCTTTTTCCGGCCCGAATCGGAATCGACCCCTCAGTGTTGCCAAATGCCCACCCTTTTGGAGCTGCAGTGTGCCTTTGTGGATTGGAGCCAGGCTGCGGGCCCAGCCCGCACGTCTCCATTGACCTTCTGACTGTCTAATGATAGAGCGGGACATCTGCATTAGGTAGGCGAAAATAGCAGCTAACAAATTACAGCATTAATGCTGTAAATAGCATGTTGCCATTTGTTAGTTTGATATGGAGATGCCAGCCAAAGTTGGTCTAACAATGCTCCTGGCCTCCCTGCATATTGAAAGACAAGTTTGCATTACAATATGGGATATGCAATTTCATATCAGGCATTTTACTTACATTTCAATGAGGAAATTCACACAAGTCACCCTTTTGCAGTTAACAAAAATGCCCACTCTCTTGTGTTGAGTGTGCATATTTCAACTGTATAATTACTTTGTACAGATGCTTTAAAGGCAGCAACAGCCCCTAGAAGTGCCCAGACGTGCTTCCCGTCTTTAATTGCCCACTGCAATGAAGAGAGGCCGGGCAGATTAATCGCAGCTGCTAGAAAGAGGAACACGGAGGGTTCCTTGTTAGCCTCTCAGCGCATTAATTGATTAAACCTTTAAAGTTCTGGTCTTCAGAAATAGGATGTTCCTTTAAAGGTTTTTTCAATGGACTTAATGTGTGATTATGTATAATTCTACGGATTCTATGGATTCCAGTGTGTGCTTTAATTCCTTCCGTTTTCATTATGTAAGAGTGCGGGTTGATGGTGTGCCTGTATGACTCTAGGGTGAGTGGTGTGCCTATATGAGATCAGGGTAAGCACTGTGCCTGTATGAGTGCAGGGTGAGTGGTATGCCTGTATAAGTGCAGTGTGAGTGGTGTGCCTGTATGAGTGCAGGATGAGCACTGTGCATGTATGTGTGCAGGGTAAGCACTGTGCCTGTATAAGTGCAGGGTGAGTCATGAGAGTCCACTTGGTGACCCGTGTGCCTATATGAGTGCAGGGTGAGTGGAGTGCCTGTGTGAGTGCAGGATGAGGACTTTGTCTATTTGAGTGAAGGGTGAGTTATGAGACTCAACTTGGTGACTGGTGTGCCTGTATGAGTGCAGGGTGAGTGGTGTGCCTGAATAAGTGCTGGATGAGTGGTGTGCCTGTCTGAGTGCAGGGTGAGTGGTCTGCCTGTATAAGTGTAGGGTGAGCACTGTCACTGTCTGAGTGTAGGGTGAGTGGTGTGCCTGTATGAGTGCAGGGTAAGCACTATGCCTGTAAGAGTGCAGGGTGAGTGGTGTGCCTATATGAGTGCAGAATCAGCACTGTGCTTGTATGAGTGCAGGGTAAGCACTGTGCCTGTATGAGTGCAGGGTGAGTGGAGTGCCTGTATGAGTGCAGGATGAGTACTGTGCCTATATGAGTGAAGGGTGAGTTATGAGACTCAACTTGGTGACTCATGTGCCTGTATGAGTGCAGGGTGAGTGGTGTGCCTAAATAAGTGCAGGGTGAGTGGTGTGCCTCTATGAGTGCAGGGTGAGCAGTGTGCCTGTATGAGTGCAGGGTGAGTGGTGTGCCTGAATAAGTACAGGGTGAGTGGTGTGCCTGAATAAGTGCAGGGAGAGTGGTGTGCCTCTATGAGTGCAGGGTGAACACTGTGCCTGTATGTGTGCTGGGTGAGTTATGAGAGTTCACTTTGTGAATGGTGTGCCTGTATGAGGGCAGGGTGAGTGGTGTGCCTGTATAAGTGCAGGGTAAGTGGTGTGCCTCCATGAGTGCATGGTGAGCGGTGTATCTATATCAGTTATGAAATTACACTTGGTGACTGATGTGTCTGTATTGTTTGCCGGGTGAGGTGTATGCCTGTATGAGTGCAGAATGAGCAGTGTGCCTGTATGAATGCGGGGTGAGTTATGAGAGTCCACTTGGTGGCAGGTTTGCCTGTATGAGTGCAGGGTGAGTGAAGTGACTGTATGAGTGCAGGATGAGCACTGTGCCTATATGAGTGCAGGGTGAGTTAAGAGAGTCCACTTGGTGACTGGTGTGCCTATATGAGTGCAGGGTGAGCGATGTGTCTGAATAAGTGCAGGGTGAGTGGTGTGTCTCTATGAGTGCTGGTAAGCGGTGTGCCTGTACGAGTGCTGGGTGAGGACTGTGGCTGTATGAGTGCAGGGTGAGTGGTGTGCCTGTATGAGTGCAGGGTGAGTACAGTGCCTGTATGAGTGCAGGGTGAGGGGTGTGCCTGTATGAGTGCAGGATGAGTACAGTGCCTGTATGAGTGCAAGGTGACGGGTGTGCCTGTATGAGTGCAGGGCGAGTGGTTTGCCTATATGGGTGCTGGGTGAGTGATGTGTCTATATGAGTGCAGGGTGATCCCTGTGTCAATATGAGTGCAGGGTCAGTGGTGTGTCTCTATGAGTGCTGGTAAGTGGTGTGCCTGTGTGAGTGCTGGGTGAGGACTGTGGCTGTATGAGTGCAGGGTGAGTGGTGTGCCTGTATGAGTGCAGGGTGAGTACAGTGCCTGTATGAGTGCAGAGTGAGGGGTGTGCCTGCATGAGTGCAGGATGAGTACAGTGCCTGTATGATTGCAAGGTGACGGGTGTGCCTGTATGAGTGCAGGGTGAGTGGTTTGCCTATATGGGTGCTGGGTGAGTGATGTGTCTATATGAGTGCAGGGTGATCCCTGTGTCTATATGAGTGCAGGGTGAGTGGTGTGCCTGTATGAGTGCAGGGTGAGCGGTGTGCCTGTATGAGTGCATGGTGAGCACTGTGGCTGTATGAGTGCAGGGTGAGTGGTGTGCCTGTATGAGTGCAGGATGAGTGGTGTGCCTGTATGAGTGCAGGGTGAGAACTGTGCTTGTATGAGTGCAGGGTGAGTGGTGTGCCTCTATGAATGCAGGGTAAGTGGTGTACCTGTATGAGTGCAGGGTGAGCGGTGTGGCTGTATGAGTGCAAGGTGAGCACTGTGCCTGAATAAGTGCAGGGTGAGTGGTGTGCCTCTATGAGTGCAGGGTGAGCAGTGTGCCTGTATGAGTGCATGGTGAGAACTGTTCTTGTATGATTGCAGGGTGAGTGGTATGCCTGTATGAGTGCAGGATCAGCACTGTGCCTGTATGAGTGCAGGGTAAGCACTGTGCCTGTATGAGTGCAGGGTGAGTGGTGTGCCTGTATGAGTGCAGGGTGAGTGGAGTGCCTGTATGAGTGCAGGATGAGTACTGTGCCTATATGAGTGAAGGGTGAGTTATGAGACTCAACTTGGTGACTGGTGTGCCTGTATGAGTGCAGGGTGAATGGTGTGCCGGAATAAGTGCAGGGTGAGTAATGTGCCTCTATGCGTGTAGGGTGAGCGGTGTGCCTATATGAGTGCAGGGTGAGCACTGTGCTTGTATGAGTGCAGGGTGAGTGGTCTGCCTGTATAAGTGCAGGGTAAGCACTGTGAAGTGGTGGACCCACAGGAAGAAAGACAAGTGTAGTCTCTGATGATAGGTGTTTAATGCAGCTCCTTATAACGAGACCTCATCCTACAACCAACAGCAGCAACTGACAATACATTCAAGTACTAACATTCTAGAAAGGTAAGATTCTAACCAGGAATGTAACTCCATGGTAACAAGAGAGAACAGGGTTACAGCATAGCTTACACAGGGTAGATAATGACAGGACACCACATCACCTCCCCCTTTTACCAACAAAAGAGTAAAGTACACAGTTAATAAATGCATGAAATGCACGAAAAGCAATCTTGTAAACGAAGAGGAATTTTCCTCAACCTACTAGGTCTCCCTTCAACAGGACGTGGAAGAGCAGCAGGCCCACAGGAGGAGTTCTCCTCAGCACATTTGGAAGGACACTTGACAATCCTGTTGAGGTTCCATACTCTATGATCTTGGGTTTTTACCGCATTGCCCAGGAGTTTGGTTACTTTTATTGGTTGACCAAACTTGGACTTACCAACTCTTCTTTCTTGGAGCTTAACCCTAACCCAGTCCCCAACTTGAACAACAGTTTTTTTTACAGCCTTTCTCGCATCAAACTCAATTTTCCTTCTCTCCATTTTCTGCAACTCACGGTTTTTCCATCCCACAGTGCGGTCAACCACACCACCAACTTCCATTCTTCTAGATGTCACCCAGAGAGGGTTGACCTGTGTATTAGCCACCCTTCCTTTAAACAGCGTGAAAGGGGAAACTCCGGTGGAAGAATGTGGGGTGAACCTGTATTCATACACCTTTTTTCTGACAGCTTCCTCCCAGTTACAACTAGAGACAAGAGACAATTGCATAGCCTCCTTGAGCACTCTCACAAATCTCTCGACAACACCATTGCACTCTGGATGGTATAGCGTGGCGCGCTTGTGCGTAATCCCCCTTTCACTCAAAAACTCTTCTACTGCACCGGAGGTAAACTGCACCCCATTGTCCGTTAAGACGGAACCTGGTAACCCCTCACTTGCAAAAAGATCGTCCAACAAACAAATCACAGCAGATGAATCAACCGAATTGACAATTTTGATCACAGGCCACCTGGAAAACATGTCCACACACACCAATACATAGCGATCTTGGGTTCTGACCTTTACAGGACTCAGGATATCCACTGCGATATCAACCCAGGGACCACTGGCTTACTGTCTGATAACCATGGGTTGAGTCCTGCACTTAAGGACTTTATCACTGTTAGCGCATAGGGAACAACAGCGCACTTGCCTTTCTATCTGGACATCCATTGCAGGCCACCAATAGGCTTCCCTAAGCCTTTCTTTTGTTTTTGCTATGCCCATGTGGCTGGAATGGGCATACTCTACCAATTTGTCACGTATGACCGAAGGAACGACAAGTCTACTCCCTCTGAAAAGTAGCCCATTCGAAAAGGACAACTCCTCCTTCACACACCAAAATCCTTTGACCTGATCATCACATTCGCGCTTCTCGCACCAACCATCACGTACATAGCTGATGACCTGCTGTAAGGCGGGGTCATTTCCTAGACTGGAATTCCATTCTCCTTCAGTTACCACACCTTCAGTCACAACACATACTTTTAAGTCTTCCCCAGAGTCCTCACCAGCAAGACAGTCATCGTCGCAAGCATCAGGAATAGCTGACCCACTGAGCCTAGACAAGCAATCCGCAAGGATGTTGCTAGCACCAGGTAAGTAGGAAACGTGAAATTCAAAATCCTGCAGAGCAACAACCCATTTCCTTATTCTATGTGAGACACAATCAATCCCCTTTTTTTCAAATACCTCTTTTAGAGGCTTGTGATCAGAGACTACTGAGAAGTGCTTGCCCCACAGAAACTTTTTGAGCTTGCGAACCGCCCAGTAGACAGCCAAGGCTTCCTTCTCTATTACAGAGTAGTTGCACTCGGCACCTCTAAGTGGCCTGGAAATGAACAAAATGGTTTTGTCAACTTGTTCACCAGGTTGCAAAAGAACAGCACCTAACCCCTTACAACTAGCATCAGTCATGACAAAAGATTCTTTTGAAGGGTCAAAGCTAGACAAGTTAGGTGCCTCATTCAAACAACTCTTGATGAGATCAAATTCATCACAACAGGACTTATCCCATATGAACTCACGTCCCTTCTTCAGCAGACCTCTTACATTTTCTGTTTTTGTACAAAACCAGGGACAAATTTATTATAAAATTCTGTCATCCCTAGAAATTTAACAAGTTCATCCTTGTTCACAGGATAGTTGAGATTGGAGATGGCCTCGACCAAAGATGGCTTTGGTTTGATGCCTGACCCAGACACCAAGTGACCAAGATATTCAATCTCTCTGACGTCGAATTTACACTTATCTAATCTGAGAGTGAGCCCCGAGTCTTGCAATTTAGACAAAACCTCTTTCAGTCTTGAATCATGCTCTTGTAAGTTCACACCATGAACAAGAACATCGTCTTGGTAAACCTTGACACCATCAATGTCAGCCAAAATATTTTCCATCACTCTTTGAAATACTGATGCAGACGATATTAGGCCAAACGGCATCCTGAGGAACTTAAAAGTGCCGAACGGGGTGATGAAAGCCGTAAGATCTTGGCACGAGGGGTGGAGCTTGACCTGGTGGTAGGCCGAGGAGAGGTCCAACGTGGAGAAGTGAGTGGCGCCACCCAACGAGGACGACATTTCAGCAATGTTCGGAAGGGGGTAGCGATCAACGACTACAGCCTTGTTGAGCTCTCTCAGGTCAATGCATAATCTTGCCTCTCCATTGGCTTTTCGGGCCATCACCAACAGAGAGACCCATTCAGTGGCCTCAACCTCTTGAATGACACAATTCTTTAACAGTTTGTCTAATTCGGACCTCATCTTGTCTTTGACTAACAATGGTACGTTTCTAACTTTCGCCACCTTGGGTACAGAATTATGTTTCAACTTGATCAGGTGTATATAATTTTTGAGACAACCTAACTTATTATTGAAAACTCTGGAAAAAATTAGCAATCCAGGTGTTGCGATCAGTAACGGCAGCAACAGAGGGTGGTTCCCTTAAGCACACGGAGGGAGACTCATTGGCATTGAGGTAAACACCAAGGTCACGTTGATGAGACCAACTGATCAGGGAATCCCCCTTCATGGATACATATATTTTCCCTGCAGTGATCCTACCTTTGAAGTCTATGGTACCCATAAAGTAGCCCAACAGAGTGATGATTTCTCCTCCATAGCCTCTTGGTACAATGTCTGGTTTAAACAGCTTTACTTTTCCAGACAGGTGCCTCTCATAGAAGATATTAGGCACCAGAGTGATTTTAGCCCCTGAGTCAAACAGCATTTTGACTGAGTTATCATTAATTAGGACATGTTCTATAGGACCATCAACCACTTGATCGTTGACCTGACAGACAAAAGGATTATCGTCATCTTGGTCATAAATGTCCACCTCCCTTACTTTCTTTTCGTCCCTGTTAGATCTGCAGCACCTAGAAAAATGTCCCTTTCTTTTACAAATATAATAAATAGTTTTCCAGCCAGGACAATCTTTAAAGTTAGCTACATGATCTGGGTTCCCACAACAGAAGCATTTTACCGGAAAGGATTTAGTGTTTGCAAAGGAACGTATTGATTTCGATGTAATAGGGGCACCCTGTTGGGAAGGCTTGTGTGATTTGTCAGAGGAGAGAGTTTTAATTTCTTTCACATCAGCTGTGGCATTCTTATGACCCTCCGTATCTTTGCGAATAGCCTCAATGCAGGCTTTGGAGTGTTCATGCATCTTTAACGTAGTGATCACCTCTTGAAGAGGGGGGTTGTCTTTCTGCCAAAGACTCTCTTTTGCCTTATCAATAGAGCAACCTAACATAAGTTGGTCTCTTAGCCTTTCATCAAGACTGCCAGCGAAAGAGCATGTCGAAGCAAGCTTGCGTAGGGCTGTGACATATTGCTCGACAGACTCATCTTGCCTTTGCATCCTCTTCCCAAAGTGGTAGCGTTCTAAAATCATACTCACCTTGGGAAGATAATGCAAGTCCATCTTTTAATGCAGATCTCGTATTCATTGAGAGAGTCAGCCTCACTGTCAGGAAGGTCTGGTAGATGTTCAAATACTTCTTGTCCCTCTGACCCCAGACAATGTAGAAAAAGCGAAGGCTTCCTCTCTGCACTTAGCGACGTACCACACACCCTGGAGTAATTAGTAAATACTTTTTCCACTTCAACCAGGGTATGGTAGGATCACCAGGAGCAGAGAGAAAAAACGGAGGGGGAGTGACGTTCTGCATGGCAATGGGAGAAGGCTATGACAAGGCAGAATAATAATGAAGAATGAATGCGTATGAAGGAAAGGGGAGAAATCTGAAGAACTGCAGGCTATCACAAGGCAGAGTAGCAATAAACAACAAATGCATGTAAAATAAACAGGGAATTGCTGTGCAGATTTGCACCGTCTGCAGACAATCAATTTGCAGCGTCTGACAGTATTCACAGTCCATGAGACAAAGAAGCTGTGCAGAACAGCATGTAGCAGATCAGTCTAATTTAGGAGACGTGCAGATCAGTGTACAAAAGTAGTGCAAAGACCTGCAGCACAACGACCACCGCTTGGGTAAGGGTGTGCAGATCAGCGTAATAACAAGAGTATTGGGAGCTGTGCAGATCAGCGTACAAAAGTAGAGAAACGACCTGCAGCACAAAGACCAGCGCTTGGGTAAAGCTGTGCAGATCAGCGTAATGACAAGAGTAACAAAGTCGACTTACCCCTCATATGCAGGCAAGTAATTGTTGAGGGGAAAACAGTATGCGGAAACCTTTGTTGGGACAATTTTGGTTGACGGGGAAGAGTGACAGCAAGTACCAGATGTTCCAGCATAGGAGACGAGACGTCGGCACAGGAGAGAGTTGAACGCGCTGAAGTCCAAAATGGCAACCGTCACGTCGCGTCTTGATGCAGGGGTCACGCACCGGTAATCTTGAGGTAAAGATGGTGGAAACAGAAGAGTTCCCAGGTTTCTAGGGAACCGTTGACATGCCAAGGCGACGCTGGAGACAGGCCGAGTCAGGCAATGCTGGCTGCCAAGCAACAGGAACCGACAACGTCGAAAGTTGGGCCGCAAACCCTTACGCGGATGTATCTCGACAACTGCAGCACTTTTGACACGCAGGGCTCAGTGAAGAAGTAGCGATCCACAGAGGAGCAATGGAGAGAAATGGATCAGCATACAAAAGGCACTGTAGAGATGCAGCGCTTCAGAATTGATGTGTTGAGTGGAGGTCTCTTGGAGGCAGTGGGTGAGTTTCCGCTCGTCGCCAAAATGAGGTGGTGGACCCACAGGAAGAAAGACAAGCAAGCGTAGCCTCTGATGATAGGTGTTTAATGCAGCTCCTTATAACGAGACCTCATCCTACAACCAACAGCAGCAACTGACAATACATTCAAGTACTAACATTCTAGAAAGGTAAGATTCTAACCAGGAATGTAACTCCATGGTAACAAGAGAGAACAGGGTTACAGCATAGCTTACACAGGGTAGATAATGACAGGACACCACACACTGTGCTTGTATAAGTGCAGGGTAAGCACTGTGCCTGTATGAGTGCAGGGTGAGTTATGAGAGTCCACTTGGTGACCCATGTGCCTTTATGAGTGCAGGGTGTGTAGTGTGCCTGTATAAATGAAGGATCAGTGGTGTGCCTGTGTGAGTGCAGGGTGAGCACTGTGCGTGTATGAGTGCAGAGTGAGTGGTGTGCCTGTATGAGTGCAGGGTAAGGACTGTGCCTGTATCAGTGCAGGGTGAGTGGTGTGCCTGTATTAGTGCAGCGTGAGTGGTGTGCCTATATGAATGCAGGGTGAGTGATGTGTCTGTATGAGTACAGGGTGAGCACTGTACCTGTATGTGTGCTGGGTGAGTTATGAAAAGTCACTTTGTGACTGGTGTGCCTGTATGAATGCAGGGTGAGTGGTCAGCCTGTATAAGTGCAGGTGAGCACTGTGCTTGTATGAGTGCAGGGTGAGTAGTGTGCCTGTATAAGTGCAGGGTGAGTGGTGTGCCTGTATGAGTGCAGGGCAAGCACTGTGCCTGTATGAGCGCAGGGTGAGTTTTGAGAGTCCACTTGGTGACCCATGTGCCTTTATGAGTGCAGGGTGAGTAGTGTGCCTGTATAAGTGCAGGATCAGTGGTGTGCCTGTATGAGTGCAGGGTGAGCGGCTGCCTGTGTGAGTGCAGGGTGAGTGGTGTGCCTGAATAAATACAGGGTAAGTGGTGTGTCTCTATGAGTGCAGGTAAGCAGTGAGCCTGTATTAGTGCAGGGTGAGGACTGCACCTGTATGAGTGCAGGGTGAGTGGTGTGCCTGTATGAGTGCAGGGTGAGTGGTGTGGCAGTATAAGTGCAGGGTGAGTGGTGTGCCTGAATAAGTGTGGTATCAGTGGTGTGTCTGTATGAGTGCAGGGTGAGCACTGTGCCTGTATGTGTGCTGGGAGAGTTATGAGAATTCACTTTGTGACTGGTGTGCCTGTATGAATGCAGGGTGAGTGGTGTGGCAGTATAAGTGCAGGGTGAGTGGTGTGCCTGAATAAGTGTGGTATCAGTGGTGTGTGTGTATGAGTGCAGGGTGAGCGGTGTGCCTGTGTCAGTGCAAGGTGAGCACCGTGCTTGTATGAGTGCAGGGTGAGTGGTATGCCTGTATGAGTGCAGGGTGAGTGGTGTGCCTGAATAAGTGCAGGGTGTCTCTATGAGTGCAGGTAAGTGGTTTGCCTGTATTAGTGCAGGGTGAGGACTGTGCCTGTATGAGTGCAGGGTGAGTGGTGTGCCTGTATGAGTGCAGGGTGAGCACTGTGCCTGTATGTGTGCTGGGTGAGTTATGAGAGTTCACTTTGTGACTGGTGTGCCTGTATGAGGGCAGGGTGAGTGGTGTGCCTGTATAAGTGCAGGGTGAGTGGTGTGCCTCCATGAGTGCATGGTGAGAGGTGTATCTATATCAGTTATGAAATTCCACTTGGTGACTGGTGTCTGTATGTGTGCTGGGTGAGTGGTGTGCCTGTATGAGTGCAGAATGAGCAGTGTGCCTGTATGAGTGCAGGGTGAGTGAAGTGACTGTGTGAGTGCAGGATGAGCACTGTGCCTATATGAGTGCAGGGTGAGTTATGAGAGTCCACTTGGTGACTGGTGTGCGTGTATGAGTGCAAGGTGAGTGATGTGTCTGAATAAGTGCAGGGGGAGTGGTGTGTCTCTAGGAATGCTGGTAAGCGGTGTGCCTGTGTGAGTGCAGGGTGAGGACTGTGCCTGTATGAGTGCAGGGTGAGTGGTGTGCCTGTATGAGTGCAGGGTGAGTACAGTGCCTGTATGAGTGCAGGGTGAGAGGTGTGACTGTATGAGTGGAGGGTGAGGGGTGTGCCTGTATGAGTGCAAGGTGAGGAGTGTGCCTGTATGAGTGCAGGGTGAGTGGTTTGCCTATATGGGTGCTGGGTGAGTGATGTGTCTATATCAGTGCAGGGTGAGCCCTGTGTCTATATTAGTGCAGGGTGAGTGGTGTGCCTCTATGAGTGCAGTGTAAGTGGTGTGCCTGTATGAGTGCAGGGTGAGCGGTGTGCCTGTATGAGTGCAGGGTGAGCACTGTGCCTGTATGAGTGCAGGGTGAGCACTGTGCCTGTATGAGTGCAGGGTGAGCATGTATGAGTGCAGGATGAGTGGTGTGCCTGTATGAGTGCTGGGTGATTGACGTGTCTGTATGACTGCAGGGTGAGCACTGTGCCTGTATTAGTGCTGGGTGAGTTATGAGAGTTCACTTTGTGACTAGTGTGCCTGTACGAGTGCAGGGTGAGTGGTGTGCCTTTATAAGTGCAGGGTGAGTGGTGTGCCTCCATTAGTGCATGGTGAGTGGTGTATCTGTATCAGTTATGAAATTCCACTTGGTGACTGGTGTGCCTGTATGAGCGCAGGATGAGCAGTGTGCCTATATGAGTGCAGGGTGAGTTATGAGAGTCCACTTGGTGACTTGTGTGCCTGTATGAGGGCAGGGTTAGTGGTGTGTCTGTATGAGTGCAGGGTTAGAGGTGTGCCTGTATGAGTGCAGGGTGAGTGGCAGGGCCGGATTGCCCATAGTGGGCATCAGACATTTTCCCGGTGGGCTGGAAGGGTGGGGGGGGCGGTTTTGGAGCAGTGGGGGGCGGTTTTGTTACTGTGGGTGCTGCAATATCAGCTCCCTGTAAGAAAAGCAGCAGCAGTGCTCCACACTAGCACCCCACTCCCCCCTGAGCTGGTCCGACTGAATTGCCAGGGCTGGTTTGTATTCCCAGTCCGGCCCTGGTGAGCAGTATACCGGTATGAGTCAGGGTGAGTGGTATGCCTATGAGTGCAGGATGAGTAATGAGATTCCACTCTGGTAATGGGGATGCTGTATGAGTGCAGGGTGAGGGGTTTGCCTGTGTAGGTGATGGGTGACCAGTATGCATGCTTGAGTGTAGAATGAGCAAAGCAATATGAGTCTGTAACTGCAGGGTGAACGGGGTGATGTGTTTGAGTGGAGGGTGAGTAAGGTGTCCGCAAGAGCGCAGGGAGTGTGGCAAATCTTTGTTTGTGAGTCCATTTGCATTTTAAAAAATGGTAGCAAGCTTTCTTTAATGATATACCGAAAATACATAATTTAGACCTGTTGTTATTCAAATTTTCTTGCGAGGGGATAACCCCTCCTGCACCCCTGACCCATGTTTGATTCAAGCTCGCTCACACTTTATATTCAGCTCATAGCTTTCTGCCGCACCACTTTTAAAATGCACCAGGTGCCACTTATGTGATGTTTATAGAGCAATATACGTAAGTCCATCTTCTTCACGGAAATGAAACGTGTGAGCCTTGGTAAATCACTGAAAATCCCAGCATCTGAGATGCCTTATCCGCAACAACTGGAAGTGCTTTGGAAAGTGTAAGATACCTACACCAAGTGTTACTAACAGGTTTTTTTTAATATGACTTACCAAGGGTGACCATGTGTGTCGGATTTGCTGGACAGTCCTGTTTTTTGCCCATCTGTCCCAGCAGCTTCAAAAAATTACATTGTGTGCCGGTTTTCAGAGAGAGTGGGGTGAACACAGAGGCAGGCACGTTTTCCAGTGCAAAATGAGTTAGCATCCTCCAGCAGAAAGATGACACTATGGGGCCGATTCCGATTCGGGCCGGAAAAAATACCAACCGACTCGGTATGGGAATTTAGTCCGACCGACTCGGACCGGCGCCGTACGACCCGGGTAGTACGATGAAATGCATGTGAAATCCGACCGACTCGGACGGAATACAAAGCGATCGACCGAGCCGGACGTAAACAAGCCATCCGGCCGGGAAATCACGCGAAACGAACCGACCGACACGCACCCGGATTGAACCCGAGCGAAACGTACCCGCGAACTCCGACCCGCGTAGTACGATGCTGTGCGTGCAAAACACGACCGAATCGCCCGGAGCACAAGCCGTACGACCGACACGTATACAAAACCCAGCCGAAGCAACCCAATACTCCGCGACCGACTCGTACCCCGCATATGAAACCTAGCTGACACACAGCGGGAACGAGTCGGACAAGATCGCACCAGACAACTGCAGCGTCCTACTCGGACACAAGAACGACTCCTACATGCACCAAAAACACCAAGGAATTTTTTTTTTTTAAAAGGGCCAAACAAGCAACCACAAAGCCAATAAATATAGGGAGGGAAAAAAATGGAACAAGGACACACCTCCAACTCCACCTACATAAAGGCCACAAATCCCTACCATGATCCTTTGCAAATTCCACTGACCTGCCAGCACAGAACACCATCACACAGCAACCACAGACACACTCACAGCTCATACATCACACAAGCCACACACCATTACCACACCTACAAATAGCACCCTCACACACACCCAGCTAAACCTACACTCACACCCCCCACTTGCACACACACACACATCAATCACCACCACCACCCATCACCATGCCCCCAAAGAAGAATCATAAGTTCCTAGACAGTGAATTGGAAGTCATGGTAGATGAGATCCTCAGGGTAGAGCCACAGTTGTTTGGTACATTGGTACAACAGACCCCCATGTCGCAGAAAACCAAGATGTGGGCAAGGATTGTCGACAGGGTGAACGCACAATCACCATGTTTGCGCACAAAGGAAGACATCCAGAACAGGTGGTATGATGTGCGCAGGAGGGTCCGGGACCTACTCAAAAAGGACTACCTCCTCAGCCAGCACACTGGCAGTGGCCCTCCTGCAAAACCAGTATACCTCAGGCCTGGGAGGAGAAGGTGCGGGCCATCCTACCACTAGTGAGCGTATACGGACTAACAGACATCCCAGAGCCTGGTGAGTACACAACTAATATACACAATATGGTGTGACAACACACACACATCACAGTCAAGGGGATAGGCAAACCATGCACCCTTAGCAAATACACAGCAACCAAAAGATATTCATCCCAAGATGTGAATGCTAGTCAGACGAACACAATACCTGCCATCTCATAGTGATATGTAACTGTGTCATGACATGTACAAACCTAACAACAAATACAGGAACGCAGTGGCACAAATAGAACCAACAAACACTCCCAGATATTTACCCACCACTAGAACACCACCTCACAGGGAAGCTCACTGAAAGGAAGGAATTCTGTGTATGCTGGTGAAGTCAGTGTAGCCAATAGCATGATGGGAGTGGTAGTCACAGATATTGGTCACACCCACAATTGGCCCATCAACACCACTCTGAACCATGCTCACATCACAGGGAGTGGAAAACAACTGACAAGATGGCTGACACTGGGTACTGCTGTGGGGAGCACAAGGCCCTGATGGGAACTGGGCACCAACAAACAACAGGACCACACTGTCAGCCATCTTGCCATTGCTGTCACACTCACACACAGTGAAGTCCACTCAAAAGGAAGGAAGTATGGGCATGCTGGGAAGGGGGGTGTAGGCAATAGCATGATGGGAGTTGTAGGCACAGATATTGGTCAGCCTCACAATTGGCCCATCAACACCACTCTGAACCATTCTCACATCACAGGGAGTGGAAAACAACTGACAAGATGGCTGACACTGGGTACTGCTGTGGGGAACACAAGGCCCTGATGGGAACTGGGCACCAACAAACAACAGGACCACACTGTCAGCCATCTTGCCATTGCTGTCACACTCACACACAGTGAAGTCCACTCAAAAGGAAGGAAGTATGGGCATGCTGGGAAGGGGGGTGTAGGCAATAGCATGATGGGAGTTGTAGGCACAGATATTGGCCAGCCTCACAATTGGCCCATCAACACCACTCTGAACCATTCTCACATCACAGGGAGTGGAAAACAACTGACAAGATGGCTGACACTGGGTACTGCTGTGGGGAGCACAAGGCCCTGATGGGAACTGGGCACCAACAAACAACAGGACCACACTGTCAGCCATCTTGCCATTGCTGTCACACTCACACACAGTGAAGTCCACTCAAAAGGAAGGAAGTATGGGCATGCTGGGAAGGGGGGTGTAGGCAATAGCATGATGGGAGTTGTAGGCACAGATATTGGTCAGCCTCACAATTGGCCCATCAACACCACTCTGAACCATGCTCACATCACAGGGAGTGGAAAACAACTGACAAGATGGCTGACACTGGGTACTGCTGTGGGGAGCACAATGCCCTGATGGGAACTGGGTACCAACAAACAACAGGACCACACTGTCAGCCATCTTGCCATTGCTGTCACACTCACACACAGTGAAGTCCACTCAAAGGAAGGAAGCATGGGCATGCTGGGAAGGGGGTGTAGGCAATAGCATGATGGGAGTTGTAGGCACAGATATTGGTCAGCCTCACAATTGGCCCATCAACACCACTCTGAACCATGCTCACATCACAGAGAGTGGAAAACAACTGACAAGATGGCTGACACTGGGTACTGCTGTGGGAAGCACAAGGCCCTGATGGGAACTGGGCACCAACAAACAACAGGACCACACTGTCAGCCATCTTGCCATTGCTGTCACACTCACACCACAGTGAAGTCCACTCAAAAGGAAGGAAGTATGGGCATGCTGGGAAGGGGGTGTGAGGCAATAGCATGATGGGAGTTGTAGGCACAGATATTGGTCAGCCTCACAATTGGCCCATCAACACCACTCTGAACCATGCTCACATCACAGGGAGTGGAAAACAACTGACAAGATGGCTGACACTGGGTACTGCTGGGGGAGCACAAGGCCCTGCTGGGAACTGTGCAACAACCAACAGCAGGACACCACTGACTGACATCCTGAAAGACAACTTGCACTCCGTGCAATGGAAGCACGTTCCATGGTGGGATATCTGGCTGGGTGGGAAGGAGGACTCACAGCACTGACCATAGTTACAAGCACCTCCCCTCACACCCCCTCAACACTAACTCCACATAACCCACCTGGGAGAATGCAATGCCTCACATCCTAACTGAAGATCCCACAAAGAACCACCACCCTGGGTTATGCTGTGTGAAGCACAGGGACACTCTTGGGACTTGTAGCCAAACAACTGCCAGGACATCACTCCCAGCCATCCTGTCAGCACAGGCACCCCACCCCACAGGGAAGCAGAGTCAAAAGGAAGGAAGGATGGGCATGCTGGGAAGGGGGTGGAGGCAATAGCATGATGGGAGTGGTAGTCACAGATATTGGACAGCCTCACAATTGGCCCATCAACACCACCCTGAACCATGCTCACATCACAGGGAGTGGAAAAGGACTCACAAGATGGCTGACATTGGGTACTGCTGGGGGAGCACAAGGCCCTGCTGGGAACTGTGCAACAACCAACAGCAGGACACCACTGACTGACATCCTGAAAGACAACTTGCACTCCCTGCAATGGAAGCACGCTTCATGGTGGGATAACTGGGCTGGGGGAGAAGGAGGCCCGGATGGCAAGCAAATACCACCAATGCTGGTCATGCACACACCTCAACATTCACATTGACATGCCACAGGTTGGCAGGACAATGTGCTACACCAATATCACTCTCTGACTGTCACAATTTAGGAGAATGCAATGTCCAGGCCCACATCCAGAGGTACAGTCACAACTGTCAGGTGGTTGAACAATTGATGCCAGTAGAAACATAACATACAATCTGTGTCTCTCCCCAAAACAGGTGATGATGGGGACACAGCAGCAGACGAGGAGGAGTCCCTGTCCCAGGCTCCGGTGAACACTGAGCTCACTGGTGTGGATCAGCCTCTGCACTCCTCGGATGGCGAAGAACCAGCTGGACGCTCCGGTGTGAGTCATCATGCAGCACCAGCAGGACCAACATCTGCACCCCCTTCACCCACCCCTCCAACAACTGCCAACACACAGGCCACCCCTGCCAACACGGACAGACCAAGGACCACAGATGACAACAGCGCAGGGACCCAGACCCAAACTGGAGCTGGTGACAACGAGCCCAGGAACAACACCCAAGTGGGCCCACGGTCACCTGTGCGTGCCACCGCAGGTCCTGCACGTGTCGCATGGGGTGGTGGGAGGGGTGGTAGACATAGGTCGCTCTTTGCAGAGGGGTCTGGACTGCATGATGACACACAACTGGCACGCATCGCGGATGCGTACCAGACTAGCACCGGAGAGGTCAGCCAGGTAGTGGGGATCCTCAAGGACATACAACACCAGCAGGCTGCCCATCATGCCCGCTTGGACTCCCACATGTCCCGTGTCGAGACACACATGTCACATGTCGAGACACACATGTCACATGTCGAGACACACATGTCTGGCATGGAGTCCAAGTGGGACACATTGGAACAACTGACAGCGGTGCATAGGGACATACTGACATGCCTCCGCCAGATCAGCACCAACATGGCCTCTCCTCCCTGTGTGCCCACAACATCTGCTGCTGAAACAACTGCAAATGCCACAGGGAGGGAGGAGGACTCTGGCAGAGAGTCCCCTGCACCGCCGCAGCCTGCACCTTAGGGTCCCCCCCAAGAAGAGGGGCCGTCCGAGGAGGCCAAACTGAGAGGCCGATGGCCATCTACATCCCCAGGAAGCCAACACCTGTTCTGGAACTTTTCCTCTGTGTGCAAACTGCACGCCCTGTCGAAGCCAACCCAACTCTCCCACATGACATGGGGAGCTATAGTTGGCCAAATTTATCAGATGACTGTGGACTTTACTCTGGACATTTCAGCTACCAAGACTTCCGAATCACATGGGAACTTTGGATTCCAATTTCTATGTACAGCACCCACCATCCTGTGCACCATCCTCACACCTGTATGTAAATAAACTCACAAATACACCATATCTGCCTCTGTTGTGATTCCAACGTGCTCTCTGTCATGGAGATGGTGATCAGAAAAATGACACTGTGCATGCTAACTGCTACAGCAAGTCCAACACCGTCATGTCAGTCATGGCGACGTGACACATATGAGGGAGACACACCACTAGGGCCACACAACACATACACACCAGGGCCATCAGACTCATCACCTATACTGATGTTGCAACTAAATACAGTGGAATGCACAGACACGCCACCTATTCACAGTCTGTGTCAACTAGACTACAGGTGCAGTAAGCAAATGTCAGTCAGATGTGTGACTACAGACAACGCACATCCCAAAGTGAAACACAGGTTTATTACACATTTGCAACATGTTGTTTCCACTACAAATGCTAGCTAATCCAACCTGGCTGTGGCCACAAAGTCAAAAAGTGCAGAAGATAGAAAGTCCAGGGGTGTGTGGCACATCACCTGTAGGGAAACGACTGGTTCCACCTTGGAAGTTGAATCATGGATTCGTGGGATCCAAGTTGATCAAACAACTCCGGCAGCACCCTGTGAAGGACAGACATGACACACAGTCAAAACCACTGAAGAACAGCACAGAACGGCAATACTCATGTCTAATACATGTCACGAGATAACTACACAAAACCAAGTTAACATGTCAACACTGTTGGGCAGTACAGACCACCTGCAAGGACACATCGCTGCACGCATCCAGTCAAGTAGCACATGGCCACACTCAAACAGCACCAGAGCACCACACACACATATCATGCAAACTCAAATCATTGACATTACAACCCTCTGGAGACTCACATTCAGCTGAAGAAGTTGGTGATGAGCTGTGTGCGGACATCACCATCATCATCATCATCATCTTCACTGGCATCGTGACCCAGGCCAGGATCTTCCACAGGTGGCGGACGTTGGTCATCGTCATCCAGGATGAGAGGCAACTCCTTCCGCACTGCCAGGTTGTGTAGCATGCAGCAGACGATGACAATCTTGCACACCTTTGCTGGGGCATATGGGAGGGCCCCTCCTGTCTTGTCCAGGCAGCGGAAGCGGCTCTTCAGGAGACCAAAGGTCCGCTCAATCACCCTCCTCGTCTGACCATGTGCCTCATTGTAGCGCATCTGGGCTGGTGTCACAGGGTTCCTGAGGGGTGTCAGCAACCACGGCATGTTGGGGTATCCCGAGTCACCTACAGACAGACAATTGCACATTAGCCATTTTGAAAATGTGTGCGGAAAACAACATAGCAGAACACACACAATGGTACAAAGTCAGTACACACCAACAAGCCAGGCACGCTGGTTCGGCATCTGTGACATGATCCTCGGGATGCGACTACTCCTCATCACGTAGGCATCGTGTGCCGAACCGGGGAAACGGGCACACACATGTGTGATGGTCATATCTGCAAGACATACCACCAGAGCATTGATCGAATGGTAATGTTTACGGTTCCGGTATGCCTGCTCATGTGCCTGTGGTGGTATCAAAGCCACATGTGTCCCATCAATGGAGCCAATTACATGTGGCATCCTCCCCAGGGCATAGAAGTCACTCTTGACGTCAGTGAGTCGTTGACGTGTTGGGAAATAGATGTACTGGTTCAGGTATCTCAACATTGCCCCCAAAACATCGCGTAGCACACGGCTGAACATAGTCTGTGACATCCCACCGGCAGTCGCCACAGTGTGTTGAAAGGTACCGGTGGCAAAGAAGTGTAGGGCTGCCATCACCTTCACCTTGGGGGTCAGCGCTGTAGGATACGGACGGCCAGGCTGCAAATGTGGGTCCAACCGCACTGCCAAATCCTCAATCAGCTGCCTGGTGAAGCGGTACCGTCGGATGCTGTCACGTTCCACCATCGTTGCCAGGTCTGGGAATGGTCGATGGACAGCAGGAGCCCTGCAGTGCATAGGTGAAGAAAGCAAGATTGTCAGTCACCCCACCTATGTGCTGTTCACCATACTCAATTTCACATGATACATCATTAACAAACACAAGTACTTGATGTGTGTGTCGTTCTGTTTGGACATATATGGCACCTACATGGACATCATCTAACATCTCTGTTCAACAAGTGTTGACAACAGGTTCCAGGGTGTGCTATGGGAAACCATTAGGCTGTGTCACAGTACCCATTTACTGCTCTCACGTTCCACACACATACCACAGTGACATGTCTGGACAGATGCTCCACAGGCATCACAGCTCATTGACAGGTAGATTCCCAGGGACCCTGTCTTGCCACATGGACACTGGCATGACATGGCGTATCATGTACACGTCAGAAAAACAAACATGACACCCACAGGTAGTGGCCCCTGTAGCCTCTGCAGGACAGACATGGACGTCTGTGACACACACACACACAACATCAAAGTTCATGCACAAACCACGTGGATGTGGAGACTGTCTCCCATTGTGCACATGGAGTCAGAGACATGTGAAACACAACATGCACACAGACTGCGGAGGGACATCACTATTGTGGCAATGGGCCACCCTGTGACGTACATGCCTTCCCACATGTGAGCCTGGGGGTATGTGACATGTCATACACATACACAACCTGGAAATGTGACCATGACACATGCTCCAAAATGAAAAGTTGCACACCACAGTGGTCAGGTGCACAACACACAAAGGACCCTGTCCCCATGAACACGTGCACAGCCTGGGTGTGTCTGCCCCCAAGTGCCACCCCAAACACCACATGTTCACCCACATACACAGATAAGGTTATGCTGCCACACATGCCTTAGATACAGTGTGGACTGGGTGTGGTGTTGTAGGTGTGCCCCTGAGTCCCTGGAAAGTATATGTGGCTGGCATAGGTTCACCAGTGACCAGCATGGTGACATATGCGTGTGACCTGTCCAGGGACGCGTTGTAGAGCAATGGACCGATCGGTGTGCCCGCACGGCCCATTGCATTGGATGTGAGCGGGTACGCGTTGTATCCCGGGTACGCGTTGTAGAGCAATGGACCGATCGGTGTGCCTGGCCGGCCCATTGCATATGATGTGAGTGGGTACGCGTTGTATCCCGGGTACGCGTTGTAGAGCAATGGACCGATCGGTGTGCCCGGCCGGCCCATTGCATTGGATGTGAGCAGGTACGCGTTGTATCCCGGGTACGCGTTGTACAGCAATGGACCGATCGGTGTGCCCGCACGGCCCATTGCGTTGGATGTGAGCGGGTATGCGTTGTACAGCAATGGACCGATTGGTGTGCCCGGCCGGCCCATTGCATTGGATGTGAGCGGGTATGCGTTGTATCCCGGGTACGCGTTGTAGAGCAATGGACCGATCGGTGTGCCCGCACGGCCCATTGCATATGATGTGAGCGGGTACGCGTTGTATCCCAGTGCAGCGTTGTAGAGCAATGGACCGATCGGTGTGCCCGGCCGGCCCATTGCATATGATGTGTGCGGTACGCGTTGAACAGCAATGGACCGATCGGTGTGCCCGGCCGGCCCATTGCATATGATGTGAGCGGGTAAGCGTTGTATCCCGGGTACGCGTTGTAGAGCAATGGACCGATCAGTGTGCCCGGCCGGCCCATTGCATATGATGTGTGCGGGTACGCGTTGAACAGCAATGGACCGATCGGTGTGCCCGGCCGGCCCATTGCATATGATGTGAGCGGGTACGCATTGTATCCCGGGTACGCGTTGTACACCAATGGACCGATCGGTGTGCCCGCACGGCCCATTGCATTGGATGTGAGCGGGTACGCGTTGTACAGCAATGGACCGATCGGTGTGGCCGGCCCATTGCATTGGATGTGAGCGGGTACGCGTTGTATCCCGGGTACGCGTTGTAGATCAATGGACCAATCGGTGTGCCCGCACGGCCCATTGCATATGATGTGTGCGGGTACGCGTTGAACAGCAATGGACCGATCGGTGTGCCCGGCCGGCCCATTGCATTGGATGTGAGCGGGTACGCGTTGTATCCTGGGTACGCGTTGTAGAGCAATGGAACGATCGGTGTGCCCGCACGGCCCATTGCATATGATGTGTGCGGGTACGCGTTGAACTGCAATGGACCGATCGGTGTGCCCGGCCGGCCCATTGCATATGATGTGTGCGGGTACGCGTTGTATCCCGAAATACGCGTTGTACAGCAGTGGACCGAACGGTGCGCACACATTGGCTGGGGCCTGGCATGGCAACGGACGCGTTTTCGAAGCTCCAACGAGTCTGATGCAGTGAATTCAGTTGGCCAGCCACAACAATGTTGCAAAATCATGGGTGTCATGAAGTTGAAGATTTGAAGGATGCTGTGGGCGTGTATTAGTGCTGCTATTCCATGGATTGGTCAGATTCAGAAGATGCAAACGACTTGGACCTATCACTTTGGACACATGGGACAGTATCTGCCTCTGCAGCACACATATAATGCTGGCTGTTCCCCTGAGAGCTCACTTGCCTGCACTACATGCTCCAGGACGACATCTGCCACCAACACTGCTGCTGTTTATGCATCCTCTGGCTCCTGCAATGGCACGTACTGTGGAGAGAGCCCCAGCCTTCAGCCTTGAGGAGAACCAGGCCCTGCTGGACAGCCTCCTTCCACAGTACAGCAAGCTGTATGGGAAACCAGGGGAGCAGGTGAGTGTGCTGTCCACTGCCTCACTAATTGTGCATGTTGTCTGACTAGCAGGACTTTCAGTGTGCACACCACTGGCTAGCATGCCCACTGAGTAGTTGTCACACCCCAAAGTGTGTAGTTACATGCACTGAACTGGTACAGTGCAGTAACAGTGCATTCCAACTAGGTTTACTTCCCATGCAATGATACCATGTAGTGACTGCTGGCAAACTGTTCATAGCCATTGTTGCACTGCCTGTGTACATCATATGCCCCTGTGATTGAGACATGTATATCCAACTGTGTGATGCACGTATATGTTGCATGTGTAGTAATGGCCTTTTCACTTTGTCATCCTCACAGGTTGATGCCCACCAGAAGCAGGAAATCTGGCTGACCATCGCCCGGAAAGTAAGATCCGTGGGGGTCTACAGGCGCAGGATCCGCAACTGCCAGAAGAGGTGGCAGGACCTTCGTGGCTGGACCCGGAGGATCGCAAGGGTCCAGCTGAAGCTGTCGCCTCCTCGCAGGAGGGGCGGACACCGGACCCTGACCCCCCACATGCTCCGGATCCTGGCGGTGGTCTTCCCTGACCTGGATGGGCAGCTGAAGGACAGACAGCAGCAAGGAGGGGGTGAGTCCATGACTGCACTGTGCACTTTGTCTGACATGCTATGTGCCCTCCTCTGGCCTGGTTAAACTTCCACAGTACATCAGTCATGTGGTCCAGGACCCATGTCCCTCATTTGTGACATGCCCACTTCTCCTCTGATACGCATATGTGTGGCCCTTATAGTCAGGAAATTGTGTCATTTGGGGACTGTGTCATTGCATTTTGCTTTGCTCAAGGTGGGGGACAGCATTTGTTCCCGTGACTATGTTGTGCGATTCATGGGTGGGTCAATTGCTTACACAATGCCTAAGTTCTGACATGTAATCTGGGTGTAACTTTGATATGTGGTCCGCTTGCTGCTCTGACTCACCACATGTCCCTGGGGAATTTGGCACACACCCATGCTGCTGGTGGGAACAATGTTTGGGCCTCAGGAGTATGTGTATCCAGTGTGTCACACATGCTTAGCCACCTGCCTACTGTCCAGGACTCATCCCTCTTACAGGTGGAGCTGGACAGTCATGCCTACTCCAGGGCATGCAATACACTCTGTACTCCCACTCCCGTGTATCATCTGGCATGTTGTGATCAGTGAAATGTACCCTCAGGTGTCTGCCTCTGTCTCATTGTGCTGTGTCTTCGTTGTCAGGACTACTGGTATGTTTATCGGTTAGGGCTCAGCATGCCATCTGAGATGTGACCATGATAGACGATACTTCTGTGACTTATAGGTGTCTGATCACTTGACTGTGCACACAGGTGTTTGCGACTGTGACTTTCAGGCAGCTGTATTGTCATTCACAGCACACTGTGAGGTGCTCATGTTCAGAGAGTTGTGTTTCATGTCCCCCATATGTCCAGTTGGTATGACGTGGACAAATAGTAGTACAGATGATGTGGTATTTGGGGGATGGACATGTGCACTTGTCAGTCACATAACTTGCATTCCCCATGCCCTCGGATTGTGACACAGTGCAGACTGTTGTTGGCTGGCTGCCATGGCCATGTGACTTGAGACAGTAATGTATGACTTTGCACGCATTCCTGTGTCATGGCATTCATCTTCCTGAGACTGATCCTGCAGGGGAGTGACATGTGCAACATGCACCCCATTGTGGCATTGACTATCCGGACATGGGTGCATCATGGTGTCTGGTGCTGGTATGCATCACATGCATTTCTATTTAGACTCTGGCCATCCCTTTATCCGGACACCTGCACTGACTCAGTGGCAAGAGATGTGATGTGTGCATGTTCACATACTTCACCGTGTTCCCTGCAATGTCCAACAACTGTGTAGGTGGTGCATGTGTCCACACTGGGGTCTTACCATCAGACAGGCACCAGACAGATGGGTGCAAGGGCAGGAGGGGTGTGAGTCCCATGGTTGACCATCAGACTGACAATTGGCTTCCCGAATCTGTGTGAGGACTTTAGTCAATGTTCAACTAAGGATGCCAGGGCTTGCTCTGTAATGTGCTGTACTTACTGTGGTGTGTGCGGTCAGTGCAGGTGACTGATGTTTGTCTGTTTCCCTAATTGTTTGCAGATACATCCACGGCCACAGGAGGGGACAGCTCCACGGACCAGGAGGAGCAGCGGAGCCAGACTGGGTCAGCATCGGACGAGTGGTCAGAGGGACCCAGTGGCACGGAGGGCGAGGGGAGCCACACTGAGGAGTCCTCAGCACCATCCACCTCAGCTGAGGACCACAGCAGCTCGGAGGATGACTCCCTTGTGGAGGCGGGTCTCAGCAGCCACCAAAGGCCAGCTAGTCTGTCTGGCCCCGCCACCACCACCACCACCACCGCCCTCCCATTGGCTCCCATTCCTGAGGTCCGTGGAGGCTCCCGTACTCGGGAGCATGTCTCCTTCGTGCCAGGCACCGCACCCCCTGCCCCTGTGTCCCCTGCTGCCCTGAGTGAGGAGTCTGTGTACCTCCTTCGGCAGCTCCATGTAGGGCAGACAGCAATGCTGAGTGTCCTCCATGCACACACCACTCTGTTGACACAGCTGGTGTCGTTCATGGAGGGCATCTCGACGGGTATGTCTGCCCTACAGAGGAGCAATAAGTCCATGGACTCCTCCCTGACGGCAGCAGTGTCCCTCCTCCAACAGTCCCTCACCCCTCCCACCTCTGCCCCATCCACACTTCCTGCCCCCCTACCTGTCCAAAGTACATGCACACCTGCACAGTCACCCAAACACACAGACACGAGCAACACAGACACACCCAAGAGAAAGGCAAGATGTGCACACAAGCATCCTCAGGGGACTGATACCACAGACACAGGGGATGGGGATGGGGATGGGGAACACACACACACAAAGGCAACCACAGTCACTCCGCAATCCTCAAGATCCTCTCCCTCCAAGACCCCTTCCCTTGCCTCACCTGCAACCCCACCTGATAAGCAGCTCTTCCTCTGTGACCTCGGCCTCTTCCCCTCCAATCCCGCTGATCCAGCATACCAGGGGAAGAGGAAGTCCACCCACACAGAGGGGAGTGCCCCTCGCCCCGGACACCCTCCCCCAGGCGCAGGCAGAGTGAGCCCCCACCCGCAAGTCCCCCGGTCCCGGAAGAGCAAGACCCTGCCACCGCCCTGCAAGTCAACCACCCAGTCTCTCACCTCCATCCCCCAGGCCACCACTCCACAGGTTCCACCGCCACACCCTGCCCCAGGTTCCCCACACACCGATACCGCATCCCCAAACTGCTTAGGCCCTCCCCCTGCCACTTGCTCTTCCACCCCCAAACCAGACGCTCTGCCTGTTTGTGCCACTGGTGTGGAGACCGTGTCCCCCCACTCTGTCCTGCCCAGCTCTTCTGCCCCCCCTTCCACTACCTTGGAGTCATGCACTGCGGTGGAGTCCACAACCACCCCGTCTGACTCGGGCACTGCATTGGGGACCCAGTCCACTCCATCTGACCAGCCCACTGCAGTGGTTGCAGCACCAACACCATCTGACTTGAGCCCTGCGGTGGTGCCAGCCCCCCTGAGTCAGACACCTCCACTGCAGTTGCCGGTGACACTCCTGCACCCATCTCCCCTTCACTGCCTCCTTCTGGCATCCCCTGATCCTGTCCCTGCGGTGCCTGGCCTGCCCCTCGTATGCCCCTCCAAGGGGGATGTCCCCTGTCCGTACCTGTGCAGGCAAGCAATTGTTGACAAGTTGTCACACATCACCCTGTTGGGACTGTATATTTGGACTGGCCATTGGCCTTAGTTTATTTTGGACTTTTGATTTGAGTTGCACACTTGCTGAATAAAGCCTCTTTTTGTTTACTTGTGGTTAATCTTTGGAGGTACATGATGTAGATGTGTAGAATCATGCATTTGCTGTTGTAATAGTGTTCAGATCAGGTAAATGAAGTTTTGCTGTGATGGGCTCCATGTGGTCCATGGGATATGGATCCTAATCTAGTCTGGATCTATAGCATCCTTTGCTGCAGTCTGAGGGTGTAATGTTCAGCATTTGACACAGGGATGTACGTTTAGCATTTGTAGATTACCATCTTTGTCCTACACTGATGCACATCTGGTGGGCTTACCACTGTCCAATGTTCCTAGTACCCTGACTGTGTGCCCGCCTCCAATGGACATGCAGTTTAGCACATCAAATTTGGAGGACTCATCTGTGTACACAGTGCAAGTTGCTTGACACGTGTCTTGGGTGTATGCAGATGACTGACGTGACACTCCCGTGCCCAGGCTGATATGAGCAGAGCCTTCAGTGTGTTGTAGTTGTTGACTCACTGACCGAGTGTTCTGCTGACATGTTTGAGTCGTGCACAGACAAGGTTTGGCACAGCTGACCTTCCACAGGAGTGGAGTGCCCTCATGGCAGTGCGTGATTCCGTGATATAGGCTGTGCCCGTGTTGTGTGTTGTGTAGGCATGTCTGTGCGTGTTCCCTTCTCCTTTTCCTACACAGGCTGTGTCCCTACGGATGTTCCTGTTTGTGATGCTTGCTGAGTTGTTCTGTGTTCATCCAGCATCTTGGACCTGGTTTCTCCGGGATGTGGGTGCATGGCAAACTAATGTTCATGAGGTTGTCATCCCTAGTTGTCTTTGTTGTCAGGGCTGGGGATGTGGACAAACGCAGATGGGACACAGTCAGGATTCCTCTTGGCACTTGTTGGTTACACGAGTAATGTGATTTTCTGTTTGTGTATGCTTTCAGTGATTGTGACACGTTGTGTGTGTGACTGCTGCCACTCCTCAGGGTCAGAGCTGCAATGTTGGAAGTTGTCTATGTGTGTCCTTTGTGGGTCAGCTTGGCTTCTTCATTGGTGTGTGACAATGGCCAGGATCCCATTGTTTGGGGTGGATTTCACGTCATGCCCATGTACGGCATACTGTGCAGTGTGTCAGACATTCACAAGTATTGTTGACTGGCCATGTGTGATGTGTTTCTGCACCTTATTTCCCCCACCACCCCTGGGATTGTCATGGGTGCATGTGCAATGTCAGCAGTCCATGTGAGCTTCACTGCTGCACATTGGTGGAGTTCAAGGTGTGTGGCGTTGAGTGTGTGCAAATGTGAGTTGTTGCATGGCTGGGGCACTACCTCCATATTTTCCTTGGCTGGCAGGCCATGCTGAGTGCTTTGTGCTTGTATAGGTGTGATGGTAGTTTGTTGCTCAGGACACATGGCTGTGGTTCACAGTGTGGATGACATCTACCTTTGTCATCACAGTGTGATTGTCATGCAGGCTAGTGTCACCACAATGTGGGGTCCCTGGGGGAGTGCTGTGGTGGTTCTGTCTCTTGCTGTGTTTGTTGCTGTTCCTACAAGCTTGTGTGACATGTGTAATTTGGGCTCCCTCTCATCTCACAATGCCTGTTTGCCCACATAGGGGAATCCAATCCATGAGTTACTTTTGTATGTGACTGTGTTGACATCTGTGTATTAGTGAATCTGGCCTCCTCATGTGTTGTGTGTTTGCCTGGGGACACTGGCACACAACCCCCTCACCTGTTGTGTATGATATGCAGTGTGAGTCTGCCTGTTTGTGTTTGTGCATTTGCACCACTGCATTGGCATATCTTTAGTTTGCCATTGGCTGTATGTTGTTTGTTGGCTTTCCCCTGCTGGCCCTGGGACTGCTAGGTCATCGGTCAGCACATTGATCATGGTTAGTATGTCCCATTGCTGCCATGGTATGGTATTTGTTCACCTGACATCTACAGTCTCCACAGGATATCTACATTTGTGTGTCCATTGGTGCAGATATGTGGGTCTGCATTATGATGCTCACTTCTGTCATTGTGTTATTTGTGAATGTAGACAATGTGGGCCCCCATGGCTGATGTTTGTGTGCACATGGCCAGAACGATGTGTCATTGGCACTGCACTGCTTGCCTCACACAATCTATGTTGCTATGGGACACAAGCACTACAATGCCACTGTAGTGTTTGGTGTTGTGTGGCCAGGAATAATCCCTGCAGTTTTGTTTTTGCAGCTTTTACCAGGACTACACTTACCTTTTGGGCAAGGGGTGATGGGGCTTTGGGCCCCATTGCCACACTGTTCAAAATGTGCTTCAGCTATGGAGCACACACTTACCTTTTGGGCACTGTGGTGATGGGGCTTTGGGCCACATTGCCACAGTGGTCATGGTCTGCTTGCATTGTGTAGGCCACACACACAATTATGTGTGACACATGTGTTAGGGGGTCACATTGTATGTTCAATGTCATGTTCAGTGTTGTATGCATTTGACACAGACCACACACGCTTGTCATGGTGTTGGGGGTGGGATGTAATTTACAGACAGTCTTATGTGGGAGTATGCTAGTTGTGTCATGCATTACCCGTCCTATGAGTAGGGGTGGTTGTAGTGACAGGCATCCAGCCCCCATGAGTGGGGATGGTAGTAGTGGTAGGCATCCAGCCCCCCATGAGTGGGGATGGTAGTAGTGGTAGGCATCCAGACCCCCATGAGTGGGGATGGTAGTAGTGACAGCCATCCAGCCCCCTATAGGTGGGGATGGCAGTAGTGACAGACATCCAGCCCACCCTGAGTAGGGGTGGTGTTAGTGGTAGGCATCCATCCCCCTATGGGTGGGGATGGCAGTAGTGGCAGGCATCCAGCCCCCCATGAGTGGGGATGGTAGTAGTGGTAGGCATCCAGCCCCCCATGAGTGGGGATGGTAGTAGTGGTAGGCATCCAGCCCACCCTGAGTAGGGGTGGTGTTAGTGGTAGGCATCCATCCCCCCATGAGTGGGGATGGTAGTAGTGACAGCCATCCAGCCCCCTATGGGTGGGGATGGCAGTAGTGACAGGCATCCAGCCCACCCTGAGTAGGGGTGGTGTTAGTGGTAGGCATCCATCCCCCATGAGTGGGGATGGTAGTAGTGGTAGGCATCCAGCCCCCCATGAGTGGGGATGGTAGTAGTGACAGGCCATCCAGCCCCCTATGGGTGGGGATGGCAGTAGTGACAGGCATCCAGCCCCCATGTGTGGGGATGGTAGAAGTGGTAGGCATCCAGACCCCCATGATCGGGGATGGTAGTAGTGACAGCCATCCAGCCCCCTATGGGTGGGGATGGCAGTAGTGACAGGCATCCAGCCCCCCATGAGTGGGGATGGTAGTAGTGGTAGGCATCCAGCCCCCATGAGTGGGGATGGTAGTAGTGGTAGGCATCCAGACCCCCATGAGTGGGGATGGTAGTAGTGACAGCTATCCAGCCCCCTATGGGTGGGGATGGCAGTAGTGACAGGCATCCAGCCCACCCTGAGTAGGGGTGGTGTTAGTGGTAGGCATCCAGCCCCCTATGGGTGGGGATGGCAGTAGTGACAGGCATCCAGCCCACCCTGAGTGGGGATGGTAGTAGTGACAGCCATCCAGCCCCCTATGGATGGGGATGGCAGTAGTGGCAGGCATCCAGCCCCCATGAGTGGGGATGGCAGTAGTGACAGGCATCCAGCCCCCCATGAGTGGGGATGGTAGTAGTGGTAGGCATCCAGCCCCCCATGAGTGGGGATGGTGGTAGTGGTAGGCATCCAGACCCCCATGAGTGGGGATGATAGTAGTGACAGGCATCCAGCCCACCCTGAGTGGGGATGGTAGTAGTGGCAGGCATCCAGCCCCCCATGAGTGGGGATGGCAGTAGTGACAGCCATCCAGCCCCCCATGAGTGGGGATGGTAGTAGTGGTAGGCATCCGGCCCCCCATGAGTGGGGATGGTAGTAGTGGTAGGCATCCAGCCCCCCATGAGTGGGGATGGTAGTAGTGACAGGCATCCAGCCCACCCTGAGTGGGGATGGTAGTAGTGGTAGGCATCCAGCCCACCCTGAGTGGGGGTGATGTTAGTGGTAGGCATCCATCCCCCTATGGGTGGGGATGGTAGTAGTGGCAGGCATCCATCCCCCTATGGGTGTGTATGGCATTGGTGATGGCCATCCCGCCCCTATGGTTCTGCTGTTGCTAGTGTACGTCATTTGTGCATCCCTATGTGTGTGTGACATATTTCGGGTACGTGTCGTTTGTTTGTGTTGTGGGTGTTTGACTTACCGTCTGCGCCGTACGCGTCCGTACCGGTCCCGGTAATAGATGTAGAGTATTGGTAGGACCTGCGCGATGGGATTCATGGTTGGGTCGTCTCGTTTGGGTTTCTCGTGGCTTCGACTCGTACTCGTCGCTGGCTTGTTCGTCTCGTCGCCGTGGATCGTCTTGTGGCGCGAATCGGAGCTTATGTGCAGCTCTCCCGGATGCTCAAACGTGCCGGACGTAGCGACGGGTTCGGCGCGTACGAAGACGCATCGTACTAGTCCGGCCAGAAGGTGCTGTGTATTTGGTTCCGTGCGACTCGATTCGGCGTTTACGGATCCGGCTCGGGTGGGGAACAGGAGCTGGAATGGGTAAGTACGGCTCGCTCGGAATCTGGGCTGTTATGCGCATCATACTTGTTCGTTCGGTAGAGTGTTCGAGTCGGTCAGAAAACACGCGTTCGGCTGGTATTTTTTCCGGACGAATACTGTTAGGTGCGCTTCCGGCCGACATCGGAATCGACCCCTATGTGTAAAGGTTCCATTTAATTTCCCCTACTTCCTCAATGCTTGTGTTTTCTATGTTCTTGAGTTCTAACAATTAAGTCATTGTGCATCTCTGTCGAATAAAACTTGTTGCTATGTTTGTGAAATGTCCACTTTTTGTTCTTCTGAATCTAGACACCCTAGGTATGCCTGCTGTTGGCATCAGTGCAATGTTCCTGAGACACAGAGCCAGATGTGAACAGCGAGTGATTCATTCATGGCACAGTCCTGCTGTTCCATTGATATGGGCAATTAGCATGCAAGAAGGTATCAGATGATAACCCAGGCAAAGTAGAGAATTCATGTGCACCTTCAATCTGCCCTGATTAATATGAGGCCCGAAAATGGGATGAAATTAGCCCTGCCTTTTCAGTCCTATTGGCCCTAACAAACCTTTAGCTGTTTATGCATGCTCGTTATGTCATAACAAGCTGAAACTTCCACTTTATACTGTCCGAAATAATGCATTTGTGTGAATGTTACTTTTGACAAAACCCCCGTCTCATTTCCTCAAGGCTACTATGTTTCCGATTTCCAGCAAAAGACTCCGGTTCAACAAAGAACCAACATTTATCAATGTCTTAAAGTGATTTATTGGAAGGGGTCTGAAAGGGAAATAAAATGGTCTTGTTTTTATGCCCACACATTATTACACATTACTATGCATTTCCTTCTTAACCTATGTCTTTTAGGTGGGCAATAAAAACGCCAAGGACGTGTTCTCGTTTGTTGCCACAGGCGATGGAAATCATTTAGGACACAGAAATTGGCCCGTCAATAAAATGGATGCCTGCTGAACTGCTCATGCCCTACTGTAGATGTCGCACACTTTGCACTTGGTGTGCAGCATTTGCATACTTGATGTTTTCCTGATGCATGGATGTTATATGTGTCGGTAATTAATGGCGATGCTGTGATACGCTTCCGGGATCTCTGCGGTGTTTGACCCCATACAAACCGGCAGCACAGCTTGTGATATTCATGGCAGTTTCAAAGGTAAGCTTGTTTGAATGCCCGGTTACTCACCGGTAATATTCATTACTCCGAGTCCTGGTCTTCCCGCCCCATTCCTTACAAGTGAGCAGCTAGTCTGCTCCACAGAAACCTACCACCTAGCTGAGCTTTTCGCACCTCCCCCAATATGGCGCCACCATCAGGTGACCATAAAGGGGGAAGTGCGGCACAGTAACATCCTGAGAATACCAAAGAAAACCCAGAACAAAAACAGACAATCACCCAAAAAACCCAAGACAGGGAGGGAGGGAAGGGATCAGGAATGGACGGGAAGACCAGGACTCGGAGTAATGAATATTACCGGTGAGTAACCGGGCATTACCTCCTCGTCCTGTCTTCCCGTCCCATTCCTTACAAGTGAGCCCATACCTAAGCACACGGTGATTGTAAGAAAACAGACCCAAAAAGTGTGATAAACAGGTCCATTTAATGAACAGAAAGCAGTACAAATTACAAACCATGTACAGCAGATAACACATGGGATCCAAAAGCAGCCGAGGCCGCCATCCCCAAATGCAGACGATAATGGGAAACAAACGTATGGGGAGAAGCCCACGTGGCAGCATTACAAATGTCTCGCAAGGAGGTCCCTTTAAACATGGCCCAGGAGGAGGAAACGCCCTGGTGAAACGACCCTGCATCGAAGACGGGAGAGGACAGCGGGCCGCCTCGTATGCCGAAACCACAGCACCCTTGACCCAACGAGTCAAGGTGGACAAAGACGGACGAAGACCCCGCCCGACATGCCGTAGGTGACAAACAACGAATCAACCTTACGGAAACCAGAGGTCCGATCCAAGTAAATGCGGAGAGCCCTCAGCACATCCAAAGAATGGAGGACCAACTCCTCCGGGGACACAGGATCCGGAAAGAAAACAGGGAGAACAATATCCTCCTGACAGTGGAAAGAGGACAACACCTTGGGCAGAAAAAACTGACTGGGACAGAGAATGACCTTGTCCGCGCAAAAACGCAAAAAAGGAGGGGCGAAGCCATCAGGGCACCAATCTCACCGACCCTCCGCCCGAAGTAATGGCCACCAGGAAAAGAACCTTGGCAGAAAGGAATTTGAGGTCCACCGAGACCAAAGGCTCGAAGGGGGGACCCGTCAAGGCCTGGAGAACAAGGGGAAGATCCCAGGCAGGCACAGGAGAGTGAGACACAGGACGCTGATTCAAAAAGCTCCTCAAAAGGCGAGTCACCAAAGGGGCGACAGAGGACACAGAGGTACCCCGAAAAGCAAGAATGGCAGCCCACTGTGCATGAAGGGACGAAACAGCGAGACCCAAGACGAACCCATCCCGCAAAAAGTCCAACACCCTCACAGCCTCACAGGAGGAAGAAGAGAGACCCTTCCCAAGACACCAGGAAGAGAAATTCTTCCAATGACGGTCATAGGACCTCAAGGTGGAAGGGCGCCGAGACAACTGAAGGCACTGGGCAACCTCAACCGAGCAACCCTGACCCAACAAACTCAACCTTTCAAGTGCCAAACCCCCAGCCGGAGGCGGCGCAGGGAGGCAACCCTGAGAAGAGGAGCCCGCAGAGGGGAGGGACACAGGGGAAACCTCCAATGGGGGCACACAGACAAGGTCAGAAGCAGGGGAAACCAAGATTGACGAGACCATTCCGGCACCACCAGAAGAACCTCTGCATGGTCCAACCGAATCTTCCGGAGGACCAGCGGAATCAGAGCAAACGGAGGGAAGGCAAACAGAAGACCCAGCGACCAAGGGACGGAGAAAGTGTTGATTGCCCATGCCAGTCTGGGAGGGCACCAGGCTGCAAAACCGAGGAAGGAGCGCAGAATCCTCCGAGGCAAAAAAGATCCAACCACGGCCGGCGGAACCGGAGGACAATCAGATCGAACAGACACATAGTCACCGAGGAGGGGAACACCCTGCTCAAAGAGTCCGCAGGCCCATTCTCCTTCCCCGGAAGATAGACCGCCGTCAAAGACAAGAGGTTCTGCTCCGCCCACAGACCGATCTCCCTGGACAGGAGAAACAGAGACCGGCACATGCCCCCTTGACGGTTGAAATAAGCCCAAACAACTTGGTTGTCGGTCTGCACCGAGACCGCACGGCCCAGAAGGAGAGGAGCAAACCACTGAAGAGCCAACCAGACAGCCCTCAACTCCTTCCAGTTCGAGGACTGGAGAGACTCGAAACGGGACCACCGACCCTGAGCCTTGGAGGCACCCAACACAGCCCCCCAACCCACCGCACTGGCATCCGTGGACAACACCACCACATGCAGAGGAGGAAGAAGATCGAACCCCCGGGAGAGAGACTGAGGGGACAACCACCACTGGAGATCCACCCGAATCCCAGGAGAGACGGGAATCGAGGCCTCGTAGTCCAGGGAGGCAGGATCCCAGTGCGACAGGGCAAGAGGGGATACAAATGCAGCCTGGCCCAAGGGAGGAGATGCAACATGGACGCCATCTCCCCTTGACTTCTCAACCAGAGACGGGCGGACACCTGAGACTGGGACAGAACCCATGAAAGGTGACGAAACAAAGTCAATTGGCGCTCCTGGGAGAGGAACACCATTCCGAGATCCATGCGGAAGAGAGCCCCCAGGAACTTCAGTGTCTGGGAGGGCACCAGGGAGGACTTCCGGTGATTGATGAGGAACCCAAAGGACCCCAGCAGATGACACACCTGGTCCACATCCGACAGAGCCTGAGAAAAGAAGGAGAAACAATCAACCAATCATCGAGATAGGGAAAACCTGCAGACCACGGGAATGAAGAATACCCACCAGAGGGGCCAAGAGTTTCATGAAAACTCTTGGTGCCGATGAAAGGCCGAATGGCAGCACCCTGAATTGGAAGTGCCGGGAACCCACAGCAAACCGGAGAAACTTCTGATCCTCTGCACAGATCGGGACGTGTAGATAAGCATCCATCAGATCCAGGGATGCCAGGAAGCTCCCAGGAAGCACCAGATGCAGGATGGACAACAGAGCCACCATTTTGAAGGGACGACGAGGGATGAAGCGATTGACACGTTTCAGATCCAAGACAGGACGCAGATCTGAAGTATCCTTCTTGGAGACCAGAAAGAGGATCGAATAACAACCCTCGCCCCTGTCCTGGGCAGGAACCTCCACAATAGCCACCTTCTCCAACAGAAGGCGCACACCTTCCAGCAAGGCCGCACGACGCAGAGGAATACGGGGCAGTGGAGTCACCAGGAAGAACGGAGGGGGAGGAGAGGGGAATTCGATTCGATAACCCTCCGACACGGTCTGAATCACCCAGGCATCCGGAACTGACAACCACTGATGCAGGAAATAGTGAAGGCGACCCCCAACCGGCAAAGGCAGACAGTCATTGCGAAGAGGAAGAAGCGGTGGCAGCAACACCGGCAGGGGCCCGGGGCTTGGCACCTCCAGGGGCCCCCCGGCCACGACCCCTGCCATGAAAGGGCTGCGACGCACCCCGAGCCGAAGGCCCAAAGGCACGCCGGTAGCCAAAACCACGCCCCCGAGTAGGAGGGCGGACCGGAGCCACCAGTTTGCGATTCTCCGCCGACTGTTTCACCATCTCCTCCAGCTGAGGACCGAACACCTTGGAACCCACAAAGGGCAGCTTAAGCAGGACCGCCTTCTGAGAAGACTCAGCCTTCCAGGAACGCATCCAGATATGACGCCGTGCAGCAATCGAAGCACCAGAAGCAGCAGCAGCGGCGCTCAAATTGTCAAATGAAAGATCAGACAAGTAACGCACTCTGCAACTCCATGAGGGCCAAAAGAGAGGTAGCATCCTCCCTTCCTGCAAAAAGAGAGGACAGGGCCTGAAAATCCTTGAGGAGGGACTGGACCATGTAATTCGAATAGGCCGTCGCCTGACAGAAAAATTAGAAGCAGCATAAGAACGCTCCACCGCCCCTCAACACGCTTATCCACAGCGTCCGAAGGAAGGGGCGTCATCTGACAGGACCAGACCATGAGAGGAAAGCCCTGCCATTAAATTGTCAACCTTGACAGCCTGAGGAAACTCCGCAGCAAAACCCTCCAAAGGATAAAGCTTGGACAAAAAGCGCGGGAAAGCAGACTTATCCACTTCCTTCCACTCATGATCCAGCACCTTGCGCACAGCACCATGCAACGGGAAGGATTCAGGAGTCGGCTGGTGATACTGCGTAAAGAAGTCATTCTCCAGGACATCCGACACAGGAGGAGAGAACCCCAAATTATCACGGACATGGGCAAACAAATCAGAGAGCTCAGCACCCTGAACAAAGCACCCACGAACACACTCCTCATCATCCGGACCCAAATCGCCATCAGGAGCGCCCTGCGGATCCACAGACCCACAAGGAACCTTGGCAGGAGGCCCAGCAGACTCCCGAGCCTGAAAAGCAGCAGCCACAGCCTCATTGATCAAGAGGCGCAGGGCATCCAGAGGAGGAGTGGAGGAAGAGGCACCTGAAGCCATGCCGCCAAAAACACCAGCACCAAACCAGAGAACAGGCACTCTGATGGACGGGTGCCAGCAAAAAAGGACCCCATTAAATACAATGGAAGTCCCGAGGGCCCGAGCTCACGCGGGACCAGAAAAAAAGGGGGCGGGCGCTATAGAAGGCAGCCGTCCGCCCCAAAATCGCCCCAGGCAGCCCGAAACAAGACGGACCACACGCGCTGCCAGAAATCTTCGCCGCAAACCCCCGCCCGCTAAAGCAGGGCGCCGCGGGCTCGGCAAAAACGGAAAACGGCCGCTAAAGCAGGCCGGCCCAGAAGCAGGTGAGCGCAACATTAAAAACGGCCGCTAAAGCGAACCGCGACAAGACAGAGGCATAATATACAAAAAGAGTGGCCGCTACAGCAGGCCGCCGAACATAAGAAAAAAGGGAAGGGAAAACTTACCCCATCCACTCAGCCAGGCACGAAGACACTGCGTGCAGAAAAAAAAGAACAGGATGTTACGGTGCCGCACTTCCCCCTTTATGGTCAACTGATGGTGGCGCCATATTGGGGGAGGTGCGAAAAGCTCAGCTAGGTGGTAGGTTTCTGTGGAGCAGCCTAGCTGCTCACTTGTAAGGAATGGGACGGGAAGACAGGACGAGGAGGTAATGAGGCATTAGGATTACATGTGTTCGATAAACTTTTCCTAGGGACGGCTATCATGGTGGCCAAAAGAGACATTGCAGCTGCCTGGAAGGACTCTACTTCTCCATTCATTGCGAAATGGCGTAAAGGAGTAGACTGGTGCCCCATCCAAGAAAAATCAGTGTACGAGGCAAGGGGCTGCCCGGCCAAATACGAACACATATGGGGCAAATGTTTGGGCTTGGTGAGCTGATTATACACTGGCAAGGGTCGGGGTGCTGGAAGTGTAATATGGGATCAATTCTGAGTATATGCCTTGCAGACAAAATCTGGGAAAGTGATTAATTGTATCGTATGTCACAGTGACGCACTGTTCTATGTTGTTGCTACAAAACCAATAAAATGGATGATCAAAAAAAAGGATTACATGTGTTGTTTTTAAGGCTAGCACTTTACATTGCACAAATTAAAAATCCAATGTCAGAACAATATTTTCTTTAACAATAAGCAATGGACTCTCAAAACCTTTTGTGCTTAAAAATAGAAAGTATTTTTTATCTTCATAAAATGTCTGTATTTAGCATACAAAAGATTTAGAGAGACCCTTGGTCAAAATCTCTCTGTGTCTCTTATGTTAATGCAACTAGTACAATGCAGTAAATTGTTCAACAGGCGCCAAATTGAAAGGAAACGGTAGCAAAATCAAGGGTGCTCCGTTTTAAGATAGCCTACACTGCATTCAGGATAAGTAAGCAAGGCGGCCAAGGGCTGCAAACATGCTTACACAGACTGAAACCCGTATCGGGAATAACATACGGACCAGCAAGGCACATAAGAGGGACAAGCCCCACAAAGCATCCTCTAAGTTAGATGGAAAATGATGACTCTTAGACTGGCATCCTTGGTGTGGTTTCCCCTGTCTTTTTGCCTCTACCTCCTGTATTTTTGACTGTATGCTGGACTTTGGTTTTGCTGGTTTGTGTTCTCTGGGCACTTTACCACTGCTGATCAGTGCTAAATTGGAGGTGATCCCTGTGTAAATTGTGATTATGATGGGTTATTCATGATTGGTATATTTGATTTACTGGTAAGTCCCTAATAAAGTGCACTGTGTGTGCCCAGGGCCTGTAAATCAAATGCTACTAGTGGGCCTGCAGCACTGGCTGTGCTACCCACATGAGTAGCCCTGTAAACCTGTCTCTGACCTGCCATTCCAGTGTCTGTGAATGCAGTTTTAAACTACCATGTCGACCTGGCAAGGACAAACACTTGCCAGGTCCAACCCTTTCCTTTGACAACATGTAAGGCACCCCTAAGGCAGGCCCAAGGTGCCCCCATGGGCAGGGTGCAGTCTATGTGAAAGATAGGACATGTACTGGTGTGTTTTACATGTCCAGATAGTGAAATACTGCCAATTTCATTTTTCACTATTGCAAGGACTAGCTCTCCCATAGTTTATCAATGGAGCTGCATTGTAGCATTTTATAAGTGTAACTTTCAATTGGGAAGAGCTAGAGAGCTCAGGATTTAAAATCACACCTTTTAGGAAATGTGGTTTTTAAATTGTGTTTGAAAATGGCAATTTTTGAAAGTGGGCGTTTTCTTGGTTTACCATCCTATGCCTCTGCCTGCCTGTGCATTCAATGTCTGGTTTAGACTGACAGCTGGGTTGTTTGTGGATTTACTCTAGACAGTCACACAAAGGGAGCTGAGGTGTGCCCTGCATATCCTGATGGCCCATCACCAGTCTGATGGGTCTTCCTGAGCTAGAGTGGTGAGAGACGTTGTCACTGACTCCTGATCAGGGCTGTGCCTGGCCTCTCACAATGCTGTCTCCAGCCTCTGTAGTGTGTTTGGAGACAAAGCAGGGCAAGGCAGGATCTTGTGGAAAACAAAGACTTTCCTTAGAAGTATATCTACTTCAAAGACCAAAAGGGGTATAAATATTGGACTTAAAACCCAAGACTTTTAGAACACTTCTGGATTGAGGACTCTGCCTAGAAGAAGAGCTGAAGAGCTGCCAGGAGGAGTACTGACCCTTTTCTGTGTGCTGCTTTGCTGGGTTGGCCCGCAGTTGCTGCTTTGTCTGTGGTCAGTGAAAGAACTGGACTTTGCTTTTGAATCCTGCTTTTACAAGGTTACTCAAGGGCTTGTGTGTGCTTACCTCCTGTTAGAAGTCTCAGGGCCATTAAAGACTTCACCTGCAGCATCCCTAAACACAACTGCTGCGAGTTCTGACCTGCAGAGTGGTGCCAATTCAAGTTCTGGCCCCTTGGAGGTGGTTCCTGCTGCAAAAGACTGCAAAATTGACATGTCGCCCTTCCAGGGTCTGTTTTTCCGATGCAGCACCGCCGTACGGTAGAAGTTTCCATGCACCGGAGCCATGCAGCCGAAGGATTCGGCACAGCAGCTGTTTGTGGCCCGAAGAACCGCCCCAGCCCAAGTCCAGCTCACGGTGTCTCCGATGTCCGAGACCACCGCACTGACTCCGATGCAGGCCCTGCTGTGCGGCTGAAAGAATCGATGCATCACCGGTCCACAGCTGAAAGATTTGACGCAGTGCCTGTTTGCTGCTGCTGCATCGACCTCCAGCGCGTCCAAATTTTCATACATAGCACTTGTGCTCTAAGTTTTCCACCGCATCACCCATAGACCAGAATCACCTTTGGATTTCAATGCATCATTTCTCCTTACAGTCCGGAAAAGACACAACACTTCTCCTTCATGCAGCAGAACTGAAGCATCATTTCCCCAGGGACTCAAAAACTGATGCATCGCTGTTTTTTTTACACTTCCCTCCACTGCAGCTGTTTTTCCCTGTGGACACATCAAAGGTTCTTTGTGCTAAAATCACTGCATCTATAGAGTTCTATGGACAGATTTGCTTAAACTTTTAAAAAGTGATATTTTGAGTTATGTATGTGGGATTTTTGTCATCTTGGTCTTGTTTGGTTTAGATAAAGATTGCTTATTTTTCTAAACTGGTGTGGTGACCATCTGTAGTGTTTTCACTGTGTTACTGTGTGTGTTATGTACAAATACTTTACACATTGCCTCTGAGATTGGACTGACTGCTCGTGCCAAGCTACCAAGGGGGTGAGCAGGGGCTATCTTGGATGTGTAACTCGCTAACCCTGACTAGAAGGAAGGGCCCCTACTTGGACAGGGTGCATATCGCTGCCAACTTTATACCCCCATTTCTAACAATGACTATTACTGAACCGGGTCATTATACCTGATACCTCGCATCGCAGAAATCAACTGCCTGTCAAGGATTAGTTCAGCAAGTAAACTCTAAGCATCCGAGCTCAACAGTCTCCTCAGCAGTGCCTGCTTATTGGTGAAGGTGGATTTTTCATTACTATTTTAGAAATGCCACTTTTGGAAAGTGAGTATAATAAATGGGGTGACCCGTGAGGACCACTGGACCCGGGTAAATACTGGTACATAGATAAATGGTCACAGTGGAAAAATGATTACGAACTCACGTATATACAAACGAATTGAAAATACACTAGATAATTCAAAACGTCACGACAAGGACAGATGATGTCTTGTGATTTTATTAATATCACAGAATCGAAATTAATCAAAACATATGAATATACGATTAATCAAACATTGATAAATTTTGGTGCTCAGAGAGAAAAGGAGGGGGGGGAAAAGGGGTGGGGGTTTGTGAGTGATCAAGGAGAATTGAGTGATGGTGCAGAGGAACGGAAAGGTAATGTGGTTCAAGTACATCCAAGTCTTTAGATCCAATCCGGCCTTTTACTTTGGCAGAACAATCAAATGACAAAACATAACATTATGGGCACAGATAAACATGTCTCTGTCGCCTGTGTTTGATATAAATGACCATATGTCAACGTTTCGACCCCTGTAATCATAAAGGTAGCTCCATCCTTATTGGGGGGTCTTCATCAGGACTCAAGGGAAGGTGAATAAGGGAAAAGGAGCACCATTTGTAGACAGCATGTGTAATAAGGCTGTATTGTAAAGATGAGGGCCCGTAGGCCCTTGGAAAAAACACTTTTTGGGGAAAAAAGTGATGGGTGCCACGAGTACACCTAATATCCGACCAGGTTGATTAGTAACCGCCGGTGGCTCCGGTATGATTCAGAAAGTGGGCATTTTTATGTGCTTATAACTCTTTGGGATTTGCAGCCTGACCCCAATCAATGTCTGGTTTAGACTGACAGGGACCTTTTTATGCATTCACTCTAGACACTCACACAAAGGAGGCTGAGGTGTGCCCTGCATATCCTGATGGGTCTTCCTGAGCTAGAGTGGTGGGAGGAGTTGTCACTGACACCTGAATAGGGCTGTGCCTATCCTCTCACAATGCTGTCTCCACCTGTCTGTAGTGTGTCTGGAGTCAGGGATGGGGATTGAATAAAGGTGTTGTGCACTTCTAAAGTTTGTTTGAAGTTACCTCCACATCAAAGACATTTTGAGTATAAGTGCAGGGACTCTGACCCCATGTTTTTAGACACTGCGTGGGACTTGTAGCCAGATGCTGCTGGCTCTACATGTCACACCTTGACAGAGGACTGCCAGGAGGAATCGCAATTGGACTTAATCGCTTGTAGTTTTGAGCTGCCGTCTGCTGGGCTGGGAGAAGCGTTACCACTCTGCTACCAAGACTCTTGTGCTGGCCTGCCTGCCTGTGCCCTGCTTCTGGTGCCCCCAGTGTTCTCCAGGGGCTTCTATTCCCTCCCCTCCCCTCCCCTCCCCCTGAGATTGTGAGGGGTTTCCAGGGGTCTAGGAAGACTCCCATGAACATTCCCATGTGTTTTCCCCCATAGACATTAGCGTATATTGGGCGCTTTACCGTGATTGGGAGCGGCGTGTGGAAGAGCTCTTGGGGGGGAAGTACGCGATGAGCACGTCCTCTTCGAAGGAGAAGTCACCTGAACCAGCGTGTGCCGACGTGCGCTCCCTTTTGCTGGCAACCGGTGCGTGGTTCTGCGCACCACTCTCCGGCCGCTCCGAAGGAAATCCCAGCTTGAGAAGCCCTGCAACACCTAAGGTGAGACATCCACCAGGCTGCAGGGGTTATAATCTACGAAGGCTTTGCCCCATACTGCGATGAGCCTGACCCCGAGGATAGCATGGGAGTGACGTAGCGGATGGCGCTACTTCAATGGTGGTGTTTCCCCAACGAGGCCCGCATCACAGCTCTGAGTTGCCTGAGGTGTCCGCAAGTGCCACAGTTGTTGACCCAGCCCGAGGGACCAGTATTGACACACCTTTTCGCTCCACGTTTGCCTCACTGCTTTCTCGGTCCCGAGGGGCCGCAATTCACTTGCACTCGAGTGCTTGTTGCTGCAAAAGGCAAATGACTGTATTATAAGTAGTAGATGCGCTGGGGGTTCCTGCAGCCTACATTGCCCTCCAGCTTCTGCACATACCATGGGGGAACAGGCTCTCGTTCCCAGGACGGGGCAAACCCTCAACTGAGGTTCCCGGTGTGTGCCAAATTTACCGTATCCCATGGAATAGGCACACAGATGCTCTGGACCCAACTCTTGGTGATTGCTTACCGTATAACCCATAATAGGCGTGTAGGTGCGCTGCAACCTATATTCTTATGGGGATATTTTGTGATCCATGCTGTTATGGTGACATGTGATGATTTGTGGGATTTGTTTTATAACCTGTTGCATTTCAGGACCCTAATGTGAGGAAGTATGTTGTGTTTATGCCTTGCACAGTCAGGATAACGAGTACTAATGCAGGATTGCCTAGTATGCACAGCATTTATGATTCTATGTTATCCCTCCAACATAACTGCTGCATTTTATGCCTTGATGTAATGATATGTGTCATTTTATGCCTTGCAGTGACAGGATAATGAGTCTTAATTCAAGATCTGCTTTTGTATGCATAGTGATGGTGTTTTTATGACGTGTGCAACATATAAGTCTTTATCCCACTACACAAACTGTGATGTTATAACGGGAAATGTCCATTACAACGCAGGCATTACATCGTAATGCCTTTACAACGCAACGTTTCCAATGCAGTGACATTACATCGCATGCCATTACCACGCATGTGCCATTACAATGCATGCCATTACAACGCATGCCATTACAACGCATTGTAAGGTAAAAAATGGAGGTAAGTGAAGTAAGTTTTTATTTTTGAATATTTTTAATATTTATGTTTTTCTATTTTTGGGGGAGTTTTTTCATATTCTATTATTATAATTTGTTTTCTAATAAAATTATTATATATCAAAAATGAATAAAAAGTGTATGGCAAACATCCCCAGGTTTTATTTTTAATTTTGTGAATTAATTAATATTTCGTTTACAAGTTTGTATTTTTTTAAAATATATATATATATATATCATAAAACATAATTAAAAAGGATAGGTTTTGGGTTAGATAGTGTATTAATACTCAAGTTTTATTTTTAATACTTGAGTATTATTAAAAATTAGATTAATTATATCTTTAATATAATATATTTATTTAAAATATATTAAATGTGCTTTACACTTATTCCTTGGGACGGGAAGTATGGGAAACTGGGGTTTTGGGTGGGGCAGTGTATAATTACTCAGGTATTAATTTTAATACTTGAGAATTAATTGATATTTATTTATAGTGATAGAAAATGTTTATCATAATATTTTTTAAATTATTAAAAAAATGTTAGGCACCTATCCTTTAGGACGGGATGCATGGGAAACAGGGGTTTTGGGTGGGGAGTGTATTAATACTCAGCTATTAATTTTAATACTTGAGAATTAATAGAAATTTAGTTTTACTGTTAGATCATTTTAAAAATAATTTATATTTTAATTAATAAAAAGGCTTTTGCACCTATCCTCTGGGACGGGATGCATGGGAAACAGGGGTTTTGGGTGGGGAGTGTATTAATATGCAGGCATTAATTTTAATACTTGAGTATTATTTATTACTTAATGTATACGTTATTTTATTGTAGAATTGTTAATTATTAAAATTTGTAAAAGTGATATGCAGACAAACTCAAGGTGTTTTTGGGTAGGGGGTGATTTCATATTAAGGTATAATTATAACTTATCATAAATAAATTAATATACATTTTAAATTTAAGTTATAAAATTAATAATCTTTTAAAAGTATATTAATATATTTTAAAAATTAACAAAAGCATATATGTACAACTTGAGTTTGCATAAATAGACACAAAATGTTAGCAATAAAAAATGTAGTAGTTAACAAAACAATCAATTGACACATTAATAGTATTGTAGGTAATTTTATTACATTTATAATAAATATAATACAGTTAAAAAATAATCAAAAAATGTTTTAAAAAAACCTTATTAGTTGTATTTTTTTTTTTTAAATAAACAGATTTTTAAATGTATTGTAACATATAATTTTTATTTTCTTTGTAGGTTTTCCCACTGTTTCTCGTTGAAGTCAATGAGAGAAATTGTCCTTTTACCCTTTTTCCGGAAAACAGATGACGTTGCCGCTTGTACGTAAGTTTCGTCATTGCGAGGATCGTCGCGGTCCGGATCAGAAGCATGGAAGAGCTGCGTCCAGGTAAGGCAAATTTAAATTATTAAAAATAGATTAAGGGTGGCATAGTTTATTGTAAGGAGAGAGGAGGGAGGTTGTAAGAACTAGGGTAGTTGTATTGTGATATTTTTGTATATTTTAACTTAAAAGGTTTTCCAAAACAGGTAGCAGTTGTAGGCCCACGTCGGGTTGATTGCTTTCGTAACACTTTTTGTTTAATAGAATTAATTTAAAATGAATGGTTACTTTTTCTATTAAATAATAGTGTTAAGAAAGCAATTTTTTAGATGCGACGGGTTTTTGAAATGATGTTATTACGTCGTCGCGATTTAATGGATAGGTGGAAGGAACATGGACACAGACTTCATGGATTGCAGAAAAACTTTTGGGGACATTTTTAAAACATGGATATTTGGTTTTTGGGACTTATGCTGGATTTTGTTTGAGAGAGGAATTCAGCAATGGATTTTTTTGCAGCGCTTTTTGAAAACGTTTTTTCTTTATCGTGCACTTTTAACCTGAATTTGATCGAGAGAGGATTGCAACGATGGATTTCTTGTTGCGTTTTTTGCCAAACAAGTCCTTGTTTTGGGGATTTTTTTGGGGGGATGCGTTTTTTGTAGGTGAGCACAGTACAGTTTTCAGCACAATTTTTGCTGTATAAAATGGCTTAGCCAAACTGTGTCTATGCGGGTTAGTTTAACTCGTGTCATGGCTTACATCAAGGATTATGGATTATTTACTATGGATTCAAGACTGCTCAAGACTCTTGGTGAAAAGTGGGATTGTACGCAAGTCCAAGAGTTGAAAAAAGAAGACAACTGAAGGTAAGAAACCCGAATTTTAATTTATAATTAAACATTTTTTAGAAAAATGCCAATTGAATAAGGGAAATTCTTTGTCAAAACAGGCAAATAAGGTGTTTTAGGAGTTAGTGTAGATTAGAAATGTAGGATGTTTGCATTATTATCTAGGTAGTCTGAAGCCACCATCAATGAAAATTGTTGAATTGCACCCAATAGTCGCTCGGACATTTCTATTGTTCTTTTAGAGATTCGTGGGTTCAGACTACCAGTTAATGATTGCGCAATTCTCATTTCTTGGAAACTTTGCTCCTTCTTCAAAATTTCCAAAAAATGTTAGAAGTTAGGATGTGGTTTACCTATAGATTTGTTGGAGGAGTTGTGCCATCCCTCTATGGCATTATTTGTTTTTGCTCCTCCCTCTAAGCAGGTCAAGTAGCAGTTCCACCACTTCACATAGAAACATGACCTGCTTAGATAGCCAATCTATGTGTCTTCAAAGTAATTTAAAAGGGGTGCCAATTTGTCCTCGATTGCAGTAAAATAGTCAGATTCAGTAATAGATGTGTAGTATTCATCTACACTGTCAGGAGGAACAAAGCAAAGTGCCGTTAGTTTCTTCAATTCAAATTGCAGTTTACTGTCTGATATATAATCCTCAACAAAGGATGCTTTTTGAATTTTTCACCAATAAGCCTGTGAAAAGTGAAAAAAACATCCTTGAATTTGGGTATCCGTGTACATTTTGGTAATTGTGTTAATCATAGGTAATTCAAAGTTAATTAACACTTTTCTAGGACTTTTGTTCATGGTTTGTTGAGGTTTGTTTATCAGGGAGTAAACTGTACACTAAGGGCAATACTGTATGATTAATGTAGGCGTGAATAGTGTATATTTGGGTGAATGGATGGGGTGTGGATTTAAACATCCCATCCATCATCACTACTCTCTAACGTAACAAGATTATGGGGTGTGCTAAAGATTAGTATTCTTTTAAGAGGGTTTTTGTTGTCATGCAAAAGAAAGGTTTCATTAGTAACGGTTACAGAAAGTTCAGGTGGAATGTTAATATCAGAGAAGGTTTGGGGTGTTACACGTAGGGGGTTACTTGCCTGCTTTTTACGCTGAATAATTCTGCATTGGTTTGGGATTGTGGGCATACAACTTGCTACATGTGTTGGAATGTTTTGAGACACCTCCCTCAAAACTGAGCCGCAGGGTTCATTGGAGGTGGATGCCAGGGCTTTGATTTCATTTATATTTTCTCTTACCTCTGTCGCCATTGCAGAGGCAGAGTGGTTATGCTCGGTGGTCCTTTCAACAGTGTCACCAAGAGTAACCGCTCTGCCTGTGCAATGGGATGAGTAATAATGCACACACCTCCAATGAAACCTGGGCTCAGTTAATCTTTCCTTACGATAAACATAGCCACTGTGATTTAACAGTCTATTTCCTTGGCTCGATTGTATATATTTGGCTTGTTTTCTTGCTGCCATTCTCTGTAGAAAGAAGAAAAAGAGAAAAACATTGTTTTAGTGATATTAAGGGGCCGATTCCGATTCGGGCCGGAAATCTCTCCGACCGAGCCAGACCCGGAGAGATTTCCGACCGAATCGGACCCGTGCAGCCCGACCGAACGAGTACGATGCGCACGTATGCCATCGGACTCGAGTCGGTCGGACTCCCATTGAAGTCAATGGGAGCCTGTCGTACAACGCGTACGCGGGCTCCCATTGACTCAATGGGTGCGAGGCGGTCAAGGGCGCCCCTACAGCGTGTACGCGGCGAAGCGACTCGCGCCGTACACGCACAGGTAGGGGGACCCATGGGTCCCCCTGTGTGCGACTCGCGCGGCTACACGTACAGGGGGTCCGACACGGACCCCCAAAGTACGGCTCCGACTGCTCTTTCGAGCCGGAGTGCGCGGCTCGGTCGGACTCGCTCGCGGCGCGCATCGTACTTACCCGGCCGGGAACGTCTCCATTGCGCCGGTGCGAGTCGAGTCCGAGCGAGTCGGTCGGTGCGGTTAGACCCGGGAACGAGTCGGTCGGAGCGGTCGGGACGCCCGGACGAGTCGGTCGGCGATTTCGCATCGTACTCGTTCGCCCGGAAGCGCGTACGAATCGGTCGGGCAATAGGGCTCCGAATCGGATCTGGTTAAGCCGAATCCGATTCGGAGCCCTACCGGCCGAGATCGGAATCGGCCCCTAAGTGTGGTTGCTTTTAAAAATATTTTGCCTACAAGTGAAAAGTTAGTGCACATTGTTTATGTTACAGCTTTTTTTCCAAAATTGTACCAGGATTTAATTGCATTGGCTTGATAATGTTTGTTTGGAATTGTTTGCTGCTTTGATACCTTTGCTGAAAAAAGGTTAATTTTGGATAGACTTGACAGAATGAAAAAGGTTACCTTTCTTCGGTTTTTCTGTTGTGTGGTTGGCAAGTCCTGGTGTAGATGCTGGTTTTTGTTGGATTTTTCTTTTAGTTCTTCTCTATGTTGTGTTTGGTGCTTTTGATTCTTTGGTTCTGAAAAATGTGAAGAAATGTTATTAGTTTTTTGTTTGGATATTTTTAGTTTAGCAAATAGTCTGCAAAGAAATAGATTAGTGCTTTTCTAATAGAAAAAAGTCATTTTGCTTTTGTTTGTGAGGCTCAAATTTTTAATGCAATGATACATTTTTAAATAAAATGCTTCTGTACTTGAAACCTGACAAAAAAAAAAAATATTGTGGTTTTTGATCATTTTTACCTTGTATAGTTTGGCTTCCTCAGTGTTGATGGGCTTGTTTTGATTACTTTGGTTGAGGATGTGTTCCTCTACTCTGATTGGTTTATATGGTTTAATCTGTTGAGAAGTTTTAAGAAAAAAAACTGTTTGATTGTATGCTTGACAAATAACAGAAATGAAAATGCAAATTTTACAGTTTAAACTTTTAATTTTTAATTCAAGTACAATCAATTTGCCCCCACCACCATCCAGCATTTTTCCTGAGGCAAGCACCTGTCGGAGTAGGAATAGTAAATTTGCCCACACCACCATCCAGCACTTTCCCTGAGGCAAGCACGGGTCGGAGTAGGAATAGTAAATTTGCCCCCACCACCATCCAACACTTTCTCTGAGGCAAGCACGGTTCGGAGTAGGAATAGTAAATTTGGCCCCACCACCATCCAACACTTTCCCTGAGGCAAGCACCTGTCAGAGTAGGAATAGTAAATTTGCCCCCACCACCATCCAGCACTTTCCCTAAGGCATACACCGGTCGGAGTAGGAATAGTACATTTTCCCCCACCACCATCCAGCACTTTCCCTGAGGCAAGCACGGGTCGGAGTAGGAATAGTAAATGTGCCCCCACCACCATCCAGCACTTACCCTGAGGCAAGCACCTGTCGGAGTAGGAATAGTAAATTTGCCCCCACCACCATCCAGCACTTTCCCTGAGGCAAGCACCGGTCGGAGTAGGAATAGTAAATTTGCCCCCACCACCATCCAACACTTTCCCTGAGCCTGTTCCCTGAGGCAAAGTCCTGAAGGTGTTAAAATAGTAATTTTTAAAACATATAACTGATCAGTGTCTGCTAAAGTATTATCTCTGATATCAATAAAGTTTTTTTTTCGTTCAGGCTATTTTTTACATTTTACTTACATTTGATTCTGTAAAGGTTTGTTTGCTCTTGCTAGGTATTTGCTGTTGATTTATGTCCAATATCTGTTAACATCAAAAGTAAACTTTTATTAATATTTTTGGGGGAATTATGGGATTTTTACTTCTACATACATTTTGTTCTTTTATTCACTTACTTTTCAAAGGAAAGATAATTTCACGAATGTCTGCTTTAGATTGGTGGCTGGTTTTCAAAATCAGTAAATGCTGTAAATAATTAAAAAATATATTGTAAGTACTTGTGATTTAGGTGTAATTATTTTGAAGTTGTTTTATTTTAAACGTACACTTTGGTCTGTAGATGGCAGTGTTCAACTTGAAAAATGGCAAAATTCTCCTGCTACTCCTGCTGTGTGTGTTCACCATGGAAGTCAGTTTACCACTGAGCACAAAATGGTGGACGGCTTCTTTTATACGTTTTTTGGGGGTAAACGAGAATTTAAAAGAAAATATGTTTTGGAAACAGTTTTTCTCGCGATTGACAACCTGACAGAATGTATATTTATTTTGTCATGTGTAAAAATGTTCGTTTAGGCGTCCCTTCTCGGAATGTCAGACATTTTGAGTAGTTGCTGGCTCAGGGGTTGTAATAAAAATAGTTGAAGGACTGCCGTTTTATGTGCTTCAAAAAGATTGTATGTATAATCTCTTTTTGACTCTGACATTAGGGTGTTTTTTTTTTAAAATGCTTGAAATATATGTTTTTCCCCGTCTTTTCGAACATTTTTGTAGATTTTATTAATAATACCCAGGTATTTTAATGGATAGGTACTATAAAAATACCAGAGTATTAAAATTAATACCTGGGTATTAATAATCTCCCCCACCCAAAACCCCTATTTCCCTTGCATCCCGTCCCAGGGGATGGATTAAAAAAATTAAAATAATTACAATTTTAATTATAAACAGTCAAAACATACTATGCGTTGTAATGGTATGCGTAGTATTAGTATGCATTGTAATGGAATGCGTTGTAATGGTAGTTTTAATATATCTCAATGAACATGCGTTGTAATGGTATGCGTTGTAAAATCATGCGATGTAATGGTATTTGCGTTGTAAAAACTGCGATGTAAAAGTATGCGTTGTAATGGTATGCGTTGTAATGGTATGCGTTGTAACGTCATATATTCTGTTATAACAATTACCTAGTTGGCAAAGTGATTATTGGTTTATGTGGTTTTGGTCAATGTTTACATGCAATACAGATACGTATTTCTATATACTACTGTGTGGAGTCTCTTTTGTGGTGTATTTATTGTGTCAGGTCAGTGTGTGTGTGTCGCGCAAACGCTTCACACATTGCCTCGGGGATAAGCTTGACTGCTCTGCCAAACTACCAAGGGGGTGAGCAGGAGTTATCTTGGGTGTGTAATTCCCTCACCCTGACTAGAGTAGTGGGTTTGGTCTGGCTTAGGTACATACCCATGCCAACCAGAGTCCCCATTTCCAGCAGTATGGTCATTGTTTATGTAAATGTATATATGCATGCATGTGTGTGGTAACACAAATTGAACCAAAAGGCAATGGCTATTGCCAGTAAAGTAGAAGGCAGTGAATTCTGTACAGAGATCTGTCCAACACAAGAGTTTTTTGTTTTGTTTTATGTGACTGAGAAAATAATTTCAAAGAGTTTGGGCCCAGACAGTGCCCTTCTACAGACTCAATATTAGCATGGAATCCAGTTTCAATAGAGTATGCTGTACACGTGCACAATTTATGTAATTTCGATTTGTTTAATAACATGAAATTTTGGAAAAATGAAGTGAAATTATGCAAAATGGAAATCTGACATTTACTGCTATATTTTCGTGTGAAATTGTTCCTTGTGCCCACTTTGGATGCAGGGACACATTTTGTGCTAAAAACACAAAAGCCACAGGTGCTGCAAACAACAACTACTCATGTTCTGGTTGTTTGCATTATTCCCATGCTCCTGCAATAGGATTTTTGCAAAAACAACCTTTAACTGCTCAGCCGGGCATAATGGCGCAATTTGGGGGATTTCACTCAACAAACATATTGCAAAATGCCGGAAATTTAAAAAAAATCTGGTCCTAGTTTATTATCATTGAAATAGAACAGGATTCATGATTCAGACAATGGGCACATAGAACAGATGCACGTGAAGTCTGCCCTAGGAGGCGCCCTTGTCTGGCTTTTTTAGATGCAGGAGACTGTCTGCATATTTTCAGTAGACAGAATGGCATAAAAGACGTCCAGACACCAGAGGAAGTTGCCAAAATGACGGGCATTTTGTTGTTGTTTATGTCTGATCCACAAGAAAAAGGCCCAGCGGTGATAGAAGACTTTCTGATTTGGTTATTAACATGTCATATAGGCAATTATGATTTTCTCTTTCATTCGAATTTTGCAAGGAGGGAAATATGACCTTTCATTTATTGCATCGTGCACTACCGCTGAGTTATGCAGGCAGAGCTGTTTCTCTCCAGGTTCTGAAGGGCATTTTTCAGGATATACACTGCTCATAAATAGATGGTACATAAGCTGTCATTAATTTTGGAAGAGAGACATCTCTAGATGACGTACTGCAATAGCTCAGACAGTTATGGTGCCACTACGATATAATGAAAAAGACAACAAGAATCGGTTGAATCAGTCTTAACCGCTAGTCATTCCTCTGGGTAGCATTCCAGCTCACACATGGGTGGCACTGCTCCTTTTCCGGTGTAGCAGGGACTGATTACAAATGGGTTGGAATAAAAAGAAAAGGTACCATGTCTCACAATAAGTAAATGATATTTGGCAACACGGATATAATGATTTAATTTAAAGCTTTACATTGTTCTGCATGTTTATTTGAACAAAATCTCATAAAAATCAACAAAGCATTTTTCTCATATTTTTGAATCACTATAAATAATCATCATTTCCTTGACATTTTCAATTTCCATGATTTGCAGGCACATCAAAACGAAATTCAGACAGAATTCTGCTTGCCACATTGAAAGAATTCATATTTTGAGACAGCGTATTCAATGGAATTTGGTGCTGCATTAGGTAAGGTGTGACCAGGGCATGTTTGCCCTAGATATATCACATGCCAGGCCTGCTGGGATGCCGAGGCACAGCAGGTGCTTTAAGGGGTCCTAATGACCAGCATCAAGTCAATACAAGGGGCTATGCTGGCTTTAGCATGGGAGGCTAGTATTTTGTTTGTTGTAAACCTTTTTCAGCACTTAGGGGGTGATTACGATGGCGGAGGGTCTGCCACCGCTAGCCGTGCAGTGGCGGGCCCTCCGCCATCGGACATCAATGTTCCCCCCGCCAAATTACGATGGCGGGGGGAATCGTTTCAGATCCGCGGTGGTCTCAAAGACCGCCCGCCACGCTTCTGCCACAGGCAATCGTACCGATTGGCTGACAGAGCGGTCAGCATCATGAAAATGGTGGCGGTGCCTAGCAGGCACCGTCCGCCAAATTACAGTGCTGGCTGTAGCCAGCCTTTCCATGGCGGTGAAACCGCCATGGAAAGGCTGGTGGGGATTGGTTTCGGGGGCCCGTTGCGGGCAACCCTTGTGTTGGGGGAGGTGGTGGTGAACTGGGGGTACATTTCCCTGCACTGAGGGGCAGGCACCGCGTGGCACCTGCCACGTAGTGCAGGGAAACGCACTACATACATTTTTAACATTGCGGCGGGCGCTGCAGCCAGCAGCACCCACCACAATGGTAAAGATGCACAAGATGCGACTGCCACGGTGGCGGTTGCATCGTAATTCTATGTGCGGGACCGACGTCATACAGGCGGGCGGTCCCAGGCACCACAATGATGGCAGGCGGACTCAAATCTGCCCGCCATCGTAATGACCCCCTTAGTCATGAAGATCCATTGAAGCTTCTGATTACTGTAGGTAGGATGTGAGCCTGGAATATAGAAAGAAGGGGTTCATTGTAAGATCTGAAGGACATATTAGGTCTATGGTCCTAGCATCTCACCTGGAACCAGAAAGGAGTGGGGGGGGTGGATGGTAAATAGTTGAGACCATGGGTGGGGCGTGAGAATGGATATAATATTGGGCTAGCCCATGGGTGTGTAAATCAGAAGCCATTGAGATGGTCATATTTGAAGACAGTGGCAGGGTCGAAATACGCAGGGGAGAGGTCTATTAATTATGGGATGTGTGAAAATCATATGATTAGAGATCAGTGGGTGATGGAGTGTGGTCATGTTCCTGGTTTGGCCCTGGGCTCAGGGGTGTGCAATGAAGATGCTTTGGTGTCTCAAGATAATCAGCCTCTAGAATTTGAGGCATGTAAAACTCCTGCCATGAAAGGTCAGTGGGTTGTGAAGGTAGTGTTGAGATGCCCAGACTTTTCTCTGTTAGAGGGGATGTTTTAGGGTTCATGGGAATAGAGGTCAAACCTCAGGCTTGGGAAGGAGATCCTGGGAGTCGGTGAGCCAATGAGGATGTGCTCTTAGACCCAAAGTCTGTCGTAGAGTGCTAATGTTTGGGTTTGTCTTCTGGTCAGAACTTGATAACATATGATACGACAGTGGATGCATGGTCAGAGATGGTCAGATAAGGGAAGTAGTGAGGACCTTCAGCAGGGTGTAGTGGTTTTGACAGTGTTCCTGGGATAGGAAATGTCATAGGGCTCCTAAGATCGATGATCTATGTGTAAGATGCGTTGTGCTGCACAATGCACACTCAGATGTCTTCAATATGTGCAAGGATGCTGAAGAGTAGTCTTTGCACTTGATCAAGAAACTAAAAGTGATTCCCGTCCACGTGCAGCTATCTTTGCTAATGGCCTCATTTCTTCCTATTTTAATTTAGGTAGAGGTGTTCGTCAAGGTTGCCCTCTCTCCTCATTTCTTTTTAAACTATCTTTGGATCCCTGGGGGGCGCTAGAGGGTGCACGGCAAGATGGCTGTGCCTTAGTGCAGCTCTGCCGGCTGAACTATCGATCCGTCCAATATCCTGCTCTCATCGTGCCATCCTTCGCCCTACACCCTGGGGGCGAAGCCTACACCACATCCTACGCACAGTGAGAGTGTTTTCATTGTGCTGCTGGGTGCAGAAATTGTCGATTAGAGGGCCCTGTCCGGTCAGGCCTGTGGGCATCATGGCGGCGACCGGCTGCATCGTGGCCTTTATGTACAGGCCCTAAGAGGTTGTAGCGGATCAACGTACCTGTCTGCTGAGGCCCTGAGCAGCCGCTCCCCGACTACCAGGTACACGGATCTACAGCGGGAGTGTCGGAGGGCCTGCCGGATTTGCAGCGGTAACCTCGGGGACCTAGAGCGCGTCCCGGACGGAAGGGGTGACTCCTGCTGAGAGAGGCTGTGTGAGGCCGCGGGCCGCGTGATACCCCCAGAAGAAGGCGGAGCAGCGGAGGTGTCCGCGTCCAGGACGCACTGCCCCTGCCTACATTAGCGGTGAGTGTTCACCCCTGGGGGGCCGGGCAGCTTGGGACGCGGGGCCTGGAGTCCAAGGCTGAGCACAGAAGCGCGGCAAATATCCTTGAGTATGCCGCCGGCACACAGAGGGCCTCACGCTGTGCCCCGCTGGACCGTTCCAGAGCAACTGCATCGCCGTGGGGGGCAACACCGAGGGCCTAGTCTGGTGCACAGCGATAGGATGCTGGCTTACCTCCATCGGACAGATCATCGCGAGGGGGTGCAGCAGGGACTGCTGAGGGGATCCGCGTCCTGACGCCAAGGTACTTTTCTCCGATCTGCTGGTCTCAATCGGCGGGAGCGTGGATCGGGAGGAGAAGCTGGTTCTTGGACTACTTGATATCCTCAGGAGCGTAGATGGGGCATGCTGTGCGCGTGGAGCCTGAGCGCCTACTTTAGAGATCTGAAAGGTGCGTGTGGAGGTGCGCGAGGCCTGCCTTGCATTCCACAGCTGCATATTAATCAAGCGGGATACTAGCTGACTTGGGTCATAGTTCAACCTGCATTCTGCATTGTGTCCTTATCACTGCTATTGTAGAACCACCTGGGCGCATGTGGGTGAACTGTGCTATTGGCTTGAAGACACTAATTGGACTTCTGAAGTAGGACCTGAAAGACTACCACCTTGTGTTTGCGCACCGGCTCACCTGCGAAAGCGGAGGCGGGTGACCTGCCCGCGTGGCGTGGATGGCTGCGGCTTCTTGCGGACATTACCAGGCTACAAAATGGGCAAGCCGGATAAATCGCAGCCGCGACTCAATTTTGAAGGACGCAAATCAAATAAGACACAACGGGGGCTACATCGGACTCTGAACTGGAGGCCCCGTCGGAGAGTACCACCTCACTGGAATCCAAGCTGTTGGCCATGCAGAGCAGCCTACAATCTATTGACGGGAAAATTGATGCCCTCAATTTAAGGATGGACCATATGTCTGCTAAATTGGACAAACAGGGCGCCAGACTGGGAGAAGCAGAAAAACGAATATCGGACGTGGAGGATGGCCTGGTAGCGGTTACCACCAAGACACACGACATGGAGAGGGTGCTCGCAGTCATCCAGGTGAAAAATGAGGACTTAGAAGCTAGATCCCGCCGTAACAACATCAGAATCACGGGCCAGCCAGAATCAACTAATACAGGCAGGATGGAAACGTATATAGAAGACTTGCTTGGAGAAATGTTTGGATCCCAGCACCTGTCTGCAATGCTAGTGGGCGAGAGAGCCCACCGGGCCCTGGCTGCCCGTCCTCCATCAGGAGCCCCTCCGAGGCCTGTAATTGCCTGTCTTTTGAATTATCCAGATAGGGACGCTATCCTCAGAATGTCCCGTGAGAAAGGTGCGATAGCTCATCAAGGTAATAATCTGTCCTTTTTTCCGGACTTTACGGTGACAGTTCAGGCCACCAGGTGGGAATATCAGGCAGTCAAGAAGTTGCTGATTGCTGAGAAAGTGCCATATGCCATGTTGTATCCCGCCAGGCTGCGAATAGGTGAGAACGACAAAGCCAAAATTTACACCAATCCCAAAGCCGCCATGGAGTACGCACAGTCGCTCAGGAGATCCCGACGTGAGAATTCTAAACCTCCTGAGGATGAGGAGGACTAACACGTGACTGGCTACCTGAGGCACCGAACTGTTGGGAGGCTGGCAGGTCCTCTGACGGACGTTTCCTCACAATGAGGCCTGTATGCGTACCTATATGCATGTACTCAGTAATGTACTTGATGCCGCACTATTGTGTATCTATGTGTCTATAGGGCTGTGGAAGCCTGCGCGTAGCTCTTTTGTAGTGAGGCCGGGGGCGTCATGGCATGCTGGATACTGATTGCAGGGGCTATAGAAGAGCACTAGTCTACACTAAGTCCTGCATTAATTTATATGTGCTTGCACCAGTTGTCAGATTAATGCTATACTATCGTTGATTGGTACACGCAGGTTTGTTAACTGCACTGACTGCCACTATATGGTTTATTGGAATATCACTCTGCTGTGTAGAAATTAGTGGATGAGTTGAAGTGCTGCTGTTCAGCCCCTCCCCTCACACCTGGGAGGCTGAAGGCACTCTAGCGACCCCCTATGGGTATACCCCACATCTATTTCCTGTGCATGTTTGTGCAGCTGGGTCTGTTGTTTTTTCTAGGGGATGACTTTGGCATGTTGGGGAAGCTGAAGTGGGTGGGGGGAAGGGATCCATGTAGGGAACTGTTGCAACAGCTATCTGTGACGTATGCACAAAATGATTCTAAACTCTGCAAGGTTAGGGAGTCTTTTTTTTTGTAAGGGTGGGCTGTTAATGGGACCGGAGCATGATTTTAGCATGTTGGGGTTGCTGAAGTGGGAGGGGGATGGGGATGGGGATGGGCTGGTTGGGTTGGGTCTATAGCAAGTATGGTGCTCTGCTTACACGATGCTAACGATTTACCTTTCAGGGTCACCAGATGGGAAGAAATGTGTGATTGGAATGAATATGGTCTGCGGACATGGGTAGTTTAACAAAGTTTATAACCTGGAAATGTACGCGGGCTCAATAACCCCAAAAATATTAGGGCTGTGTTCGCCTATTTGGATAGGGTTAATGTAAACATTGCTTTCCTACAGGAAATGCACCTTACTAAATGGACTGACAAGAATGTGGGGGCAAAATGGGCTGCAGTGACAGTCGCATCATCATACTCCTCGTATGCACGTGGTGTGATGATATTAGTCAAGAAAGGAACCCCATTCACATTGATCCGATCAGAAATAGATGAGCAGGGCAGGGTGGCGATGGTTTTGGGTAGACTAGGGGGTACGTCTGTACTGCTGGTCAATATTTACGGACCCAATGTTGATGATCATGTATTTTTTAGTGATGTATGGAGACGAATAATCTTGTTCCCCCCTGCAGCGCTGATCTAGGGTGGGGATTTTAATCTGTGTATTGACGCTGCAATGGACAGATTGCAGGCTGTGGGGGTGAGGGGGACACGTGCCTAACAGGTACTATCGGAGGTAATGCACGCTGAAGGGCTTCGGGACATCTGGAGACTGCGTAACCCCACTGCTCTCGAGAGTACGTTTGTCTCTGCAGTCCATAGCTCGTGGTCCAGATTGGACTACTGGATTGCGTCACGGGTAGTCACGGTAGCCCACCTGCTGAAAACACTTTCGGACCATTCTCCTGTTTCCATGGACCTACAGGTCCCAGATTGCGTGAGACCCCCATTTCAATGGAGACTGCACCAGTCTTCTCTTACGGACCCGGTTTTCCGGCACACTATTGGAGCCGCTATCAGGAACTTTTTTCGTGAGAATGAGGGTTCTGTGGAGAGTGCAGGAACCTTATGGGAAGCTTTTAAAGTAACGATACGTGGGGAATGCATAGGTGCCCAAGCTGGGGTCTTGAAAGACCTCAGACGAAGAATGCAATCGCTGGCTGCACAAATCACAATGTTAGAGAGGGATTATGAGCACGGGCCTGAATCAGAAATGCTTGCTAAAATAAGAGACCTCGTAACTGAGTACAATCAAACCGCTGATCAGGAGATCCTGCACTGTTCAAGATGCTGTAGGGCACGCTACTATGGGGAGGGTGGCAGGCCGAGTCACTCCCTTGCTACGAAAATAGCAATGCCCAGAGGACAAGCAAACATTATTGAAATGCAGGATGGAGAGGGAACTGTGAAATACTGCAACGCTGACATCAGCAAGATTTTTTTAGATTTTTACTCGGAGTTGTATGGAGACAGGCCGGATGTCAGGAAGGAAGAGATTGCTAAATATTTGGATGACATAGTGCTGGGCTGGCTGTCGGCTGGTCAGAGGGAGTATCTTACGCAACCCTTCGATGTTGACGATGTGAAGGAGGCTATCATGTCGTTACCAACTTGCAAGGCATCTGGCTTGGACGGCCTGCCAAGTGAGTTTTATAAGACTTATATTGACGAGATAGCGCCCAGACTCTTAAATGTGTATACCGAAGCTTATGACACTGGGATACTACCCCCAACACTAAGTGAGGCATTGATAGTTACCTTACTGAAACCGGAAAAGGAACCTGATAAATGTGAATCTTATTGGCCTCTATCTCTAATCAACATTGATGTAAAAATTCTTGCTCGGATAATTGCTACCAGGTTACAACCGTTAGTCCCAAAGCTGGTCCTACCGGATCAGTCCGGCTTCGTCCCCAAACGCTCTACAACGCATAACTTAAGAACGCTATTTGCAGTGCTTCACTATTTTGAGCCTGATTTTCAGGCTGTTGCGGTGTTACTTGATGCTGCAAAAGCCTTCGATTCTTTGCGGTGGGTTTTTATGTTCACAGTGTTCCGGAGGATGGACATGCCACCTTTCTTTTTAAAATGGATAAGCCTGCTGTACACCGAGCCTGTGGCCAGACTTCGGGTAAATGGGTGGATTTCTGAGGCCTTCCCAATACAGAGGGGCACGAGACAAGGCTGCCCCTTATCCCCGATGCTCTTTTCCCTGGCGCTAGAGCCGTTGGCTTGTAAAATACGACAGAAACATGCGCAGGCCACATTGAGGTTTAATTTGAGACCGCTCACTGTCTCCCTTTATGCGGACGACATGATGCTGTACGTTCGTGAACCGGAAACATATCTCCATGCCCTGCTTTGCGAATATGTAGTGTTCGAGCGCTACTCTGGCCTTGGCATAAACTGGGCCAAATCCACTGTATTCCCTCTGACGGCCGGTACCAGGGAGGTGGCGCTGGACTTTCCATTGGCATGGTCCACAGACCTGGTGAAGTATCTAGGCATATGGGTTCATAGAGACCCGGATACAGTGTTAACTATGAACTATGGGCGGGCTAGTGCTAAAATCTCGGATCAGGTCACGAGATGGACTCGCCTCCCCCTTTCGCTAGCCGACAGGATCGCTATAGTAAAAATGACCATTTTACCAAAACTGTTATATCTAAATGTAAATCCGTATTTGTAAAGCGCGAACTACTCACCCTTACGGGTCTCAAGGCGCTGGGGGCCATCGTGGAAATTAAGTGAGCTATTGCCCAGAGTCACATGGTGCTGAGCTGAGCTGCCGCTGGAGCCAGGGATCGAACCGTGAGCCCTGTGCTCCGAAGTCAGCTGCCCTGGCCGCTGCACCACACCTCTCCACCACATCTATTTGTTAACATCCCGATTCGGCTTAATATGGCACTCTTCCAGTCCCTCCAATCTTGTTTGCTGTCCCTGGTGTGGGATGGGAAAAAGCTGCGATGTAGCTGGAAAGTGCTCACACAACCATTCGAAAGAGGTGGCTTTCAGGCGCCTGATTTACAACTCTATTATTTATGTGCGCAGGCGCATTATGCGCATTACTGGTTTTTCCCCCAAAAGTTTCTGCCACATACTTCTGTGGAGGCTGACACTACACTTCCGACACCGCTGATAGCAATGACTCTGCAGGGTGGGGATGGTGCGGCAAGCAAAGAAATAAACACTGTGAAATGCACTGCGTGGGCCTGGAGGAGTCTCGCCAAGCGCGCTGGGCTGGAATATATTTACGCTCCGGAACTTCCGATAGCGGTGCATCCAGGCTTATCTGCTGCGCAGGAACTGGGAGCACTAAGAGTCTTGCGGAAAGCGAAGGTCACAAAGATAGGAGACATGTACCATAATGGGGTGTTCAGGTCCTTGGCTGATGTCCAGGCGGGGAGTGCATATAATACCATGCTAGGGTTCACGTTTGTAAGGGTACGCCAAGCGATACGATCCATCTACCCAGGGTTTCCTGCCGAACCAACGGTTCTCAAAGCATTGCAGGTGGTGCTGGCTGGGGAAGAAAGCAAGGGGTTAATCACTAGGCTTTATAGGATCTCTCAGACGGAGAATGTGCTCATAGACCCACCATCGCTAATAAAATGGAATGCTGTGCTTGCCTCGCCGTTGACGTCTGAGAGTTGGGAGTCCTGTTGTAGTTTGACTGGTCGGCTGACAGCAAACTGTAATCTCCGTATTATACACTTCAATAACTTGCATCAGCTGTACTATACCCCTAGCCAACTTAAGAAATTCGGGTTACGAGAAGAGGCAAGCTGTCTAAGATGTGGGCAGGAGGAGGCGGACTTCTTGCATCTGGCATGGGCTTGTCCCACCATTAATGTATTCTGGTGCAGGGTTGTACACACGATATCAGACATCACCGCTGAACAAGTCCCATGCACTCCTGAGGTGTGTCTGCTAGGCTTGCTGAAACAGGTTAAACCATGCAATAGGAGACTGGTTGCGATTTCCACTTTATTTGCTAAACGAGCAGTTGCGATGCATTGGGGTGCTAGGTCTGCCCCAACGCTTCGGCAATGGGTCCGTGCCTTGGTGTATTGCAAGGAGCAAATGAGCATCTATGCAGAGGAGTTACCCATAGCCTCAAGACCAAAAGATGTTTGGGCACCGCTGACTTTGTTCCTGCTACAGAACCCTGACCTACATGCATGATATTGTGCACATTTGGACTTGTATAAAACTCTGTGCTGACCCATCATATCCGCATACCTGTAGATGAAATGCAAACTGTGTTTTTTCTATGCAACACTGTACTTGCTCACTTTGGGAAAGTTGGGACGGGTGGGGGGGAGGGAGAGGGTGGTTGAATTTGAAATATGTAGAAAATTGTTTGCACTTTTCATTGACTAATGTATATTGGCAGAGAGGCTCTCTGCACTGCTGTATAACATGTGTGCAATCTATCAAAATAATTTTTTTTTAAAAACTATCTTTGGAACCCTTCTGATCTAAAATACGTCAAAATCAAGACATTCATGGATTTGTTTTTAATAATCACCATGGTCAAATAGCAGCTTATGCAGACGATGTGTGATTATTTTTTTCGCAACCCCAATCCTCTCTCCCTAAATTTCTACAAGAAGTAACTTCCTATGCGTCAGTCTCTGGATACAAACTGAATAATGATAAATGTGAGATACAACCTTTGACCAAGTTTACTTTTAGATCAGATTTTACTATATCTAATTTTGTATGGAGTCCTCAACACATGAAATATTTAGGTTTATATTTTACCCAATCTATTAAATCTTCAATTTCCATGAGTATAGAAAAATGTATACAGAAAATGTCCACATTAACTAGTAAATGGCATCCCTTATACCTCTCTTGGTGGCGTCGCCTTGACACTATTAAAATGATGTTAGCTCCCATCATACTTTATACTATTTCTAACATTCCAGTACCTATTCCTTTTAAATCTTTTAAAAAGATTAACTCTATTCTCTCTTTGTTTTTGTGGAATAACAAAAAGCCCCGTATGTCGGCATTAAATTTAACACATCTAATATTAGAGGGTGGGGTACATTTTCCTGATTTTCCCAAATATCATACAGCGTTTTTGTTACGTCAGTCCTCTCTGTGGTTTTCTGGCTCTTTATTGGATTTTCCAATGTGGGTTGAGCTTGAACAATCTCATCTTTCTCCTTTTTCTTTTCAAGAATACTTATCTTTTACCCGCAAACCACAAACTCTATCTAATCCTGTTCTCAAACATTCATGTAATGTATTTGAGTCTATATCATCCTCTACCCCCACCGATCATGACACCTTTCTTAATTCCATGATTAGGCATAATAAATTCATACTGATGTGTGGTAAAACCTTTTATTGGAGATCCTGGAGACAAAAAGGCCTAATCTGGTATATCAATTATTTCAACAGAATGAGGTTATACCTTTTTCACAAGCCAGTTTTCTTTTTGGCTTTCCCTCCTCTTTTCAAACTAAATATAGACTTTTACAACAAGCTCTTTGCTCTGCATTTGCTCACTTTTCTTTTTCTCTCCCTTCTGCATCTACTTCTGCTAAACTCTTACATGCCCTTCTCCTCATGCACCCCAAAGCATCCACTCTTTACTTCCATTTACTTCTGTCTAGCAATGATAGGGAGAAAACTAAAGTAGAACTATCCTGGGAACAAGATCTAGATGTGGAATGGTCTATTCTATTATGGAATAGAATATGGACCAAAATCAGGAAATCCTCTCGAGCGGCACCTACTACACAAACGCTCTTTTTATTTATAATAGACTTCTCTTATCCCCTATGGCCCTACATAAAATTCACACTGATCTCCCTGACACTTGTTGGACCTGCTCTTCCGAACATGCTGATTTAAAACATCTACTTTGTTCTTGTCCTTATGTTTATAATTTTTGGGTAAGCATTTGGACTCAGATTAACTTAATTTTTCACTCCACAGTTAGCTTTTCCATTGCTAACATATTTTTAGGAGGTTCATCTACTGATTGGATTACATGCTCAGCTAATGTGCGTATTCTAGACTTATTAATAGTATTTGCTTTTCAGCAGATTACCAAAAATTATCCAAATTATCTTTTCAAGTTTAGTGGTATGCAGTTTCTCATAATCATAGATTAGACACAGCATATGTTTACCCTGTATTTCTTGCTGTGAAACGTTTAACTTTATGGTCACCTGTTACAATGTTCCTTGATGACAGTGCAAAACGTTCTTTTACACGGACCCTTATTCAACAAGAAGTTTTTCAACCTCCTTGACTTTCCCTTTATTGATAGTATAATTATTTGAATATGCTTAGTATTGTTATTTAGTTCTTTATGTATACATTGAATTAAATCTCTGCCCATATTACCCAGACTATCCTCTTCTCAAACCATGTACAGCCTATGCTTTACCCCAGTTATTCTTTTTAGTTTCATAATCTCAATTGCAAGACTATTTATCATTATACTGCATTATATACTTGTGTCTTAATTTCTCCAAATAAACTTACTTTTGAAACTTAGTAACAGTGAGACAAAGCATACCCTTTGCAAAAAGGTTGGTCTACCCCTGATCAGGTAGTCTGGGAACTAAGTTGCAGTTCCCATTAGGCAGTTGCAGAATAGGCCGCCCTTCAGCTAGTAAAACTATAAATATGGAGCTATGTGTTAAAACGTATTAACAGATTTCTATGTATGCTGTTTACCCTCAATTGTATGACTGCAAAAGAGAAGTGGGCTTATTCTATTTATTTTCGGTCTTACGGGCTACTAACCCTTGTTTCTCAAACAATTGTCCTCTAAAGGCTTCACAATTTCAGGCTGCCCATTCATATGGTAAAATTGATTGCTATTAAAAATCTATAATTACTATAATTGCTCACAAGAAAACCAGCACAAACTGTATTGACTTACAAGAAGCAATCTATTTCTATCAGTTTGCAAGTATGTAATATACAAACTTATATGTACTTGACATGTGGTTTACAAGCATCGACATAGTGAATAGGTGCGCCTTTTGTAAAGGGCGCCATTACAAAACATAGTTTTAGTGCATCTCTATAGAACGTGTGGCACGCAACATACAATGTAGGATGTAGGCCAGCATACTCAATCTTAAGGTGTCAGTGTATTTAAAGGTATGATTAGAAGTAACATGTAACCAACAACAAAATAGAACTGATAATCCGAGAACCAATATAAAGTTCTTGAACTGTGAATATTTCATAGAAATGTCTGCAATAGTGGATCAATCAATCAGGGGCTTATGAAGCGCACTACTCACCCGTGAGGATCTAAAGGCGCTGGGGGGGGGGTTTGCAGCTCCAGATCAGTCGAAGAGCCAGGTCTTGAGGCTCTTTCTGAAGGTGTGCAGAGTGGGGGAGCGTCTGATGTCGACTGGGAGCTCGTTCCAGGTCTTTGCTACAAGGTGGGAGAAGGCTCTTCCGCCTGCTCTGGTTCTGCGGATGCGCGGGGTCTCTGCCAGGGCGAGGTCGGCGGAGCGGAGGTTCCTTTTGGGTACGTGGAAGGAGACTCTTTCGTTGAGGTATTTGGGTCCGATGTTGTGGAGGGATTTGTAGGCGTGGGTGAGTAGCTTGAAGGTTACTCTCTTCTCGATGGGGAGCCAGTGGAGGTCTCATAGGTGCTGGGTCATGTGCTTGTGTTGAGGGGTTCCAAGGACGAGTCTGGCTGCGGTGTTCTGGATGGTTTGGAGCTTGTGTAGCAGGGTTTTGTTGATTCCAGTGTAGAGGGCGTTGCCATAGTCCAGTCTGCTGGTTATGAGTGCGTGGGTGACGGTCTTTCTGCATTCGGGTGGGATCCACTTGAAGGTCTTGTGGAGGATGTGGAAGGAATTGAAGCAGGTGCAGGCGACGAAGTTGATCTGGCGAGTCATGGTGAGGGCGGAGTCTAGAATGATGCAGAGGTTTTGGGTGTGGTCTGATGGAGTGGGTGGGTTTCCGAGGGCGGAAGGCCACCAGGCGGTGGAAGAGGGTCCAAGGACGAGGACCTCTGTCTTCTCCGAGTTGAGCTTAAGGCAGCTGTTGTTCATCCAGGCTGCGACGTATTTCATTCCTTCCTGGAAGCTGAGTCTAGTGACTTCGGGGTTCTTCGTGAGGGAGAGGATGAGCTGGGTGTCATCGGCATAGGAAACTATGCTGAGCCCATGCTGTCTCACGATGGCGGCGAGGGGGGCCATTTAGATGTTGAAGAGCGCGGGGCTGAGCGAGGATCCTTGGGGTACTTCGCAGTTGATCTCTGTGGGTTCGGAGAGGAAGGGTGGGAGTCTGATCCTTTGGGTACTGCCGGTGAGGAAGGAGCGGATCCAGTCAAGGGCGGTTCCCTGTATGCCGGCATCATGGAGTCTGGCGGCGAAAGTGCGGTGGGAGACGGTGTCGAAGGCTGCGGAGAGGTCTAGTAGGATGAGGGCCGCCGTATGGCCCTGGTCGAGTAGCATACGGATGTCATTGGTGGCGTCGAGGAGGGCGGTCTCGGTGCTGTGGTGGCTGCAGAATCCAGACTGGGAGGAGTCGAGAATGGCGTTCTCTTCGATGAAGGTGGTCAGTTGGGCGTTGACGAATCTCTCAGTGACTTTGGCTGCGAAGGGAAGGAGAGAGATGGGCCAGTAGTTTTTCAGGTCCGTCGGGTCGGCCGAGGTTTTTTTTAGGAGGGGCTTGACCTCTGCATGCTTCCAGTCGTCGGGGAAGATGCCGGCTTCGAAGGAGGTGTTAATGGTCCTCCATAGTTCGGGTGCTATGGTGGCGGTGGCTCTGTGGAAGATGTGTGGCGGGCAGGGGTCCGTGGGGGCTCCTGAGTGGGTGTTTTTCATGGTCGCGGCAGTGTCTTCGGTGGTAGCCGGTTTCCAGGTGGTGATGGTGGGCTGCTTGTCAGTGGTGGAGAGGAGGGTGGTGTCTGGAGTCTGTTCACTGTAGTTGTCATAGAGGGCCTTGATTTTCAGGTGGAAGTAGGAGCTGAGTTTGTTGCAGAGGTCCTGGGATGGTGTGACTTCCGTGGCTTCGCTGGGGGGTTTGGTGAACTGCTGTATGACGTTGAAGAGCTCTTTTGTGTTACTGGCGTTGGTGTGGATTTTGTTCTTGATAAAGGTTCTCTTGGTGTCTCTTATGCGCTTGTGGTATTCAGTCATTGCATTCCTGTAGGTGTTCTGGTCTTCGGTGGTTTTCCTGTTCCTCCAGAGTTTCTTGAGGCGTCTGCAGGAGCGCCTGACTTCTTGGAGGTCGGTGGTGAACCAGGCGGCCATCAGGGGGCGTTGTCTGACGGGGTGGCGGAGGGGTGCGAGCTTGTCTGCGCAGCTGGTGATCCAGCGGTGTAGTTCTTTGGCTGCAGAGTTGGCGTTGGTCATTGAGGAGGGGGGGTCGTGGACGAGGGTGGTGTTGAGGTGTTCCTCTGTAACCTTGCTCCAGTTCCTTCGTGGCGGGCCCGGGGCGGGCTTGGGTGCGGTGGTGGTGTTGAAGGTAAAGTGTACACAGTAGTGGTCGGTCCAGAGGGGCTGCGTGGTGTGGCTGAAGTGGATGTTTGTTCCTCCTGCGAAGATGGGGTCGAGGGTGTGTCCGGCTCGGTGGGTGGGGGTGGTGACGAGCTGCTTTAGTCCGAGGTTGGCGATGTTGTCCAGTAGGGTGGTGGAGTCGGGGTCACTGATGTTGTTGAGGTGGAAGTTCAGGTCTCCGATGAGAATGTAGTCTGTGGAGGCGATGGCGTGGGGTGCCACGAGGTCAGCAATGGTGGTGGCAGGAGAGACGCGAGGCCCCGGGGGTCTGTAGGCGAGGGTCCCGCGCAGCGGGGTTCTGGGGCTGGTCTGGATCTGGAAGTGGAGGTGCTCAGTGTTGGAGAGGGGGTCGCTCGAGCTGGAGGTGGAGAGTCGGAGGGAGCTCTTGTGAGCGATGGCGAGTCCTCCTCCGGGGCGGTGAAGGCGGTCCTTTCTCTAGATCTTGTATCCATCGGGAATGGCGGTGGCGATGTCGGGGTGGAGGTGGCGTTGGTCCATGTTTCCGTGAAGAAGGTGACGTCTGGCGAGAGGATGTCGAGCAGGTCCCAGATCTCTACGGCGTGCCTGTGTAAGGAGTGGATGTTGAGGAGGATGCACCTCAGGGCTTCGGTGGTACGGGCGTCCTGCGTGGGTTCAGCGGTCATGGGGGAGTTGTCGATGGTGAAGGATTGGCCACAGTGTAGGCAGGAGAACTGGCCGTGGGTGGTGTTCAGCGTCGCTCTCTGGCAGTTGTTGTTCCTTCCGGGGTTGAGTGCGAGGAGGGCGGCAGAGTCATAGCGGTGGGAGGTCGTAGATCCAGGGTTCCTGGTCCGGTCGCGGACGGGCGCAGACAGACTTGCCTTTGGCGTGCTGGCGGCGCAACCGCACAGCGGCCACCATTAAATAGGGGAGGGTGGCGGGACGAGAGGCTGGGAGGCAGGAGCGGGGGCTGTCCGGGAGGGAGGGGATGCAGGGGCAGCAGCGGCTGGAAAACCGACACGAATTAAACTAAGAGAGCGAAGAGTCACCAAGCGGGGCAGTAAAAATAACAGAACAGAAAAAATAATAGAAAAAAGGGGACACCAGGCGAAGTGAAGGCTGAAGCAGCGCAGAGGCAGACAGGAATCGGGCAGCAGGCGTGAACCCTTACCAGGAGGAGGTCTCAGTACTGCGGCGCGGCGACGGCACTGCGGAGCTGCTGGGGAGAGAGTTGACCCAGACCAGAGGTCAAGGTCTTACTCGCGCTCCCCCGCAGCGACCGCCATTAAATAGGGGAGGGGGGCGGGACGAGAGGCTGGGAGGCGGGAGCGTGGGCTGTCCAGGGGGGAGGGGCAGCAGTGGCGGGAAAGCAGGCAGGAATTAAACTAAGAGAGCGAAGAGTCACAAAGCGGGGCAGTGAAAATAACAGAATAGAAAAAATAATAGAAAAAAGGGGACACCAGGCGAAGCAAAGGCTGAAGCAGCGCAGAGGCAGGCAGGAATCGGGCAGCAGGCACGAACCCTTACCAGGAGGAGGTTTCAGTACTGCGGCGTGGCGACGGCACTGCGGAGCTGCTGGGGAGAGAGTTGACCCAGACCAGAGGTCTACATAGTCTATTATGAGGTATTACCAGGTGACTTTTACGATTAACCCTTTTACACTTAGAGGAGTGAAGCTGACACCTTTTCTATCACATATACATTCACTGTACACCGTATGTGTCTGTTCTAGGGAATATGCAGCTTCAGAGACACTGAACTTTCATCCTCACAGCAAGCCTGAGGAAGTACAAGTCCCAGGATTCCTCTGCCACAGCTTCCGTTGGTGGCCAATGTGTTCACCAGATCCTGGGCCTTGATTCCAGCTCGGGGTTGGCAATCAGCGCTTAACTGTCACGGGCTTAGCATAGTCAGCGCAAAATGTGGCTTGGTCTGTGCAAGCCTGTGCCTAGGACATGGCCACTCTCTTTCACCCTTTGTTCCTCCATATATTAAAGATTGGTTAACCAAAGAAACATTTTTGCTGTGTCCCGGCACCGTCAGTGGAGTTCCTCATTGATGATTGATGAGCGTATGGGCCCTGCTCTAGTGAATTTTTTCTTAGACTAGGCGGCTACAGAAGCTAATGGAGGAATGTAGGACACGGTTGAGATCCAGAGGGAAGTAAGGCAGGGGTGTGTCTTACCCCCACCTTTGCTGAATATGAGCACTTATGTACCTATCATGGGTGCTAGGCTCACCACAATGTTCTTTATGCAGATGATGCTATAATATTGACTTTCATAGAATTGTCCTACAAGACCTCTTCTTCTCAATTCTCTGAAAATAAAATGTATAACATTTTGAAAACATCCCCTGTAAGACTTTTCCTAAAGGCGTTGTCCAGAGAATGTAATGGGTGAATTTAATTGACTATCAGGACATTTATTTTAAGGAAAACTTAAATGGTCAGAGCAGGTGCTCAATATTAGACTGACACTAGCTCAATCATCTCTGTAATTATTCAGCTTAATGCAAATTTTGGGGCGTGAAGTAAAGAAGCTGCTGTAAATGTGCATATGCAGATGATAGTCTTGATAGCAATGCATGGGGATTAATTATCCTTCACCAAGATTTTAGTGATTGATGCAACAAGCTTTTGAGGTATCATCTTGGTGATAATAAGAGCAGAACTGGGAATAGATGTGAATAATGCAAATTCTGCACTCATTGTGGCTGCACATTTAGGGCTCAATAACGGGTCTGGTGGTCCACGGACTGCCAGACTCGTGGTGGCCCGGCAGCGGAGGTCTCCCGACTGCCCTATTACGATTCTGGCAGTCGGACCGCCATTGCCACACTGCAGCCACCAGGGAACCCCCGTTCCCTGGCTGTGTTGCCGCGGTCCTGCCAACTATATTAGGAGTTTCCTCTCCACCATGGTTTTTTATGGCGAATCCTCCTCCATGAAAACCCTGGCAGAGAGGAAACAAAGGGGGCGCTACAGGGCCCCCTTGTACCTCTGCGTCCTGGGGTGCATGCAGGGGGGCACAACATGTGCCCCCGTGTGTGCATGCACCCCAGTTCCTGCACAGCATGGGCTTTTCCATCCATGCCATGCGGGAACTGTTTTGGGCATTCCCATTGCAGTGCCCATTTTCAGAGCACCGCCGTGGGAGCGTAAAAAAAAGCCCACCAGACACGAGTTACACTTGTAATCTGGTAGGCGGCCCGACCATGGGTTTGGAGGTGCAGCGGCAGGGCAGACACGGCCCACATCGCCAAACTTGTAATCAGGCCCTTAGTTACAAACAGTTGCATCTGACAAGAGAGCTTCTGCCTGAGTTACCTATGTTCCAAAAGTGTGGCCAACACCATGACTGGAACATATTAAAATAATGATATTACAGTTAAATTTGGATCAAGCGTGGAGTGCCACCAGCAGCATTAGATAGGATATTTTGAAGGTACTTAACTATAAACTTTTTGCCAAAAAAAAGGTGCCATAAAAAAAATGTCCATTAAACATTCTGTGGTAAAATTAGCTTGATGTTTGGGACAATAGTTATGTCTCATAATTCCCCTCACAAATACATTCTTACATCTGTAATTGCAGCTGGAGAATCTTCTGCTTGTGCAGCCCATTGGTCTGAATTGAAATACCACTGCGCTACAAACACCTGGGAGAAGTTGGGCTAGTTTTAATTTCTAAGTTCAGTCTTCAGAAGGATTAGGCAACAGCTGTTAAAAATCTAGGAGTGGATAAGATGTCACAAGATTTCCTTGTGTTTAATTTCACATGTTTTTGCCTGCAGTGGACTGATTGGAGCAGAGCATGTCTTCCAGGAGACATTTGCTTCACAAACCAGTCCCCTTTCAGTATTTCGTGTGAACGTTTAATGCAAGATCTGCCCTCAAGTTCTATTTTCATGTAAAGTATCTGTGATGTACCCATGTAAACCATGCACAGTCAAGTATATATGACTTGAATGAAACAGAGGATAAGAGTTCTCACTGAAACAGGATTTATTTGGGCATCGGTCAGGATCTATTATATCTTTAAGTTACCAATGCTTATAATAACATTAGAAGCCCTATCTCTTGGTGCAAGGCATTGTTCTGCTGGCCTCATCCCTCTTCTTCCCTCTCATACAATAAATTGACTTTGCAGGCAGGGACTACAACATAACAGGTACATCAGATACACTGCCCACCAGTCAAGACTACACAGGATCCCTGCAGCTTAACTAAAAACATGACATTAGTCCACAGCAGTAATGAGTATGTTTGAAGGTTTGATGTTCCAACATGGATGACCTTTCAAAGTGGAAGGGGAAGATACAAGAGGTGGGACAGTCGGACATTAAGCAACATACAAGGAGAGGCTGTTGGGTCACCCTAAACTGGAATTTTTAACATAATCAGAGTATGTGGAAAGTTCTCCACAAAGATTAATTCGAATGACTGATGATTCCTCAGCTTATAACTATGAGAAATTGGGTTGTTGGTTGACAACAGCCATAATCCCTTGCAGGGTGAAACACAAAAAGTCACTAAATTAACTTGTGCTTAACCTTGGGTACAGACAGGCCTAACTTAGAGGCAATGTGTAAATTATTTATGCAGCACACAAACAGTACTAAAGTGAAAACACAACACAAGAAAATCCCAAACTAATTTAGGAAAATAGAGTAAATTGCAATTAATTATTTGACACCAAAATGCGAAAAATCCAATCAGTAAAACAGGATTTATGAATTGTTATAGTTTTTAGTAAAAACTAGTACCTAAAAGATCAAAGGGCCAACCGCAGACAGCTAGTCGCGTGAGACACGTGTCCTCCCCAGCTGGGAGTGGTGAGAACTACAGAACCTCCTGGGAGTTCTCATAACTAAGGCAGAAAAACCTGGCTAGACCATTAGCACCAGAGTGGTCTGACCCAGGTCAGTGTTCCACTGTAAAGTCCATTCCTTGTAGGGAGACGGACCATCTCAACAATTTTGAATTCTCATCCCTCATTTGAATTAGCCACCTGAGGGGCCTGTGGTCTGTCTGAACCCGGAAGTGAGTCCCAAAAAAGTATGATCTCAACTTCATCAGTGCCCAGACCACAGCAAAGGCTTCCCTCTCAATAGAGATAAAAGCTACAGTTTGGTCTAAGTCCTCTTCATTGATCTGTTATAGAACTGCCTCTATGCCATGCTCTGAGGCATGTGTTTGGACTATAAACTCCTTAGAAAAGTCAGACGCCTCGAGCACAGGGGCTGTGCACATGGCCTGTTTGAGGGAGTCAAAGGTTTTCTGGCAAGCCTCTGTCCAGATCACCTTCTTTGGCTGCTGCTTGGAGGTCAGCTCAGTCAACAGGGCGACAATGGTGCCATACCCCTTGACAAACCTCCTGAAATATTCTGTGAAGCCCAGGAAGGCCCTCACCTCAATCTATGGTTTAGGGGCTCCCAGGCCAGAATAGTTTTTATTTTGGCCTAGATGGGCTGTACCTTACTCCCCCCCTGAGGCGTCTCAAGTACAGCACAGACCCCTGCCCTATCTGGCACTTACTGGCTTTGATAGTCAGGTCTGCAGTGTGCAGGTCCTGAAGCACTGCCTGCAGGTGAAAGGGATGGTCCTCCAAGCTGCTACTGAAGACAGCTATGCCATTCAAGGAAGCAGCACTGAAGGCCTCCATCCCAGCAAAGACCTGGTTCACCACCTCTGAAAGGTGGCAATGGCATTTTTCAGTCCAAAGGGCATCACTTTAAACTGGAAGTGGCACTCCACAGTGGAAAAGGCTGAGTTCTATTTGGCACCCTTCAGTTCGAACAAAATGCCAGTATCCTGAAGTTAAGTCAAAAGTATTCAAGAACTTGTCAGCCCCTAATCTGTCAATGAGCTCATCAGCTCTGCAGATGGGGTGAGCGTCGGTCTTAGTGACTGAGTTGAGCCCCCTGTAGTCCACACAGAACCGGAGTCCTGGGGCAACTTTTGGTACCACTGGGCTGGACCTGGGGCTACTGGAATGCTCAATCACCCATAATTCCAACATCTTAGAGATCTCCTCTTTGATGCTGCCCCTCACTTTGTTAGACAGCCTGTAGATTTTGTTTTTGACACAGGGGCTGTCTCCAGTGTCAATATTATGGGTATACAGATGTGTAAGCCCAGGAGAGAAGGAAAACAGAGAGGCAAACTGTCCCAATAACTGACAATAGTCCCTCTGCTGTTCTAGGGTCAGGATAGGGGAGATGTTGACACCTGTCACTGACCCATCTTTCTCTGTTGATGACAGGAGGCCGGGGAGAGGATTATCCTCCTCCCATCATCTGTCACCAGCATCATGGTAACCTCAGACTTCTCATAGAGTGACTTGAGGTGGTTGATATGGAGTGCACTTAAGGGTTGTCTTGGGGTCTTGAGGTCTACAAGGTAGGTGGCCTCCCCCTTCCCCTCAACCACCTCATAATGCCCAGTCCAATGGTCTTGGAGGGTCCTGGGCTCCGCAGGCTCCATTACCCACACCTTCTGCCCAGGTTGAAATTCCAAAGGGGTAGCTGTCTGGTCGTACCACTGCTTCATAACCTCCTGGCTAGCCTCCAAGTTCTCAGAAGCTTTTTTCTGACAAGTCTCCACTCACCTAAAGTTCAGGGATCTGTGGGAGCGAAGATATTCCCCCCAATCCCTTGAGCGTTAATCCACAACACACGGAGAACCACGTGTGTTGGCGACTAATCTCGGGGGGGAAAGAGTGTTGGGGTCTACAAGGGTAGAGAGAAGACTCCTCTCAGCCTGGCCTGGGATAATCAGCTCTCATGATCTGGTCAAGAAACGGATCAGCAGTTCTGCTCTGGGTCTGTGTGTCTGAAGGATACAATTAAACACTGATTAATAAGGACAACAAGAAAGTACCTCAGTTTTAACATACATTTCCTTTTGTGACTAACTACTACAGATTAAGGAAACTCACCCTTAAACGTCAGTTAAAATTCTATTAAGTCATAGAGAATATTCACTGTGGGAAAGCCAAAGTAGGCACCAAGGAAGATGATCGAAGATGTCCGTAAATGAAAAGAGCTGTGCGCAACAAGCATTCAAGAATTACTATTATTGTGTACAAAGTCACTAGTTCCCAAGTTTTCGCTTTGGTTGCCCGAATCCAAAAATAAAAACCTCAGAGTCTTTAAGAATTGTGGAATAGGTGGGTACAGTGCACTGCCCTCATGCAATTGTTCTTAGTATTTTCTGTACAGGACCAGAAGAGGAGACGTGGTTGCAGCTGAGGATGTTGAGGACTGTACGAGGCTGCTGCAGTGGGCCTCGAGAAGCTGGAAGAGTCCGCTGCTGTGGGCTTGAGGAGCTGGAAGAGGCATTTGCTGCGGGTGTCGTGTAATTGTATCCAAAACCAGGTAAGCGAAGTTCTGGAAACAATCCACCCAAGGAGAAAACTCAAAGCCAAGCAAGGCTGAGAGGAATGGGCACAGTATTTATAGTACCGTGCCCAAGATGGCCTCCAAATCCCATATTTTAGAGGGGAGGCCAAGGTCATGGATAACATCAGAATTGGGCACGGAGGGATCATCCCGATGGTGAAGAACTGAGGTGTGGGTGGCAGGCTCAAGTGGTGGGGCAACAATGGGCCGGTGGTCAAGAACTGCGGTGCGAGGGGCATGTTCAAGTGGTGGGGCACCAGGGGGCCAATTACCAACAAGCCATAAGCCGTAAAGAGCACTCAGGGGATGGGAGGAAGAAAGGAAGAGCAGAGATTGACATCTTCCAGAACTTGGCCATCTGGTTCCGGAGGGCTTGCTTGTAGCTTACCACATCCTGGGGGGTTTCTTGGGAACTTGCTCCCACTCCTCCTTGACCTGACAGAGAGGTCCCCTAATCATGGGGCCATACAAAAGTTCAAAGAGGCTGAATCCAACCCCCTTCTGTGGCACCTCCCTGTAGGAAAAGAGCTGGCTTCGAAAAAGCACTTCCCAATTCTGCAATATGGGTTCAGGCAGGCCCATAATCATGCCTTTTATTGTCTTGCTAAATCTTTCAACAACCCCATTTGTTTGTGGATGGTAGGGCGTGAAGAACTTGCAAGTTACTCCACACTTCTTCCACATTGAATTTCTGTATGCAGACATAATGTTGGTGCCCCATCAGACACCACTTCTTTGGAGAAACCCACTCTGGTGAAAACCCCCATCAGAGTGCTAGGCACTGCATGTGCAGTTACAGACCGCAGAGAGATGGCCTCTGAGTATCTAGTGGCGTGGTCCACCAAGATCAGGATAAACCTGTTGTCTAAGGCTGCCTTTGGGTCCAAGGTTATTACAACGTCGACCCTTTCAAAAAGGGAGCCAATGACAGGTAAGGGATTCAAGGGATCTTCCAGCTTCTTCCCTGTCTTCCCAGATGACCTACCAGGGGTATCTCATGAGCCAGTCCCAGTAGGACGGCCCTGTAGCATTGGAGGACTGTTGCCCCATGCACAGGTGACCTAGGCTCACTGTACAGGAGGTCATACTCCCAGTATGTGCAGTAATCTCCAGAGGGATCACCAGCTGCCTGGGCTTTGGCTTGCTGCCTCATGCCCTCCAGAGTTGGGCACTCCTTCTGTGTCTTACAGAACTCCTCCATGGTGGGTCCTCCTTCTGCTTGCCATCCAGCAAGCTCAGGCAGGTCACCAATGGAGGCAATGTCCTCCCAGGTAGGCTCTGGGGTGGCCTCCTCTGGCGCCCCATCCACCTGTACCGTGGGACATTCAGGAACTGGTTTCCTACACCCCTTGCCCTTCCCTCTTTCAGCAACTGTCTGGACCATTTTTTCCAGCCTCCAGACCTCCTTGACTCCCCTCCTGGGCAGCCATGGAGCTATTGTTCACACAGACCCACTCAGGCAACCCCAATATTTTCAGGTGTGTTGTGAGCTCCTCTTTCTTCTAGGCAGTGTGCTCTAGGTAATTCCCTATCACAGTCCACAGGCATGGCAGAGCTCACAGCAACTTTCAGAAGACCTGAGGACCCCCCCATTTAAAGTAATTTAGAGCCACAGGGTAGTGGCTCTCACGGTGGTCTACTACTACAACCTGGAGGAATGTATTGGGAATTACTTGCTCTGAGGACACCACATGACACCTGACAGTAGTCATACTATGTCCCTCAGAGACTCCACCCTCTGCATATTGATGGTGACCCACTGCCTATCTTTGGATGTATTGGAAGGCATGTGGTCTTTGGGCACCATCTCCTTGTCATCTAGGGACACTAGGGTAACCTCCACGACCTCCCCCATAGTAACTGGGGCCATTTCCTCCCCAAGCACTATGATAGCAAACCCCAGGATTCACCCACCACTGGGGGGCTGTGCCCGCTTGGGGCACTTGGGATCACCCTTGGTATGCCCATACTCATAACACTCATAACACCTGGGGACAAATTTGCCAGGGTTCTTATCAAGGAAGCCTTTCTTCTGGTGGACAGATTGGGATTGAGACCCTTTCTCCTGAGAACTCTTTTGGGGGCTTTGAGAGAACTCCTTCCTTTTATCTCCCCCCTCTTTCTTCTGGTGGGAATCATGACCACCCTTTTGAGAGTCCCTTCCCCTGATGCCTTCCCGGACACTCTGGTGCTGACCCAGATGCCCCCCTCCTTAGTAAGATTCCTAGGTCAGTCAGCTTACTGTCTACCAGATGTTGGTGCAGCTGTGTATAATAGATAATGAGCATGTGCTACCTTAAAATTAGGTTGTACAGCACTGTAAAATAACCCACTTTGCTGCCCCTCACTCAGCCCTTCAGTGCCTTGCTGGAATAATCTAAGACGTCCACCCAGGGCTGGTTTGGGAGTTTATGGCGTTCTCTGAAACTTTGACAGTACTTCTCAGGAGTCAGCTCAAATTTTGGAAAAAGAATGGCCTTAATGGGGGCATGCTTGATCATGTCCTCTACCTCAAATGTAAGGAGTGTGTTTGTCCCCACCGTGGCCATGTGCCTCCACAAGCTACCCCGCAATGCTCCTCTGGGAACTTGTGTACCATCAGAGCTACCTAATATGATGAGAACCATTTATCTATATCATCTCCCACCACATAACGGGCCACCATGTCCTTGGGGATGCAGATCCTCACCTATCCAGTGGGCATTGCTGGTATGCTGCCACCAAGATTGCTGAACTCCATCTGTTTTGCTCTTAGTTCTAGCTCTCTGAGACTGAGCTCATGAGCCATCCTGCTTTCCTCAATGGGCAGTCTCCTTTCCTCCAAGGCTCTCCCTGTCTCAGCCTTCTCCTTCTCCAGTTTTAACTTGGCCAGCTCCTGCTCCAGTTTGAGCTTCCTCTCCCCCTTCTGTCCTCCAACTCCCCTTGAGACAGGCACCTAGAGGATACACTGCTCTGTGCCCCGTCCGGGGCATCCTGGTGTCTCTCTGCGGGGCAGTTGTGCTGTCCCTGATGGCCAGTGTCCCTCACCTGGTCCTTCTCATCCTCACTTGAGTCCAAGTCTTCCTTATTGTCCTCACCATTATCCTCTCCTGAAGTGGACTGCCATCTCTGCAGTTCCTCAAAGGCCCTGAGAGCCACCTGGAGATCTAGTTTTCTAGCACTCCTGTCTGCTTTCAGCCCCCTCTGTTTGCAGAGTTTCAACAGCTCGGCCTTATTGAGGTCATCAAAGTTGCACAGCTCCATCTCCATGTTGAAGGGGAAAAGAGAGCTAGGAGTACTTAAATGTAGAAATAGGGGAAAACAGCCAATGGAAAACTAACGAGAAATTTAAAAAGGGCTCTCTTTGATGTCAAATTATTTAGCTGGGATTTTTGTGTAACACAAATCACTATAAGGTACTGCACAAACACAGGTTCAGATCCACACCACTGAACACCAATGTGAGAAATTGGGTTGTTGGTTGACTGGGGTGTGAGCCCTGGTCAAGCAACAGCCCCAATCCCTTGCAGGGTGATCCACAAAAAGTCACTAAGTTAACCTGTGCTTAACCATGGGTAGCTTGGCACAAAAACAGTCAGGTTTAAGTTAGAGGCAATGTGTAAATTATTTATTCAGGAAGGACACATACAGTACTAAAGTGAAAACACAACACAAGAAAAATTGCAAACCAATTTAGAAACACAGAGTTCATTTTAATAAATTATTTGACACCAAAACAACAAACATCTAATCAGTAGAACCGGAGTTATGAATTTTGAAAGTTTTTAGTAAAAACTAGCGCCTAAAAGTTCAAACCACCAACCGTTGACATCCAGTCTCACAAGACCGGTCTAAGTCAAAAAACAATGTCTGACCGCGATGTAGCGCGGGTCAGATACAAGAAGTGGATTGGGGCCAGTCAGCGCTTACCTTCGGACTTAAAAAAATTCTGAGAGAAAGTGTCTGGGAAGTTAAAGTTCAGTGGGATAAGGCTTCAGGAGGTGTCTGAGAAGGGAGTGTTGTCATTGTATGGCCTTGGGTCAAAGCCGAAGGAAAGATTTCTACATTCACACTTAGTCGTCGAAATGTAGCTAAAAAAACTCCAGTGGGACAAGGCAAAGGGCTGTAGTCGAAGACAATTCCACTAGGTGGGATACCACTTTGGCGAAGGATCACTGGAAAAGATTTGCTGATGCTTAGAAGAACGTAGGAGGAGTTGCCACAGAGTCAATACGACCGGAGATGCACCTCAAGCAGGTTGGTCCCAATCTCCTCCTGGTTCTCAGAGCAGGTTTTGGCCTACATTTTTCTAACTCCTCAGTTTTGGGATTAGGCCATCCGGGCACCTTTTTAGGACCACGAAGAAGTGTCCAGGACTGGTGGGACACAAGTTGGGGGTTCAGTACTCACTCAGGCTGGGTCGAGGTGCAGCTTCACGATGGTGGGAGCCTTTTATGTTCCTGTAGCTCTGAGCAGCAGGCCAGCAAACTAGCTCTTGGAGTCACTCTGGTAGACCTGGGTGCAGGTGAAGATGTAGGGCTCAACAGAAGATGTAGGGCTGTCCTCTGAGGTTTCAAGGCAGGCTCCAGGCAGCAAATCAGTCCTTCCAGGTACAGCAGCAGTCTGGCAGGAGGCACAGCAGGACACAGCAGCAGGCAGTATTCTGAGAGTCCTTCTGCAGGACCACTAGTGAATTGAAGAGTGGGTCTGACGGTCCTATTTTTATACCCTGGTGCTCTCCTGTCCGAGGGAAGGGAGCCAGCGACCTCAGACTGAGGCTGCGATGTCAGGCACTGTTATCCTCCCGATCTGGAGCTCAGAGACAGTCCAGGCTTCTGGCTTGGGTACCACGGACTCGGCAAACATCCCCGACACCCCTCGAGCATCACATGCTACGAAGTGCGAGCTAGCACAGTTTTCCAGTTGCAACCTCGGGTCTCTCGGGCTCTGCAAACTTCCCAGCACTCCTCAAACTCCTCATGTTACAGCACCCTGGGTGGGCCGCTGATCTTTACGAGCACACGCCTCTGCACAGTGTGATTACTGTGAATGTCAGGATGGTCCTTGTCCCAACCAACAATAACTTCCACCCATTTCCGCCACACTCAGCGCGGTCCTTATGATCTCATTGAAATGGGGAGATCCTTTCTGTCCCAGGGATCTCATGGACAGGAGGTCAGCCAGCAGGTCCTTAGAGAGTGCTTAGGGACCCGGGCTGAGATTGTTGGCAATTAACTGCAGGCCAGCAACATCCAGGCAAAACCCTTCCTGGAGCACAACAAGCCCCAGGCCACCACACGTCTGCAGATAATCCAGTTGCAGTAACTCCTGCCCCAATGGTTCCTCTTGTCAATGTCCCAGTGTCGAACCAGAGCAGTATGGTTCCAATCCCAAAATCATCTGAAGCACTCTTCTCTATACTTAATTCGCTATCCTCTGTCTACTACAGTTACTCCTTCCAGAGAAAACTGCAATAATATTGCCACCTTCCTTGCTTTGAAGGTAGCCAAGATTATGACACGTTTCTTATTGAGGCCAAGAAGGGCTGTGACCCACTTGCTACAGAAGAAGCAATCATCAACTCTGAGTGACTGATCAACTTTGCCTGCCCTTCGCTTGTGGAAGTACAAGCTCTTTTCTCATAAATAAACTCTGGCTCTCCTCGTGACCCAGCCCCACCTAGAATATTGCACCTAGCATTGACATCCATCCTTCCTTATCTTAAGCAACTGATCACTATGTCTCTTAACTCAAGACAAGTTCCCAAGAAACGGACGCCTGCTATGGTTCTCCCCATATGCAAGAAACTCTCACTAGATCCCACGATCCTGGAAAATCTGAGAACTATTTCTCTTCCAACTTTCTTTGCAAAAATTCTTGAAAAGCACATCAATAATCAGCTTACTCGTTTTATTGAAGCCAATGACTTGCTCCACCCTTCCCAATTTGGATTTTGGGCAGACCATTCTACGGAGTCGGCCCAACTTCTCGGTGGGGAACTCTGAGACAGAGTGAGGATGAAGGCCAGATCTCAGAGCTGATATTGCTTAATCAGAGTCCAGTATTTGACACCATCTCCACTGGCCTCTTGATTCAGAGATTAGGGGAGTGCGGTGTCGGGGGCGTCGTGCTTAGATGGCTTAGATCGCTTACATCCTTTCTGCAGGATCACACTTTTCAAGTTGTCCAGAAGCCTTTTCTATCTGCAACTCTCCCTATACGGTATACTGTTAATAAGATTTTTTGGGTGACAGCTATCTGTGTGCAACAAACTGTTGCCAGCAGTCTTTTTTCGAAATAATCTGCTCTCTAGTTTATTGTTGTTCACCCTCACTTCAACATCCAGAAATTCAATTTCATCCAAGTGAACGGTACCAGTAAACTTCAAATTGAAGTTGTTGTCATTAAGGGTTTCCACAAATTTTGTGGCTTCACTTTTAGACCCTTTCCAGATACAAAATAAATCATCTATATATCTGGCCCAGAGGACAACATGTTGGGCAAAGGCCTCGATTTTACTCGCCACCTGCTCCTCCCTCCAGCCCAGGAAATCTCCAGTGTCACGTACATACGATGGAAGATTGCTGGCAACAGTTTGTTGCATGCAGATAGCTGTCACCCAAAAAATCTTATTAACAGTATACCGTATGGTGAGCAATTAAGAGCCAGAAAAAACTGTAGTTCGGAGGCAGATTTTCATGAAGAAATGGAGAGAATGGAAGTACGATTCAGGGAAAGGGGATATTCTCGCAAAACAATAAGACAGGCATGTGAGAAAGTTAAAAATGTAAAAAGAGTAGACTTGTTGAAAGTAAAAAGTAGAGATGTTAACAAGGAGGAACCCATACGATTTAGAACAGCTTTCAGCAACCAAGCATGGGAAGTCAAAAGGTGTCTTATGAAATTTTGGCATGTTCTATGCACAGATGAAACTCTAAAGAAACACGTGGGAGATAATCCTAAAATTACCTTCAGAAAATGCACAGCTTTGAGAGGCATGCTCTGCAGTAGTGCCTTACAGACGGCTACAGAAGGCCATCAGATACAAGGCTTTTTTACGTGTAGATCATGTAAAGCATGCAAGCATAGTGTTAATCGTAAGCAAATTGAGTTATCTAAACATCAGAAACCATTTGCAATCAAGAAGCACCTAACATGTAAATCTGATTTTTGCATATATGCGCTGAGCTGTCCGTGCCCATTGATTTATATTGGAAGTACCATTCACCAGGTGAAAAAACGCATCCTGGAACATATGAGAGCTATTGTCAATGAGGATAAGCAATATCCGATTACAAGGCATTTCAAGGATTTTCATGACAAAAATGTTAGTCTTTTAAAATACTGTGCTTTGGATAGAATCCCGGTCTCTGAAAGGGGAGGGAATAGAATTAGAGAACTCAGATGACTAGAGTCTAAAATGATCATTAAATACAAAACCATGCATCCATCAGGTTTGAATAAGGATGAGGAATTATCTGTCCATTTGGGGTAATTGTTGAACTGTGATAGAATGTTTAAATTGTCTGATATATTTTTATGCTTCTCGAATAGGTTTGTACTTTTAGTTGGTGATAGGTAGATCATTGATCTTGCACTTGTTTTTATTTTTTGTAGGAGACGGAGATATCATCATCAAATAATGTGGAGGAACGCAAAAGAGTTAAAAAATCTGACAGTAATATGTGGTGTTTATATAAAGGCCCACTTGGGCAGGATTGTATAAAGTATAGGCATCGTGAAACTGATGAAATTTATCAAATTAAGGTAATTTGTGAAATTAAGGATATTAGTCAATATATGTGCCACTCACGGGGATGTTGTTCGAAATGTATCTGCATACATTGATTTACGCCCACTGGGGCTATGAAAAGACGGGTATATCGGGTGGTATTGACATCATTGTTATCAAATATGAGCTCACTGATGAAATTATCATGTTCAGTATTATTGTATAGCCGGAATATGTGAGATAATAACATGGGCACTTTTGTATTTTTAGTACTTTGAATTCATTTGATTTGCCATATACAAGCAAGATCATTATGTGTTATATCACTTGATTATGTCACCACTTCAAAATGGATGCCATTTTTGCGAAGCCTCAGATGTGATACAGTAGTCCTACTATCATTTTGTTTGACCTGTGCACTATTTGTATTGTGTGATTACAAACAACATTTGACCCGTGAACAAGGAGCAGCTGCTCCGAAACACGTCGGGCGTTTTGCCACATGAAATAACAATTCTAATACCACGCCTATGGATTTGGGCTCGGCTTCATTTGTGTATTCACGAAGGATTGTTGGGATATATATATATATATATATATAAAACCGCCAAACGGTGCTTGCACACCGTAATCGCCTTACCCCTTCCTCTACTCGACGGCGGTCCACAGCGAGGCGGCGAGCCTCTAAACATCCAAACCAACGCCGTTACAAAGTAACAAACAGCTGCTGTGGACACAATTTCCTTATTTCAAAAAAGCGGCTTTATTGAAAATCAGCAACCAGCTCGACGCGTTTCGGGAAAAACAATCCCTTGCTCACGAGTACTGTGTGGCTTAGCTCCTTGATTTTTAAATAAACACGTGATTACTGCTTTAATTGCAAGTGAAAACAGACTTCATACCGAGTTAACTCACTCTCTGTAAAATCATTTAAACATTCTAAATAATACGTGCCAAAACAAATGTGACAAAAATAACAGAGCTTTGAGCGTGGTTATACAGTGATACATAATTACAAGGCAAACCATTTCAATCAAATTAAAGATTATCGAACGATAAATCACTTTAGCAATGGGTCACAGTCCATCGTCCTTGCTTTTTCAAATTCATTATGCAAATTGCACAAATTATGTGCTGCAAATAAATATAGCTGTTTAAATACACAGCACTACATCAATTAGCCCCAGTGGGCATAAACAGAACATTGCAGAAAGAAACCCATTGTGAAGAAACCATTGATATTAGGGCACTGTGGTCTTGTTATTGTAGCGCCAAAAATTCAAAAAAGTTGTTATACAAACACAGCGCTACATCATTAAGCCCTAGTGGGCTAGTATCATAAATAGTGAAAAATTTGTCACTTATTCCTAAAGTTGAAGCGCTATTCAAGTTCAAAACAGCTGTCATCAGCGCTACGTCAATTAGCCCAAGTGGGCAATTTGCATAATGAATTTGAAAAAGCAAGGACGATGGACTGTGACCCATTGCTAAAGTGATTCGATAATCTTTAATTTGATTGAAATGTTTAAATGATTTTACAGAGAGTGAGTTAACTCGGTATGAAGTCTGTTTTCACTTGCAATTAAAGCAGTAATCACGTGTTTATTTAAAAATCAAGGAGCTAAGCCACACAGTACTCGTGAGCAAGGGATTGTTTTTCCCGAAACGCGTCGAACTGGTTGCTGATTTTCAATAAAGCCGCTTTTTTGAAATAAGGAAATTGTGTCCACAGCAGCTGTTTGTTACTTTGTAACGGCGTTGGTTTGGATATATATATATATATATATATATATATATATGCAACAACTCGTTTAGGCACTCCAACTTCACCTCCAGGAAAAAAACGAGCGTAGATCCAGGTATCGTGCTGTGTTATTTTATTGCCATTCTGCCATGACACGTTTCAGGCGATCCCGCCCTTGATCACATGACACAGCTTAAGCATTCACCCCACTATTTAAAGTGCTAGTGCAAGTGACATCACAATGGACATAAAAAACAAATTCAATTGCAATTGAAGTGTCCCACCTAATATACACATAAATGTTACATCACTGTCACCATATTTTTTCCATATAAATATGTATAAAAAAAAAATTCTTTAGATGTAAAGTGGACACCACAAATCAATATCGGATAATTGTCATGATAAATATATAAATACATTAATCATGATGGCTTAAATGCCTTTAAAATATCCTGAAAAACATTCCAATCCAATTGTGAACCTTAAATTAATGTAGTGTTACCTCAAAAGCCTATACAATATATAAAAAACTAAAAAATATAAATGTCTGGTTCCAGCCTTAAGATACTAAATCAACCACTAGTAGTAAATACTACTGTAATCATATTATCTTGTATTTTTATGCCCAAGATGAGATGTTCCTGTAAAATACCTATGGTCCCATCTGTAGGCAAATACTAAAGTGCAAAAGTGAAACTGAAAGTGCAGCAGTGCTTAGGACTCCATATACTATTGATTTATAGTTGATCCCCACTAGACTCATAAATACATAATAACAAGTATAAAATGTACTGTCCATATAAATATATCTAAAATTCAACTATAAAAAAAATATATACACATAAACATATAAAAACGTGTACAAAAACCTTAAAAAAGTCCTAAGAAAATCTCTCATTTAGTATATTCTGATCATTAAGAGGAATTATCAAGTCATTTCATTTGAATCAGGCCTGGAGTTCCATCTTGTATATCTTAAATATCATATATCATTCAAATTGATTCCATCTAATTGCAATCAAGAACCTTAGTCATACATAATTATAAAAATTCATAAAAAATTCATAAAAATTCATAAAAATGTGTACAGGTCCTCACTAGCGTTCAGGCCTCCAGGTCGTTTGGAATCAAACTGTAAAATAAAGCTAGTTTCTAAACGTCTAAGTTTTGATTCCCTGTCTCCACCTCTTTTCTGTGGTGGTACGGCCTCTATCACAAAATATTTGAGATACTTCGGATTACTATTGTGGCAGATTTTAAAGTGTCTAGCCACTGGATAGCTGGCATCATTATTGTTGATGGCGCGGCGGAGTGAGCCAATCACCACACACCGCCGTGCGGAATGACGTCCCGTACGCCGAAGATATCACGATGCCGGAAACTTGGCAGCGCACCGCGACGGAGAAACCACACAGCAAGAGACGGCGGAGACACCAAAGCGGAGACAGAAAAGAGACACCCGGGACACACCGCAATGGATCCTGCCCTACACGCCATCCCGGTGCTGTACATGATACACCACCTGCAAGTCATCGTCCGCCGCGGACGCCTCCACAGGTACGTACAGACACAACAGTGCAAGTAACACAATACACAGCTCCAGGGTGGAAAAACTTCGCATGGGAACACCACACACCCCTGTGGGGACAGGCACACAGCCATCACTGCACACACACATGTTCCATCTGTGACAAACACACCTCGCCACATACTGCCCACCCATGTTCCGCCATCATGAACAAATGTCCTGGTCACGTCACCGCCGCGGTCAGTGTGCAGGAAACCATGCACACAACGCAGAGCCCAGGGCCAGCGCATGCCAAGGGCACCGTACAAATAGCACAGAGCCACAACTCCATCCACAACACACCAGCTACCTCCCTGAAGGGACACAACATGTGCCTCCCAAGTGCCACTCCTGCACAACAACCACACAACTACAGCCACACCATGCTGGGCGTAGTTCGCGTAGTAGCGCTACGCGTAGCTACGCGAAGTGCACTTCGCACTACGCGAGCTACGCGTAGCACTACGCGAACTGCGTAGTGCGGTAGGGAATGCTGTTCGCAATGATTGCACAGTGCCGGATGCTTGTCCGCACTGTGCAATCATTGCAAACGGCATCTTGCACAGTGCAAGCGGTCGTTTTCTGCCGCTCGAGTAGATTTGTACTCGAGCGGCAGTTTTCTCAACGCGGACTGGTAGTTTCTCATCGTGAGCGGTCGCGAGCTTACGCGACCACTCGCAATGAGAAACCTGACCTCCCCGCGTTGAGAATCTCGCCGGGAGGTTTATTTTCCACGCTCGCGATCGGCAACTTGATGTTGCTGATCGCGAACGAGGAAAAAGTCTCGCCGGGATGTCATTTTGCTCACTCGCGGTCGCCAACTTGACGTTGAGGACCGCGAGCAAGCAAAAAATGCCCGCTACGCTACGTGTTTTTGCACTGTGCTACGTGCAATTCGCATAGCGCGTAGTTGTGCAAACTACGCAAACTACGCAAGCGTAGCGTAGTTTTCCACCCAGGCCTACCCACGTCCCAACAACTGCATATACAGCCACAGCAGGACCCTTTGCACAGGAACACATAGCACAGAAGCCCCGTCCCCAGCCAACACACACACCACAACAACATCACACACAAGCCAAGAACACTGAGGCCAGGCACAAAATGTACACACACACAGATGAGGACCAAACACTTCACTGCACACACTACCTGACAAGTCACACACACCACCCTGACTCACAGCTACATACACACACCACATGCCAGCAGTAATGGAGGACAACATATAGGAAAGCCAAAGTGAGGTGCCCACAAATGGAAGGGCAGTGACACAACCATCAAGCATGTGTGATGCTCATGCAAGACAAGACCCATGTGAGAACACACACAGCCCATCACAGCACACATGGCTGACACAGTCAGTCAACACAAACCACGGTCACCCCAATGCAACAACTCCTGGAGACAGCAAGGACACCCATGTATAGGCACAGGGATGTAAGGAAGGCCCTGAACTCAAACACTGACCAGCCACACATAGGCATCCAAATACTGGACAAGAGAATGTCTGCTGCACAACACACAGGGCCCAGTGACACACTACATGACAGCCAAGCACAAGTAGGATATGTCACACATACCTCCTCCCACAACAGCACCACACAATACTGCCATGTGCACAAAACACAACCACAGGGCTCAACAAGTACACATACAGGCACACCACTCCAGGGTGACACATGGCAGTAGTTGACAATGCAGGTGCACACACATCCACAGTCACAACAAAGTCACCCCTTCACACCATACACTTCTCCACCACCCAAGTGTACACATTGGAAGTAAGCCATGGAACCTGGATAACTCATCACCACAAGATGTCCATACACCGACACTGATTGGCACACAGAAAGGAAGCTCACACAGACCCCATGACCCTGGCCTGCCTGCCTGTAAGCCTGTGCCCAAACTCCCACCCTGTGCTGCCATTGCCCACAAACCTGACATGTGTCCACCATAGATAACATGAGCAAAGAAGGAAGATGACAACAAGAATTCATTGCCAACCACCTGCACTGCACCCATAAGTATCACAGTCAGGTAGAAATGAAGTGCCTCCCACCCCTGCAAAAGAAATGAAATGTGAGACAACCTATTGGCAATGTTGAAGTGGCATACTGAGCATGTGACACAGTAAACCAAGCACACACAGAAACAACTTTATTCAGGAAGGACACTGACACAACTCACAGCAGGACCAACTGTGTTTATTCACAATTTGAATAGTGAGACAACAAATTTGGCCAACAGCAAAGCCAGTGGGCATTTCAATATGCACAGTATTTACATGAGAAGCTGCACAGGCAGGGAGCACTCAGCAGTGAGCAATAAGGCCAGTGGCCAGTACAATGTGCAGAGTAGGGACACCAGAAGCTGCACAGGCAGGGGGCAAATAGCAGTGAACAACAAGGCCAGTGGCCAGTACAATGTGCAGATGAAGTCCATGAGAAGCTGCACAGCCAGGGAGCAAATAGCAGTGAACAACAAGGCCAGTGGCCAGTACAATGTGCAGAGTAGGGACACCAGAAGCTGCACAGGCAGGGGGCAAATAGCACTGAGCAATAAGGCCAGTGGCCAGTCCAATGTGCAGATGAAGTCCATGAGAAGCTGCACAGCCAGGGAGCAAACAGCAGTGAACAACAAGGCCAGTGAGCAGTACAATGTGCAGAGTTGGGACACCAGAAGCTGCACAGGCAGGGGGCAAATAGCAGTGAACAACAAGGCCAGTGGCCAGTACAATGTGCAGAGTAGGGACACCAGAAGCTGCACAGGCAGGGGGCAAATAGCAGTGAGCAATAAGGCCAGTGGCCAGTCCAATGTGCAGATGAAGTCCATGAGAAGCTGCACAGGCAGGGGGCAAATAGCAGTGAACAACAAGGCCAGTGGCCAGTACAATGTGCAGATGAAGTCCATGAGAAGATGCACAGCCAGGGAGCAAATAGCAGTGAACAACAAGGCCAGTGGGCAGTACAATGTGCAGAGTAGGGACACCAGAAGCTGCACAGGCAGGGGGCAAATAGCAGTGAACAACAAGGCCAGTGGCCGGTCCAATGTGCAGATGAAGTCCATGAGAAGCTGCACAGCCAGGGAGCAAACAGCAGTGAACAACAAGGCCAGTGGGCAGTACAATGTGCAGAGTAGGGACACCAGAAGCTGCACAGGCAGGGGGCAAATAGCAGTGAACAACAAGGCCAGTGGCCAGTACAATGTGCAGATGAAGTCCATGAGAAGCTGCACAGGCAGGGGGCAAATAGCAGTGAACAACAAGGCCAGTGGCCAGTACAATGTGCAGAGTAGGGACACCAGAAGCTGCACAGGCAGGGGGCAAACAGCAGTGAACAAAAAGGCAAAGACATTGTGCAGAATAGTGACATCAGAAGCTACACAGGGAATGTATGCAACTCTACCATGCCATGCCCAGCAACAGAGTAATGGGGCTGACAATGGGCATCACACGCACCCCTGTGGACAGACAGGTGTGTGAGGGTGACCACCACTCAGATGGGGCTGTCTGTCGGACTTGGAGCTGACTGTGTGTTGGGGTCAGTTGGAGGGCTGCCCTGGGCAGTGGGAGTAACAACTGTGGAAGAGCCAACTGTGCTTGTGGGAGCTGGGGGGCTGCTTGGACCAGGTGGGGTGGTGGCCCGGGGAGGTGGACTCATGCCCTGGTGAGACACAGTGTGTGTGGGAGATTGTGGAGGGGTGCCTCTCCACTTCTTGGGGATCCTGAAAGGCTTCCCTGTCTGGGGATTGAGGTTAACTGGGGCAGACACAACAGGTGACCCCACTACCAAAGCTGATTCTGGTGTGGATGTTGACCCTCCCTCTGGGGACATGCTGGATCCCGCTGTGTGCTTGCCTGGTGTTTGCCACCGCCCTGCCTCCCTCTGTCCACCAGCTTTGCCCCCTACAGTGTCCTCCCGTGCTGGCTTCCCAGGGCTTGGGATGGGAGTGGAGGTCAAGGATGCATTATCCATGGGGCCCTCATCCTGTGTAATGTTTGCAGGCAACACCTTCTCAGTGGGTGTGGAAACTGTCATTTTACCTCTGCGAGACGTCTTTGGGACAGGGGAGTCTTTGGCGGGGGAGGAAGGTGAGGCCTGTGACCCTGATGCTTGTTTCTTTGCTTTGTGGCCCTTGCTGTCGCCTGATGGGCTTTTCTCGCTGCGCTCTGGGGTGGCCTTACTTTTATGTGGGGATGGTGTCTGCGCCCTAGTACGCTTGGGCTGCTGCTGCTCCTGTGTGCTGCGGGTTCTGTATCGGGACTTTGCGGTCCGTTGAGCATTGACACTGTCGTCAGAGGTGCACAGTGACACAGGGCCGGACCGAGTGCTGGGAGCCGCTCCCTGACTATGTGCCTGTTGCAGGGCTGCTGTCACAGTTGATGACAAGGACTGCACAGTCCTGTGTAGCCCACCTACGTCGGAATGTATGCCCTCCATGAAAGCTATAACCTGCCCCAAATTTTTGTCGTGCTCTTGGAAGGCATTGAGAAGTGCTGTCTGCCCCACACACAGCTGGCGCAATAGCTCGACTGCTTCTGCACTGAGGGCAGCAGGGCTGACATGGGCTGGGGCAGCTGTGCCTGGGGTGAAGGTGACTCTTCCCTTCCTACTCGTGCGGACACGGGCAGCACCAGTGGAGGTTGAAGGGAGGCTGGGCACTGGACGCTGTGTGGCGGAAGAGGAGGCCGAGTCCCCGTTCCCTGTACCCCCCAACATGGATGCGTCACCGCTGGCGTCAGATGACGTAGAGCTTTGTGTCTCCGGCTGTGAATCCTCTAGCAGACTCCTGTCCCCCTCCTCGGCGCTGGTCACATCTGTGTCAGTCTGCTCCGGTGCGGCTGTTGCACTGGAAGCCTCACCACTGGTGTCCGTCCCCTCTCCCTCTGCACATACAGGAGCTGCTGCATAGGAGAGAGAAGTACTGTGAGATGAGTGGCATCAACAGAACTAACACGTGCCAATACATCTGCATCCTAGAAGAGGTGTGCAGCACATCGCATGCCACCCTGTGCACACATATATCTTGCCACCCAAAATATCAAGCCAACGGTTCATGTCCAACACACATCCTGCCATAAGTGCCCCAGGTGACTCACACAGCACACCATCCTGCTGTTGGCTCACATCAGACACAGCCACAAAATGGCCTGTGCACACACACTGTCCCAATGTTGGCAAGGATGAACACCACAACATGGTGCACATCACCTACATGGATGGAGCAGTAGGGGACCACACAGACCACAACATACCAGCCCACAATGACCCTGCACGCATGCCATCCACCATATCGAGTTAATGGGCACATCTACTGTTGCACATTGGCCTCAGATGTCTGACTGGCAGACATCTGAGGTCTGGAATTGCACGTATTCATTGAAACGCATTCACAGTTCGCACACTGGCATTCCCATCCATCTGAATTCACACACTACCCCACAGCAGAAGGTACCTGAAGGCCACAACTCCAAATGTAAGAGAGATGCACAGTGCTAAAACTGACTTCATGAAGCACCGTTTGGGCAAATGCATGGCACATACACCCAGCGCAGAGGCCACTCACAAAACATTGCACCACACAACCAACGTCACACAGCTGACAATTTGCACACTCTGTAGACACATGCACCCACTCCCATCCAAAGGCAGCCTGCAACACATACTCACCCCTAGCTTGCTGCTGATGCTCCTTCAGTTGTCTGTCCAGCTCAGGTTGTGTGACAGCCAGGATGCGGACCATTAGTGGTGTCATGCTGCGCCTAGCCAACCTGCCAGACCGAGGAGCAGCCCCAGCGTCATCTCGGCCACGTTCTTGCTCAGCCGGCAGATGTCGTCCCACCTTTTATGACAGTGGGTGTGCCTTCGGTTTGACACAACCAGATCTCGCACTCTGGAGGCAATGGCCCTCCACACGGCTTTACACTGGTGGACCTTCAGCTGCAGGCATGGGAGACAAGAGGGGTGAGGTTCCAGTGACACAGTGCACAATGACAACACAACGAAAATGCAGTAGCACGACAGTGACTCATACAAAACTCCAGCTACAACTGTAACAGAGCCAACAATTGCTGTGAACATGGTACAATGTCATTGGTCAATCAGACATACAGGCATGCATGTTCGATGGTGGACACAGTACCTCCACATCCCATTCACATGCAGGATACCAACACAGCAAGCGACGTGTAGTATGGCCACAGCTACTGTCTGCAGTTACCTACAACTACACATAGAGAAGATAGCAAAACATGTGTCTTGTTGTTGGACTCACTGTGTCCAACACTGCGCAGACCTAAGTGTCCTAGCCCTGTGAAAGCCTCACTGTGTCCTGGAACTCACATAGAGTGATAACAACTGTCATACACACACCCTTCTCCCACGGCTGCTCCTGTGCAATCTACATGGCAGAGATGGGACTTAGATGAAGAGGCGTGAACAAAACACAAATGGAACACACTGTACATGCAGTGATGTGGACATGTGGCATTCGGCGGGGACTGTGCAGGGCAGGTGGACTGACACTGAGTCGGTAAATTGGGAGCAACACAGCCATTCACACAAACGATAACTGGCTACACTCCTGCATCACCAAAATGCAGCTGCACTGTATGGCTGACACTACAGAACATGTCCCTCTACTCAGGATAGGCATGCAGGGTAACGTGTGAAAGAGCCCACCAAGCCCTTCCCGCTGTAGTAAACTTGCTAGGCAGTGCATGTCAGAGACCCACAACCACTGACACATACCGAAGCACCTCCACCTCACGTGTGCCCACCCTGCACTCTCACTCACAGTCTGGGAGACTTACCACGACATTAGGGCCGCCATAAAGCCTTGGGTACAGTGCAAGCACCCCGTCTACCAGGACCTCAAGCTCCTCGCTGTTGAAGGGACTGGCACGGATCTTCTGAATCCTCGACATCACAATGGACATGTGGCAGCAGCAGCACGTTGAGGGTGGCAGCCAGCAGTCCCTTGAGGCAGCAGCAGCAGGTGGAGGGTGGCAGCCAGCAGTCCCTTGAGGCAGCAGCAGCAGGTGGAGGGTGGCAGCCAGCAGTCCCTTGAGGCAGCAGCAGCAGGTGGAGGGTGGCAGCCAGCAGTCCCTTGAGGCAGCAGCAGCAGGTCCCTTGAGGCAGCAGCAGCAGGTGGAGGGTGGCAGCCAGCAGTCCCTTGAGGCAGCAGCAGCAGGTGGAGGGTGGCAGCCAGCAGTCCCTTGAGGCAGCAGCAGCAGGTGGAGGGTGGCAGCCAGCAGTCCCTTGAGGCAGCAGGTGCAGGGTGGCAGCCAGCAGTCCCTTGAGGGAGCAGCAGCAGGTGCAGGGTGGCAGCCAGCAGTCCCTTGAGGCAACAGCAGCAGGTGAGGGTTGTCAGTCAGCAGTCCCTGGTAGCTGTGGGAATGTGGGGAACCCTCCCACACATATATAGGCCCCTGGGGCTGTGTCAGTGGTCCCAGGGTGCTGCAATTGGTGTACCAGGTCTGCCTCATTCAAATACATCCAATGTCTGCCTCCGCGGTGGCGGTGCACGCCTACCGCGATTTTCAAACTCGCATCAGGCTACTGCGAGGCTGTTTCCCATTGGCTGCAAGGGCATGGTCCATGGCGGTGACACACCGTAGGGGCCAGGCGCGTGCTACCGCGGTGGTGCATCTTTTGAATGCCTCTAGTGACCGCCTCCGCGGTGGCGGGTCACGCCTACCACGATTTTCAAACTCGCATCAGGCTACCGCGAGGCTGCTTCCCATTGGCTGCAAGGGTATGGTCCATGGCAGTGACACACCATAGGGGCCAGGCGCGCGCTACCGCGGTGGTGCATCTTTTGAATGCATCCAGTGACCGCCTCCGCGGTGGCGGTGCACGCCTACCGCGATTTTCAAACTCGCATCAGGCTACCGCGAGGCTGCTTCCCATTGGCTGCAATGTATGGTCCATGGCGGTGACACACCGTAGGGGCCAGGCGCGCGCTACCGCGGTGGTGCATCTTTTGAATGCCTCCAGTGACCGCCTCCGCGGTGGTGTTGCACGCCTACCGCGATTTTCAAACTCGCATCAGGCTACCGCGAGGCTGCTTCCCATTGGCTGCAAGGGCATGGTCCATGGCGGTGACACACCGTAGGGGCCAGGCGCGCGCTACCGCGGTGGTGCATCTTTTGAATGCCTCCAGTGACCGCCTCCGCAGTGGCGGAGCACGCCTACCGCGATTTTCAAACTCGCATCAGGCTACCGCGAGGCTGCTTCCCATTGGCTGCAAGGGCATGGTCCATGGCGGTGACACACCGCAGGGGCCAGGCGGTAGGCACCGCCATATGTTTGCCAGACAGTGCCTGGAGTGACCGTGATTTGGGTAGCGGTGCATGGTGACCGCCATTGTCACATACATATCTGGCGGTGTCTCCTGCGATCATGCCTGGGTTATGGGCAGTGCCAGTCCGCAGGTGTCAAGCTGTAGGCACCGCCATATGTTTGCCAGACAGTGCCTGGAGTGACCGTGATTTGGGTAGCGGTGCATGGTGACCGCCATTGTCACATACATATCTGGTGGTGTCTCCCGCGATCATGCCTGGGTTATGGGCGGTGCCAGTCCGCAGGTGTCAAGTGGTAGGCACCGCCATATGTTTGCCAGACAGTGCCTGGAGTGACCGTGATTTGGGTAGCGGTGCATGGTGACCGCCACTATCACATACATATCTGGCGGTGTCTCCCGCGATCGTGCCTGGGTTATGGGCGGTGCCAGTCCGCAGGTGTCAAGCGGTAGGCACCGCCATATGTTTGCCAGACAGTGCCTGGAGTGACCATGATTTGGGTAGCGGTGCATGGTGACCGCCATTGTCACATACATATCTGGCGGTGTCTCCCGCGATCGTGCCTGGGTTATGGGCGGTGCCAGTCCGCAGGGGCCAGGCGGTAGGCACCGGCATATGGGTGCCAGACAGTGCCTGGAGTGAGCGTTAATGGAGTTGTGGAGTAGCTTTGCTGCGCCTAACGTGTCCTCCAGCTCTCTGCATAGGCCAACATGTACAGTGCCCAGTGTCTCAACAATTGAAGGGTCCTCATGAGGGAAAATGCACAAAAGGGACATGTCACTCCACGTCACCAACACATACCAAATATGGGTCGCCAATACATTGCATGGGCACATACACGCGCACATGTCACATGTGCTGTGTAATGAAATGTAGACTGTCCAGTTAATGTGTTGCATAGCATATGTAGATAATGGTCAATGTCTGTGTGTGCAATGTAACGCACAATGTCATCTCATTTACTGAACTAGGGGCATCAGCAACTGGCACATTGTCCAATGCACATGCACACACGTGTCCCCCACGCTCAGCTGGTGGTCAGTGTGTAGTTGATGTGTGCCATGTGCAACCTGTGTTGGGAGGTGTATCAGGGCCAGCAACATGGTGTGTTAGGGTAATATTGCAATTAGTAACATATGCTGGGGGTCATACTCACAGGTGTGCACACATATCTGTTAGTATATCACACTGTGCATGCGAATGAGCCGGAGGGGTGCACAGATAATTGCTGCTGGTAAGGGGACAGGTGTACGAGTAGTGTGCCTGATGTGTACCTACTTGTGAAGTGCCCTGTCGGTTAATGGTGCATGTTGTAAGACTTGGGAATGTGTCTGTAGAAAAAATTGATGTGATGCACATTTCATGGTCTTCTGCATTGACATCTGTGCACTTTGATCTGTCCTAGGAGGAGGAGGCCCAATATCCATCATCCGTTCATAGTCCTGGCAGACATGGAGAATGAGGATATAATCCGCAAATTCAGGCTGGACCAACAAACCCTGCAGAACCTATGGGCCATGTTGGAGCCCCACCTGCAGCCACGTCGGGCATATCCAACAGCTTTCACCGCAACATCTAAGGTGATGGCATGCCTGCATTTCTTTGCAACAGGCTCATTCCAGCACACGGTCGCAAGTGCAGGCGGGATGTCACAGCCGATGTTCAGCATGGTGCTGAGGGATGTCCTGTCGGCCAGATATATCCATTTTCCCAGGGGCCTGAGTTGGTGGCTGTGAAGGGCGACTTCTATGCCCTTGGACATATCCCCCATGTCATTGGTGCAATTGATTGCACACATGTTGGGCTTGTGCCACCACAGGCATATGAACAGGTTTACCGCAATAGGAAGCATTCACACTCGGTAAATGTTCAAGTGGTGTGCCTGGCGGACATGATCATCTCACACGTGTGTGCCAAGTTTCCCGGCTCAGCCCATGATGCCCACATCTTGCGCAGCAGCATCGTTCCTCAGCTGATGGCCAATCTGCTTCCGGAGCGTGCATGGCTTGTGGGTGAGTATGCATAGTGGATTAGAGTGGTATGTGTGTGACATGCAGTCGTGTGGCATTTTGGGACTGCAAGGTTAATCTGTGTCTCTCACACCCAGGTGACTCGGCATATCCGAACCGCCCGTGGTTGCTGAGCCCATTGCGGAATCCCGTCACGCCAGCTGATGTGCGATACAATGATGCCCATGGGAGGACACGGCGTGTGATAGAACGGACATTTGGTCTCCTAAAATCAAGATTTCGGTGCCTGGACCGTACTGGAGGTGCCCTTATGTACTCGCCAGGGAAGGTGTGTCAGATAGTGGTGGCATGCTGCATGCTCCACAACCTGGCCATTCGCAAGGCAATACCCCTGATCCTGGATGACGATGATGAGCAGCCAAGGCCCCCGCCTGAAAATCAACCCGATCCAGTGACGAGGGCAGTGGAGAGGAGGAAGGGGTCGACATGCGTCAACAGCTCATCACCCGCTACTTCACTTGAAGGTGAGTGACGATGTAGAAGGGACAAAATGGTCTGATGGTGTTGCAGTTGCTGTGTGGGTGTATGTGAGCTTGCTGACTGCAGCTTTGTGTTGACTCATTGCTGCCTGCCAATGTATGTGTGATTGGTTAGTGTGATACAGAATGTCTCTATGGTGACTGTTGCTCTGTGTAAAGTTTGTAGATCTGAGTACCTTGTTGACAAGTGTTGTGTGATGTGTGCGATGCCACCCCCATACAAGTCACTCTTGTTCTGCGGTTTTCCCTAGGTCCCTTCAGCATCTCACTGCCTACCTACATTCCATTCCCCTGGACCATGTCCTACACGGTGAAGGTTGCACATCCTGTATTAAAGACGGAGCAGACACAACAACATGTGTGTAAGGTGTATTTATTTACAATTGTGACATGCGAGGGTGGAGAAAATGTGAAGGGGGAATTGAAGAAGTAAGTTGACAGTCATGGTAGATGAGATACTTGAGTAGTCCCCACAATGATGTGGAGACCCAGTCCAACAGATAGATGCCATTCACATGGCAGTGTGGTGAAGGATAGTCCAAAAGGTCAATGCAGTGGTGCAGTGGTCTGCCTTCATAGCTGTCTCAGGGACTAGCGTTTGGCAGGTGCTTTGGCACGTGAGGCCCCCTGGCCTTTCCTTGGACGGCCCCTTTTGCGCTTGACTGGAGGGGCCACTGCTGCAGGGACAGTGGTGTCTGAGGACTCACCCCCCTCTGTGGACGCAGGGGAGAATGATGAAGTGTCATCCTGCTGCCCAACAGGGGGAGGCGGAGGGGTAGAATGTTGCACTGGCCTGTCCCTCAGAACCGCCACTAGCTGCCCCAAGAGGTCCACAATCTGTCCCATGCGTGTGTCCATGGACCTCAGCAGCAGGAGGTGCTCCCGAGATTCTTCCTCTAACCGGCCCATTCGTCCCTGGGCCTGTTGGTAGGCCCCAAGGACTCTGTCGATGTGGCCCAGGGCTTCCGTCCCAGGATCAGTTCCCCTCTGCATGACCTTGTCCCGACCACCTGCACTGCTGCCACTGTCCTGTCCGGTCCTCACATTGGCCTGCTGCATCCTCTCCCTGGCCTCCGCAGTCGATGTAGTGGGCTGCTCAACCCCTGGGGCAGGGAGGGTGTTGCGGCCAGCTGTGGTGGTGGTGGTGGTGGTAGTGGTTGACACACAGGCCATGACAGCAGCTGTCAGAGGATGGTCGTGGGCTGCAGCTGATGTGGTTGGGGGGACAATGGGTGCCTGGGACTGGTTGCGGCCTGCCACACCAGATGGGCCAGCTTGGAGCTCCTCATCCAAGGAATCCAGGAGTCCTCATCCAGTTGTCTCTGTTCCGGGGGGGACTGGCTCTGCAGGGTGGTGTCATCCTCTGCAGTGAGTTCTTGGTCACCTGTGGGTCAGATGAGAAATGGTCATTGTGTTGCACCCAGCAAAGTTTGTGTTAGCAGTGTTACATCAACTGTTTGTACATCCAGCAGTTGTTCACTGTAGAAATTTGCATTGACCGACATCCAGTGATGCATTACAAGCTGTTGTGGTACATGCATTACTTGTCCATATTGGGAGTTGTCAAGACATGACATGCACAATATAATTTTTTTACATTGACAGTCTCATGTTGGCATCCAGTTATTGATCAATCATATGTCATCCATTTACGTGTATGTGTCACTTGTTGAGCCCTTGCAGCGGTTTACTCTGCACATTGAGTGAACATTGTAGCTTCATGCATACCTTTTCAATGTGGTGTACATATCTGTATTTGCAATTCCAGACATGCTTAAGTTTGCTTTAATTAGATCCTAGGTGGTCTGGACCACTGCTACTGTCAGATGGCATGTAGTGGTGTGCATGGTTGTGCTCGGAGTTCCATCTACATGTGTTTCAGACTTTCACACTTTGGTTGCTGTCACAGTTTCATTTTCTTAGGTGTGTGCACACTATAGTTGCCAATGCTATCTGGGTGTGCAGCTGTGCATTGAGAGGCCTGGTGTCCTATGCCAACATGTTTTTTTAATGCATATCTGGCTGCATGTTGTGGCTGTTGATATGTAGTGTTTGCTGTTTTGTCCTTGTATTTGAGAGACCTCTCTGTGTGTGTATGATGATGGCTTCCATCTTGGTCCAGTGTGGGACAAGTCAGCATGATATGTCCACATGCCAGTTCTTTTGAAGTGTACATTGCAATGACTGACACATGCATGTTGGTGCCAGGAAGTAATGGGTCTTGTGTGCTGGCGGTCAGGTGGGCCCGTGTGAGTTGTTGTGCAAGCTTCCCAGGCCCACACACCCCGACCTGTGAGATGCGGTTACCTACCTGTGAGTTGGGTGGGTAGCATACATTGCCTGCCACATGATTCTTATTGGGGGTGTAGTGTCCCATCCTCCATAGTGGTGGAACAGCATGCATGTTGCGTTTTGTGGGACAGATAGCCAAACACACTACACTGTCTCACTGTGAAGATGGCTAACTACCGTTTGAGGTGAAGGTGAGCAATGACATGGCTATGTGAGTTGGTTGAAATTTTTGGATGGAATGTGCATGTGGTGAGCAGAATGTGTGTGTGGCTTTTTGTACCCATTGATTTCAGATTACATTTGGTCATGGGGTATAGCCCCCCATCACTGTTGTCCCACCTATCTGGCTGTGGGGTTCAGTCCCCCAACATTTGAAGGCAGAATAGGGCATGGGGTATAGCCCCCCCATCACTGTTGTCCCACCTATCTGGCTGTGGGGTTCACTCCCCCGACATTTGAAGGCACAATAGGGCAAGGGGTATAGTCTCGTAGCAGAGTGGTGACATACAGCAGGGTGAACATCTCACCCAGCATACATTTCCACACTGTCATGGTTTCATGGTATTTGTGGACCTGAGAACATAAGCACAGTACTGGTGAAGCAGTTGTTCCAGGGCATCCATACACCTACATGTTGTGGTCAACAGTGGTGTGTGTGTGAGATGTACTCAGCCCTGTGCAGACAATGTGTGCTTTTGGGGCCAGACTATACCAGCACTGTTCAGACAGACAGTGTGAGATGTGAACATTGTCAATGCATACACACATTGGTGGTCCAAACAAGACACCTTTGACAATTTTAGTCAGACAAGGTGATGTTCTGCAATTCAGTGCAGCACTGTGGTAGCTGGTTGTGTTGCAGGACATTTGGGATGTGCTTAGTTTAGCATTGTGAGTCCCAGCTGCAGTGTAGTTTTTGGGTACACTGCACTTCCACTGTTTACATTGCAACACTGTGGTATGACATGGGTGATTTGCACTTTGCCAAAAAAACGGCCAGACACTGCTGCAGGGCAGCATGATCATTGTTAGTGTTGCAGTGTGTGATGCCTGGCACAGTGTAAACAATGTGGGTCATTTTTGAACAGAGACTTGTGCATGGTGACTACAACACAACTGTTTTACATTATTTGTGTAGGTGACTGTGGACTAAGTGGCATGGTGTCATGTGCGGCTGCACAGACGTCACATGCCTATGAGTGGGACTAGTGCTCCATCATGCTGAGCTGTGGGAGTAGGGGGCCTGTTGTGAGTTGTGCTGCTGTGTCACCAATTAAGAACAACACTCCCGGTTGAAATGCTTACCTACCCGTAAGTTTGATGAGTGATATTCAATATCTGCCACATGCTTGTGGCTGGGGGGAGTGCTCCATCTTACGCAGCTGTAGGACAAGGGGGCCTGGTGGGAGTTGTGGGGCAGGCCTCCCTATTCCAAACACACCTCCCTGTAAAGATGCCTACCTACCTGTTAGGTGAGGGTGAAGCACACAATGGCTGAGGCATGCTTCTGGGTGGGGGGCAGTGCTCCATCCTGCTCAGCTGTGGGACAAGGGGGCCTGGTGGGAGTTGTAGTGCAGGCCTCCCTATTCCACAGACACCTCCCTGTAAAGATGGCTAACTACCTGTTAGGTGAGGGTGAAGCACACAATGGCTGAGGCATGCTTCTGGGTGGGGGGCAGTGCTCCATCCTGCTCAGCTGTGGGACAAGGGGGCCTGGTGGGAGTTGTAGTGCAGGCCTCCCTATTCCACAGACACCTCCCTGTAAAGATGGCTACCTACCTGTTAGGTGAGGGTGAAGCACACAATGGCTGAGGCATGCTTCTGGGTGGGGGGCAGTGCTCCATCCTGCTCAGCTGTGGGACAAGGGGGCCTGGTGGGAGTTGTAGTGCAGGCCTCCCTATTCCACAGACACCTCCCTGTAAAGATGGCTACCTACCTGTTAGGTGAGGGTGAAGCACACACTGGCTGAGGCATGCTTCTGGGTGGGGGGAGTGCTCCATCCTGCTCAGCTGTGGGACAAGGGGGCCTGGTGGGAGTTGTAGTGCAGGCCTCCCTATTTCAAACACACCTCCCTGTAAAGATGGCTACCTATCTGTTAGGTGAGGGTGAAGCACACAATGGCTGAGGCATGCTTCTGGGTGGGGGAGTGCTCCATCCTGCTCAGCTGTGGGACAAGGGGGCCTGGTGGGAGTTGTAGTGCAGGCTTCCCAAACACCCACCCACCTCCCTGTAGGGATGGCTACCTACCTGTTAGGTTAAGGTGAGCAATGCTATGGTTGGCACATGGGTTGGGGTGGAGGGCTCCATCTTGCGCAGCTGTAGGACAAGGGGCCTGGTGGGAGTTGTAGTGCTGGCAGCATGTACACATGTACCCATGGTGATGTTACTAACTACCTTTGGGGGCTTCAGGGGGAGTGTCTGTTGAATCTGTGAGAGATGTGTTGGGGGAGTGTTGTGCACATGAATGAATTTGAACCTAGGAGGTATTATTTTGTAGTAGTGCAAGACAGTACATTTATGTGATGTTAGGCATTTGTTTGTACTTACCAGCCTCCACTCCCCGGGTATTCCTGAGAGACTCTCTGGATGTAGAATGCCAAGCACCTTCTCCTCCCATTCAGTGAATGTTTTGAGTGGAACGGGAGGGCCACTGCCTGTCCTGTGAGCCATCTCATGGTTCTTGGCTCTCTTCTTCTTGACCACTGCCTTCAGATCGTGCCACCTCTTCACGATTTCATCTCTATTGCGTGGCACGGTCCGTACTGGATTTACCTTCTCTACTATCCTTCTCCACATTTGCGTTCTTGTTGTTAGTGGTGTCTGTTGGACCTGGTTACCAAACAATTGTGGTTCTACCCTGATTATCTCATCAACCATGACCCTCAACTCACTCTCAGTGAATTTGGGCATTCTCTGTGGTGACATGGTGTGTGATGTGTCAAGGTGTTTAAGGTGCAGGTTTGGAAGTGGTAGTGGTGGTTGTGATGTGTATGGTGTGTGCTGTGCAAAGGTGTTAGAGGTGCAGGTGTGGAAGTGGTGGTGGTGGTGGTGATGTGTGTGTGTTGTGCAGATTTGCCTCTCCTGTCATCTGTGGTGGATGTCCCCTCAGTTGTGGAGTTTTGCAAAGGATTGTGGTCTGTTGGGGGCTGGATTTATACTGGTCTCTGTGGGTGTGTCAGGATGGGGTATTGGTAGCAGGTGTGGTGTGTGTGTGGACCTGGGATTTGTAGTTTTGGAGTTTCCCATGGGGGTGTGTCTTTGGGCTGTGTTAGGTATTTTTGGGTGCATGCCTTGTTTGGTTGGTGCACTTTGTGGCCATGTTGTGTGGTTTTCTCGCGACCGCCATTTTTTTAACGGAGCGTCCGCAGCGGTGGCTCGGCTACGGCGCTTCCGCCGTCTCACTCATTCCTCAATGTTGTCAACTGCGGCGGTCGGAAACAGCGCGCTGCACCGCAGCGATGTCGGGAATATCATAATTTCGATGGCGGTGTCTCCGCTGTGGTTGCGGTCGTTTGGCTGTTTACGCTGCGAAACCGACCGCCGCGGACGGGTTTGGGCCTTCTCTGCAGGCGAACGGCGGTTTCTCGGGTCTCCTTTCCGCCGCGGTTGGATTTTTACCGCCGAGGATCCTAATCTAGCCGTCGGTTTTCCCGCGGTAGCGGCGGGCGGTGATTTCCCGCTACCATGGCGGTCGGCTTGATTTTCCGACCGCCATCGTAATGACCCCCCTAGTGCTGCCAACATATTTAAGATTACAGCTGCAAGACAGAACATATACCGCAAATTCTGTTTTGCATGTAAGATGTTGCCCTATATCTTGTACTTTGGCATTAAATGCAGTTGTATATGACTTGGTATTAATACCATATTGGCAAGCCTTGCATGTAGCACATTTAAAGAAACCTTTTCTGGCTGCGAGCCAAATATTTTTGCCCGGCTCTTCAATATTACTTCTTACCAGCATACTACCCATGCTGTTAATTTTTCTAAATGTGACAGCTGGATTTGATGGTAAAAATTTGCCAATTACCGGGTCATCCCTCACAATGGGCCAATTGCGTCTAACAATCGTCCTAATTTGTTTTTCTTGTCGGGAAAAGGACAGAATGAGTCTGGTAGATTGTTGGGCCTCATCTTGTTTACTATAGGTATCACTACTAGTTCGTTTTTTATATCGCAACAAATCATCTTGCGCCTGTTCTTTAGATTTCGCTATAGCTGCATCCACTATCTCCGTTCTATAACCCCTAGCTAGAAACCGAGCCCGGCTTTCTGCTTGCTTTTTCCTACTTTCTTCCTCGTTACTACATATCTGCCTAATGCGCAACATTTCCCCATAAGGGATACTTTTGATAAGATGGGGTGGATGTGCACTAGAAGCATGTAACAGAGTATTACCTGCAGTAGGTTTCCTAAATAGTGTAGTGGACAAATTGTAATTCAACACTTGGACCTGTACATCTAAGAATGTAACTGTATCACTGCTGATAGCAGATGTAAATTGTAAATTGATTGCATTATCGTTCAATTGAGCAATAAATTCAGTGGCACTTTGAACATCACCATCCCAAACTATAAATAAATCATCAATGTAACGCAACGAGGTTACCACATTTGTTCTGTATGTCTGCTCATATTGTTGCATGAGGACCAGCTCCTCCCACCAGCCCATGAATAAACAGGCATAGCTGGGAGAGAAACTGGCCCCCATCGCAACGCCCTGAATTTGTTGGTACATTTTGCCATTAAACAAAAATAAATTGTTTTCCAAACAAAACAGTATCATTTTAAGCAGCATATTGGTGTGTTGAACATACATAATAGGTCTGCTCATCAGGAAGTATTCTACAGCCCTCATACCATCCCTATTTCTAATGCATGTATATAGGGAGGATACATCCAATGCAACAAGTAAATAAGTAGGTTTCCATGATATATTTTTGATCTTCCCTAAGAAGTCACATGTGTCCTGTACATATGATTTTAAACCCCTTACATAGTCTTGTAGGAAAAAAATCAATATATCTGGATAAGTTCTCCAAAAGACCGTTGCAGGCTGTTATTATGGGCCTACCCGGTGGTTTATCAATGTTTTTGTGTATCTTCGGAATGAAATAAATCACCGGGATAATGGGGTATTCTTTCTTAAGATATTTAAACTCATCCAAACTTAACAGGCCCATGCTTTTCCAAGCTAGCAGTTGTGCAAATAGACGTTCCTGTGTGTCTTTGAATTTTATAGGAGAACTTTTTCTGTAACATTCCACATTGTTCAATTGGCTGTAGGCTTCATCCATATATTCTTTCAAAGGCCATAAAACAATATTCCCGCCTTTGTCGGAATTACGAATAATCACATTGTGATTCTTTTTGAGCTTGTCGATGAGTTGATAGTATTTTCTCTCATGATTGGTGTGTTTCCTTTGTGATTTGTTGATGGCGATGTTTAACTTTTTGATTTGTGCCACAATCTGCTCATTAAAAACATCTATGGAATCTCTGGCCATAATAGGGACAAATTTTGATTTTAACCTAAAGGGTGTAGATGGCTTAGCATGTGCCATAAATGCTTGATTCTGCTGAGACATGAGTTCAATCGAGTCTCCTTGAGTCCCGCTGGAACTGGGTATAACCATGTCACCTCTTTCCAGATCTTGTAAGTCCTGCAATAACCCATGGTCAGATACCATTAACATTGGTGCTTCTGATTCCAATATTGGCTGAACGATGTTATCTGAGTCACTCTGTTTATTACGTTGGTAATGGAATTTTTTAAGTTTAAGTTTCCAATATTGGCTGAACGATGTTATCTGAGTCACTCTGTTTATTACGTTGGTAATGGAATTTTTTAAGTTTAAGTTTCCGAATAAACTTATATATATCAGCCCTTGTCTGAGTATTTTTTAAGTTTAAGTTTCCGAATAAACTTATATATATCAGCCCTTGTCTGAGTATAATTAAAATTGGATTCAGGGCAGTAGGAAAGGCCAAGGGATAAGAGCTGTTGTTCTGCCGCAGTTAGGTCAATATTTGCCAAATTAACGATGGTGTTGGTTCCTTGGATGTTGTCATTGCGCGGTGGGGTATTGCTGGTACTACCAACTATTTGCGTGTTCCCCTCCCTCGTCCCCGTTTCTTGACGGCTTCTTGTTGCCTGCCTTCGCTCCCTTCTCCTCCGGGTATCCCTGTTTTGGCGGGAACTTTGTTGCGTGATCGCAATGACTCCTTCCTGCTTCGTTTTAAAATGTCCAACTCTTCCCCCAAGGTCAATCTTATATTGCTGGACTCTGATCTGGCTCCCACATTTTCAGTTTCAGACTCACTTTCTACTGCGGAGCTCAAATCTGATATCGAGGGTGACTCACTCGGTTTTTGCCCTCTTTCCGTTTGGTTAATGCTTTGTACTCGTTTATTGGCTGTTGTTGTTCTCATTGAATCATATCGTCTCGCAAATGTAAAAATTTGACTGTTTGCATAGTCATCACGATCCCTCCTGAATTTGTAAGTTTTTCTCACTTTGATTTTTTCTTCCTCCTTGCGTAATCGGTTTGTCATTTCCTCATTTAATTTATGCTTAATTTGGGGATCTCCTTGTTGCTCCATTTCTTTTTCCAGAGCTTTGATTTTTACTTGTAACTCACTCCTGTCAATGTCCGCATACTTTACTAAAATTTGGACCAATCTACGAGATGATTCCAGATTGCACTCACCCCACTCAGCCACCATGAGTGGGTTGGGTGCTTCATAGCTGGGGGCGATCATTATCCGGAGACCTCTAGGGATTCTCCCCACCTCTAAATATCTCTGGAGCGATCTTGCCTCCCACTATTTAGATTGCTCTTGACGTTTGAGTTTTTCAAGTATTCGGAAATTATCCTTGAGCCCTTTGCTCCTGCTGTTTAGCTCCTCGTTAGTATCTTTGCTGGCGCCTTGCAGTTCCGGGGGAGAATCTAAAAACATCCCCTCTGCTGCCAATTCGCGGTCTCTAAGTGTGTCTGCAGACATATTGGCTTTATATTTAAATTGTTTCTCCCAGTCGGTCAAACTCGTTCGGTTAATACCTCGAGGACCTTCCGGTAAGCACACCTCCCAACCTGTTGATTATCACTAGTTGCGTACCTTGGAGGACTGGTCGTACACGTTGCAGTTCCTCTTCCCGATGTATACTCCTCCGAGTTCACCCATAAGCGAGAAACCGCTATGCTGACCGCCGCTGCCGATAGTACGTTGTTTCTTGCTGATTCACAGGGGGCTCCGTCCTTTCCGTTTTCGGAACTTTGTATAGTGCCCCGGGGGTCCCCGCCAAAGTCGCACCACGAGCCCGCGATGCTTCTGACAGGTAGCCGGGACCAAGACTAGCCTGATACGGAGCCGCTTTCTGGAAGGGGGTCTACGAGCCGGAGGTAGTCAATCCGGCATAATATGCAACAACTCATTTAGGCACTCCAACTTCACCTCCAGGAAAAAACGAGCGTAGACCCAGGTATCGTGCTGTGTTATTTTATTGCCATTCTGCCATGACGCGTTTCAGGCGATCCCGCCCTTGATCACGACACAGCTTAAGCATTCACCCCGCTATTTAAAGTGCTAGTGCAAGTGACATCACAATGGACATAGAAAACAAATTCAATTGCAATTGAAGTGTCCCACCTAATATACACATAAATGTTACATCACTGTCACCATATTTTTTCCATATAAATATGTATAATAAAAAAAATTCTTTAGATGTAAAGTGGACACCACAAATCAATATCGGATAATTGTCATAATAAATATATAAATACATTAATCATGATGATATATATATATATATATATATATATATATATATTTAGAAATGGAGGTCTCTAGTTGGCAGTGTCTTACACCCTGTCCAAGTAGGGACCCTTCCTTCTAATCAGGGTAAGGGAGTTACCCACCCAGATAACCCCTGCTCACCCCCTTGGTAGCTTGGCATGAGCAGTCAGGCTTATCTCAGAATCAGTGTGTAAAGTATTTATACATAAACACACAGTAACACAGTTAAAGCACTACAAATGAACACCAAACCAGTTCAGAAAAATTCCCAATCTTCATCTAAGTAAAACAAGACCAAAATGACACAAATCCAACATACAGAACTCAAGATATCACTTTTTAAAGGTTTAAAATAATTATGGATACATCACTTTTAGCACAAAGTACCTGGGAGGCATCAAAATCAAAGACGAAAACAGGCGCAGGGGAGGTGAGGAGCCAGAAAGCAGAGCGATGCATCGGTTCCTTACATGCAGGGAAGGTGATGCGTCGGTATCTTACAAGCAGGAAAAGTGATGCGTCGGTTCCTTGCTCCCAGGGGAGATGATGCGTCGGTTCCTTACTGCCACGCAAGGGAGGTGATGCATTGGTTCCTTACTGGGAAAAAAAGTGATCATTCATTTTCTCACAACTAGGTGAGGTAATGCGTCGTTTCTCCGGACATGCGGCCTCGTTCCGTACTGAAGCCCAGTGTCGATGTTGACTTGATACACAGGTGTGATGCTTGGAAAACCCGGACACACTTGGGTTGATGCGACAGCGGTAAAACAAATGTTGCGTCAATTCTCCCACCTGCAAACAGGCTCTGCGTTGATCCTTCGGCCACAGCGCATGGTGGTTTTTCAGCCGCACAACCTGCGTTGGAATCGGAGCGGGTGTGTTGAACATCGGAGACACGGTGCTCAGGACTAGGGCTGTGGCAAACACTGAACCACGTGAACAGGCGTGGCATCGATTCTCCCCATCGTGAACAGGCCCTGCCTTGATCCTTCGGTGGCAGCGCAGCGACGCATTGGTTTTTCAACCGCACGTCAAGCTTTTGGCAGGAAAACCAGGCATGGAGGGTCTGCACGTGGATTTTCATCTTCTTTCTGCAGCAAAGCTACCTCCAAGGGCCCAGAATTAGAATTGGCACCACTTGGCATGTCAGAAGTCTCAGCAGAGGAGTCCAGGGGCTGCAGGTGAAGTCTTTGATGGCCCTGAGACTTTCAACAGGAGGCAGGCACACACAAGCCCTTGGAGAATATTCTCAAGCAGGATACAAAGCAAAGTCCAGTCCTTTTTCTCTCCAAGACAGACACAGCAACTTCAGGTCAACCCAGCAAAGCAACACAGCAATAGGGCAGTACTCCTCCTGACAGCTCTCCAGCTCTTCCTCGTGTCAGAGTCTCCTCTTGATACAGAAGTGTTCTGAAACTGTGGGGCATAGGTCCAGTACTTATGCCAGTTTCTGCCCATGAAGTAGGCAAGCTTCAAAGGATAGTCTTTGTAGTGCAAAATGCCCTGCCTGCCCCTGACCTGGCTCCAGACACACTACAGGGAGGTGGAGATAGCTTTGTGAGAGGACAGGCACAGCCCTATTCAGGTGTCAGTGACAGCTGCTCCCACCACTCTAGCTCAGGAAGACCATCAGCCTGGTGATGGGCCATCAGGATATGTAGGGTACACCTCAGCTCCCTTTGTGTGACCATCTAGAGTGAATGCACAAACAGCCCAACTATCAGCCTAATTCCACAGGCAGGTTGAGACACAGAATGGTGAAGCAAAAAAATGCCCACTTTCTAGAAGTGGCATTTTCAAACGCACAAAAAACCAACTACACTAAAAGATGTCTTTTTAAATTCTGAGTTCAGGGAGCCCAAACTACAAATCTCGGTCTCTTCCCAATTGAAAGTTACACATGTAAGATGTTACAAGGCAGCCTCAATGATAACCTATTGGAAAGAGTGTCCTTGCAATAGTGAAAAATGAAATGAGCAGTTTTTCACTATTAGGACATGTAAAACACACCCACAAATGTCTCACCTTTCACATACACTGCACCCTGCCCATGGAGCTACCTTGGGCCTATCTTAGGGGTGCCTTACATGTAGTAAAAGGGAAGGGAGGCCCTGGCAAATGGGTGCACTTGCCAGGTCTACATGGCAGTTTAAATCTGCCCACACAGACACTGCAGAGGCAGGTCTGAGACATGGTTGCAAGGCTACTTATGTGGGTGGCACAATCAGTGCTCCAGGCCCAATAGTAGCATTTGAATTACAGGCCATGGGCACACACAGTGCACTTAACTAGGGTCTAACCAGTAATCAAATATGCCAATCATGGCTAAACAAATCACCCTTACAATTTAGGCAAAGAGCATATGCACTTTAACATTGATCAGCAGTAATAAAGTGCCCAGAGTCCTAAAGCCAACAAAAACAGGTCTGAAAAACTAGGAGGAAGAAGGCAAAAGCACTCCGCTGGGAAGTTGCGTCCTTGCATCAGGGCAACTTTTTTGAGGATTGTTTACTCGGCAGCCTGGCCGAGAAGGATGCCTCACCATGGATTTTAAATGGGGCCAGAGAGGTTCGAACATTTCCGACCTTTAGGCGCAGCTGAGTTGGTGAAAAAAGAAAACTGGGGATTTCATTCCGAAACCCACTGGGGTATTTTATTCGTTTAAAAGAAAGGACACTGTAACTTGAACTGAACCCACAGAGGGGAATATTCTGCTTGGACTAAACTACAGGTACCAGCATGCTGTCATTGTGACTCACTTGAGAGGCCCACGTGGGCTGCTTATATAATGCATGTAGTTAATGGCGCCTACCGAGCATTTCAGTTTGGGCAGTGTCATCCTCTGGAGAAAGAGCCCGAGGGCTCTGAAACGCGTCAGGAATTTGCAAATGTTTGGAGCTGAAATGCCGGTTTTGAACAAATAAAGGCTTTTGAAAAGCACTCGGCTGGGAAATTGCGTCCTTGCATCAGGGCAACTTTTTTGTGGATTGTTTACTCGGCAGCCTGGCCGAAAAGGATGCCTCACCATGGATTTTAAATGGGGCCAGAGAGGTCCGAACATTTCCGACCTTTAGGGCAGGCTGAGTTGGTGAAAAAAGAAAACTGGGGATTTCATTCCGAAACCCACTGGGGTATTTTATTCGTTTAAAAGAAAGGACACTGTAACTTGAACTGAACCCACAGAGGGGAATATTCTGCTTGGACTAAACTACAGGTACCAGCATGCTGTAATTGTGACTCACTTGAGAGGCCCACGTGGGCTGCATATAGCATGTAGTTAATGGCGCCTACCGAGCATTTCAGTTTGGGCAGTGTCATCCTCTGAAGAAAGAGCCCGAGGGCTCTGAAACGCGTCAGGAATTTGCAAATGTTTGGAGCTGATTTCCCTGGGCGTAGTTCGCGAAGTTGCGCTACGCGAAGCTACGTGAAGTGCACCTCGCACTACGCAAGCTACGCGAACTGCGTAGTGCACTGTGCAAAATGCTGTTTGCACTGATTGCACAGTGCCGGATGCTTGTCCGCACTGTGCAATCATTGAAAACGGCATCTTGCACAGTGCGAGCTATCTTTACTGCCGCTCGAGTAGATTTTTACTCGGCGGCAGCTTTCAACGCGGACTGGTAGTTTCTCATCGCGAGCGGTCGCAAGCATGCGCAACCACTCGCAATGAGAAACCTGACCTCCCAGCGTTGAGAATCTCGCCGGGAGTTTTTTCCACGCTCGCGATCGGCAACTTGATGTTGCTGATCGCGAACGAGAAAAAGTCTCGCCGGGATGTCATTTTGCTTGCTCGCGGTCGCCAACTTGACGTTGAGGACCGCGAGCAAGCAAAAAATGACCGCTACGCTACGCGTGTTTGCACTGTGCTACGTCCAATTCGCGTAGTGCGAAGTAGCGCAAACTTCGCAAACTACGCGAGCGTAGCGTAGTGCTTTGCCCAGGCTTAGCTGAAATGCCGGTTTTGAACAAATAAAGGCTTTTGAAAGGCACTCGGCTGGGAAGTTGCGTCCTTGCATCAGGGCACCTTTTTTGTGGATTGTTTACTCGGCAGCCTGGCCGAGAAGGATGCCTCACCATGGATTTTAAATGGGGCCAGAGAGGTTCGAACATTTCCGACCTTTAGGCGCAGCTGAGTTGGTGAAAAAAGAAAACTGGGGATTTCATTCCGAAACCCAGCTGAAATGCCGGTTTTGAACAAATAAAGGCTTTTGAAAAGCACTCGGCTGGGAAGTTGCGTCCTTGAATCAGGGCAACTTTTTTGTGGATATATATATATATATATATATATATATATATATATACATATATATGTTATGTTATGTTATATGCATTTATATCGCGCGCGCTACTCAGGAGTGTCCCGGTGCGGTACCTTGCAAGCAAAAGGGAGTCAGCCAGATTGAGGCCTCCTCCTCAATCCTTTGTTGATGCCCCACGCATCCAAGCCGGTAAATACCAACTCCTGTGGGCCCCTATTATTTTAATTTTTCAGCAGGACATATTTACACTTGCAAGGGAACGCATTTCCCTCCGGGACCTCAGCTCCCATAACACTTTGCGCAGAATCATGCAGAACCGCCCATCAGGGGGCGCGCAATTTTGTAAATTTAAGGGCTGTGACCGGACTGTGTTTCCATCTCACCACCAGCCTTGACTAAGAAGATGGACTTCGAAACGCGTCGGCAATAATGGTGAAATGGCTGTAAAAGAGATCAGGGGGCTGGCGTCTTCCATACCTAATAAAGGAGTTGAAGCTTGCAGCTCGTGTTGGTGTCTGAGTGCCTCTCACAACAGGAACAAGCCGGAGCATGGATATTAGGCGGTGTCCTTACCGCCGAGGGTGCACCACCCCGCCATAAAAGGGGGCCACAGGATTTGGTATTTACCGGCTTCGATGCATGGGGCATCAACAAAGGATTGAGGAGGAGGCCGCCCGCTGAGGCCCATCAGTGGGCTTTTCATTTTTCAGCAGGACATATTTACACTTGCAAGGGAACGCATTTCCCTCCGGGACCTCAGCTCCCATAACACTTTGCGCAGAATCATGCAGAACCGCCCATCAGGCGGCGCGCAATTTTGTAAATTTAAGGGCTGTGACCGGACTGTGTTTCCATCTCACCACCAGCCTTGACAAAGAAGATGGACTTCGAAACGCGTCGGCAATAATGGTGACATGGCTGTAAAAGAAATCAGGGGGCTGCCGTCTTCCGTACCTAATAAAGGAGTTGAAGCTTGCAGCTCGTGTTGGTGTCTGAGTGCCTCTCACAACAGGAACAAGCCGGAGCATGGATATTAGGTGGTGTCCTTACCGCCAAGGGTGCACCACCCCGCCATAATAGGGGGCCACAGGAGTTGGTATTTACCGGCTTCGATGCGTGGGGCATCAACAAAGGATTGAGGAGGAGGCCGCCTGCTGAGGCCCATCAGTGGGCTTTTAATTTTTCAGCAGGACATATTTACACTTGCAAGGGAAAGCATTTCCCTCCGGGACCTCAGCTCCCATAACACTTTGCACAGAATCATGCAGAACCGCCCATCAGGGGGCGCGCGATTTTGTAAATTTAAGGGCTGTGACCAGACTGTGTTTCCATCTCACCACCAGCCTTGACAAAGAAGATGGACTTCGAAACGCGTCGACAATAATGGTGACATGGCTGTAAAAGAGATCAGGGGGCTGGCGTCTTCCGTACCTAATAAAGGAGTTGAAGCTTGCAGCTCGTGTTGGTGTCTGAGTGCCTCTCACAACAGGAACAAGCCGGAGCGTGGATATATATATATATATATATATATATATATATATATATCCAACTCTCCGTTGTTCACACGAATCATTCTCCAACACACGGACACGGACCACAGGGTGAGTGTTCATAAGTTTATTTTGTTACGATGCCACCATTACGCGTTTCAGCTCCTCTAGAGCCTTGATCACATGACATATTGCAACAAAACATCCCCAGTTGAAGACGCACTCGAAGAGCAGATGAATTCCACTGATTCTTTAATAAAAGGAAACCGGCATTTTTATTCAGATGCATATCTTGCCTTACGCGTTTCAGAGCAGCAGCTCCTTGGTCACAGGCTTCATAATACTGCACGGTAATGGTGAAAAGGCACTCCCCTCTACATGTCCATTTAATTGGCCCTCAGTGGGCCTCACAGGTGAGTTCAACTAAGTTTTGCATGTTGGGATCAGTAGTGCACTTTCAAAATTCCTTTACCTTTAGTAGGTTTCTGTGCTGTAGCAAAATGTTCATTTAATTTTAAAGCCTGCCAGTGGGCCTCGAGATGAAAATGTTCTGTTTATTTTTTCTTTTCTGCTGTTCCACTAAGGAAGACTCGGAGTAGTTCTATATATATATATCAACAGCAAAATTTTCCAGTATCCAAGGAAAGAAGGCACGCGCACTCCCAGCAGGTAAGTTGCATATATTAGTTTATAGAGATAGATAGATAGATAGATAGATAGATAGATAGATAGATAGATAGATAGATAGATAGATAGATAGATAGATAGATAGATAGATAGATAGATAGATAGATAGATCAAAACAAAATCCTTTCAGGCATAGAGTGATGCATAAATTATGCAAAAAAAGAAGCAGAGAACTCTGGGTAGTTCTCAAGTTTAGGTGGAAAGCAGCTCCAGTATAGATCACTCTCAACACCAGCGACACTCTAAATTTGCTCACCTCAAATGTCTGCTTTTCTATCAAAGTCTTTAAGCGTAGGATTAGCACAGTGCCATCCACGCTGAAATAAAAAGGGACAAAGTCTTTTAAGGTGAGGAAATTTAGAGTGTCACTGGTGTAGAAAGTGCTCTATACTGAAGCTGCTTTCCACCTAAACTTGAGATGTCACTGACCATGTCATGAGTGATGTAATATGTGACGTCATCAGCAGTGCATTGCGGGGGCGCGAGTTATAGTTAGCTGAACTAACTATAACGGGGGAATTTCACGGGTTTTGTACGAGTGCAATGTCCAACTAACTATAACTGTCCCTAAAACCTATGGTTTTTCAGTGAATTTGTAAGGTTTTTAAATGCTAATTTCTAACTATAACGTGCCTGAAACCTATGGTTTTTTCAGTGAAGTTCAAAGGTTTTTTAAATGTTAATTCCTAACTATAACATGTCTGAAACCTATGGTTTTTTTCAGTGAATTTCAAAGGTTTTGTAAATGACAATTTTTAATTGTATTAATTGTTATATTTATTTTTTGATACTGATTTACTACATTTTTTTAAACTATTTATTTTTAGATATTTTATTTTTTAAAATACATTTTAATTACATTATACATTACATTACAAAATATACTTTCTCAGAATGAATTACTTTAGTTTAAATACTTTGCAAATAGGCAATAGACTTTTAAGTACAGTAGTTACAGTTGTTGCAATGGGCAACACAATTTCAAACACAATGCAACATTGAGCTCAATGTGAATTTCAAGTTAAATGCAATTAGTTACTTCATGGATTACTTTTCTAACCACAGGACTGGATCCTAGATTCAGTCCTGGGACATCTCCTGTAAACAGTTGAGTAAAAGCGTTTTGGTTACAGTAGTGATTTACAAGGAATATTATTGTATTTTAAAAGTTGACACTTAGAAACTTTTTCACATAGAATCACCAATGTTATCCTATGGGAGGAAATTCACTTGGCAGGTAAGTAGTGTTATCGTTACTTTTTCTTACTCAGTGGTGGATCCTGGATCCAGCACTGTTGTATCTCCTGTAAACAGTTGAAAGAATGCGTTTAAGTCATACAGGCGATGTTTAAGGAATATTTGTAGTTTGTGAAAATCGACACTTTGAAACTTTTCTGCTGAAAACCAGACAATGGATTCCTATGGAAGGAAATACAAGTTACTGGTAAATACGGTTAGAATTACTTTTCAGGATCAGTACTGGGCTGAAAGATGCAGCACTGAGGTCTCTCCTGATAACAGGTGGGTAAATCGGAATTCGTATTTCGGCTGATTTTAGAGGAATATTATAAAGTTCCAAAACTCCACACTTAGAAACTTTTTCAGCAAAAAGCAGGCAATGATATCCTATGGAAGGAAATTCAAGTTACTGGTAAGTACGGTTAAAATTACTTTTCAGGATCAGTACTGGGCTGAAAGATGCAGCACTGAGGTCTCTCCTGATAACAGGTGAGTAAATCGGAATTCGTATTTCGGCTGATTTTAGAGGAATATTATAAAGTTCCAAAACTCCACACTTAGAAGAATTTCCAAGTGAAACCAGTCAATGTTAGCCTATGGAAGGAAATTCAAGTTACTGGTAAGTATGGTTAGAATTACTTTTCAGGGTCAGTGCTGGGCTAAAAGATGCAGCACTGGGTTCTCTCCTGATAACAGGTGAGTAAATCGGAATTCGTAGTTCGGCTGATTTTAGAGGAATATTTGCACAATGGTGAAGGGAGGGCACGGGGCCTGAGGTGACATGTCTGCAAACACGCCCTGTGGCGCGTTTTAAGTTGGAGAATTAATTCCTCCTCAATCCTGAGGGTCCCTAGGGGCCAACTAGCCCACCAGATACCTCCAGTATGCGCCAGAGAGCTGCGTTGCAGAGAGGTGTTCAGAGGCCACGCCCCTTTTGCACCTCTCTGCAACGCAGCTCTGTGGCGCTTTCTGGACGTACCTGGTGGGCTAGTTGGCCCCAGGACCCTCAGGATTGAAGGGATTTAATTCCCCATCTTAAAACGCGCCACAGGGCCTGTTTGCACACATGTCACCTGAAGCCCCGCCCCCTCCCTTCACCACTGTGCAAACACGCCTTTAAGTTGAGGGATTAAGTCCCCTTGAATCCTGAGGGTCCCTGGAGTCCAACTAGCCCACCATGTACCTCCAAAAAGCGCCACAGAGCTGCGTTGTAGAGAGGTGTAAAAAGGGGCGTGGCCTCTGTACACCTCTCTGCAATGCAGCCCCTGGCGCATACTGGAGGTTCCTGGTGGGCTAGTTGGCCCCGAGACTCCCAGTATTCAAGGGGTACTGTTCCCCCTCTGCAAACGCGCCAGGGCGCGTTTGCAGAGTGGTAAAGGAAGGGCGGGGCCTCCGGCACGATGCTGGCCTTTTGTCTTTTTCTTTTTTTTTTGTATGGGAGGGGGCTGCTTGGCCCCCTTCCTCGGCCCACTTTGGCCCCGGGGACCCCATCCCCGGGGCCTGAGGATTTTCTTTTTTTCTAATAAAAAACGGGAAGGGGTCCGCGTGGCCCCCCTTCCCTGGGCCTCTATTGGCCCGGGGACCCCATCCCCCGGGGCATGCCCTCTTTTTTAAAAAATTAAAATCTTTGGAGTGGGGCTGTGTGGCCCCCCTCCTCAGGCCATTTAAGGCCCCGGGGACCCCATCCCCCGGGCCGGCCTTGCCTTTTTTTTTTTTTTTGGGAAGGGGGGCTGCTTGGCCCCCCTCCCGGGCTACTAATGGCCCCGGGGACCCCATCCCCCGGGGCCAGGCCTCTGGTTGGGGACTGTGGGGGTCCCCAATCCCCACAGTCCCGCCGGCTCCCCGCGTCCTACGGGAGCCGGCATTGCTTTCCATAAGGGAGCTGCTGACATGCAGCTCCCCTTATGGAAAAGCAAACTGCTTGCTTCATTGAAGCGAGGCAGGTTTCCTGCTCTCGCTTCAATGAAGCAAGCAGTTTGCAATGGCAGGACGGGAGCCGCGAGGCTCCGTCCTGCCATTGCAAACTACAGTGTCCCGGGGGTAGGCACCCGGGACACTGCAGGAGCTGGCCCTGGGGGTGGCGGTCCCCAGGGCCACCACAGGCTCCAGGAGGGGCCGCGCGGCCCCCTCCCTTCAGTGCACAGCCCGGGGAGGTGGTGGTCCCGGGGTTTCGAGGTCCGAAACGGACCCCCAAATTTCAATTCTAAGTGCCCGGGGAGGTGGCGGTCCCGGGCGTGTGGGGGCTGGAGCCCCCACACAGGTTATCAAAATTTAAAAAGAAGCCCCGGGGGTGGCAGTCCCCGGGGCTGCGGGAGGGCGGAGAGCCCTCCCGCACCAGTCCCTCTTTAAAGCCCCGGGGGTGGCGGTCCCGGGGCTTGGGGACTTAGAGGCCCCCACATAAACTATAAACGCACCCCCGCATGCCCCCGGGACTTGGCCCACCCGGGGGCAAAATAGCTATCGAGCGCGGGAGACCGCGCTTCGATTTTTTTTTTTTTTCGGCAGGATCCGCGCACCCTAAGTGCATCCTGCCGATTTGTTTTACAAAAAAAAATGCTTTTTTCTGCCCAGGGGGTCCTTGTGGGACCCCCTGTGCAGACCTAGCGGGTCAGGGTGTTTCTACCCTGCCCCCTTTTTGCGCTTTGCGCACTTGTTTCTGTCCCTCGGTTCTACCAAGGGACAAAATGGCTGCCAACACTTCCTGATTTGGAGTGTTGACAGCCAATTAGCATGCAGCCCGTGATCGGAAGGGTACGCGGACCCTACTCGGCCATAGATATATATGTGATTTTATTTGTGATTTTCTCAGAAACTACTGAACGGATTTACACCATTTAAGCAAAAGGCACGACACTGAACCAAGGGCTACCTCTTTCCCAAATTTGGTGTAATTCCGTTCAGCAGTTCGGTCTGTAGCTGCGATGAAAGGATCCTATGGAAAAATGAATGGGGAAAACGCGTTTTGGGACCCCCTTTTTCTCGGCCCCGCTTGACAAATCAACCCGAGACTTTCAGGGTAGGAGCGGAGCGGAGCGCCCCAACAAGTTGGAAGCTTTCGCGAAGATTCGTCAACCGGCGCAAGAGTTATTTCAAATAGAATGTCGCGGATTTCCTATGGAAAATAGGTCCTAACTATAACTTATCTACTGGCGACCGTCAGTAGATAATATATATATATATATATATATATATATATATATATATATATATATATATATATATATATATATATATATATATATATATATATATATATATATATATATATATATATAGACACACACACAGACACACACGCACACACATATATAGAGAGAGATTTTTTTATTTGAAACATAAAAAATATTAGCAATTCAGATTCAAATCATTAGAAACACTACTAAACAAATAAAATTTAAAAACAATATAAAACGTTTCAAACAAAAGAAAATAAACAAATACTATAAATCAACATTACAAGCAAATATTACAAATAAAAATATTTAAACAATAAAGGAAATGTATTTGAGTCTGAGAATAATACATACGCTATTCCCACTCCAGTTTATGCAATAGTAGAGAAAGTATAGAACTTCAGGGGGGTTAAATATATTCTTCCTACTCCAAACAGTGCAAAAGTAGGGACAGTGTTAAATTTTAGAGGGGATAAATTTACTATTCCCACTTCAGTCTGTGTAACAGTAGGGAAAACATTTGACTTTGGAGGGGTTATGTTAGCTATTCCCACCCCAGTCTGTGCAATAGTAGGGAAAGCATTGGACTTTGGAGGGGTTATACTACTATTCTCACTCCAGTCTGTGTAACAGTTGGGAAAGAATTGGACTTCGGAGGGGTTCTAATTGCTATTCCCACTCCAGTCTGTGCAACAGTAGGGAAAGTGTTGGACTTCATAGGGGTTCAAATTACTATTCCCACTCCAGTCTAAGCAACAGTAAGAAAAGCGTTGGACTTCGGAGGGGTAATTTTTACTATTGCACTCAATCTAAACAACAGCAGGTAAACGACTTCACTTCAAACACATTACATCTTTGCATAAGCGTATTCATTTAGAAAAAATATAAAACACCTAATATAGACATTATTACTTAACATAATATATATATTAAAAAATAAAAAACAATTAACCAATTTACAAAATTCATATGCAATGTAATAATTGGTTTCCAATTTAAAAATAATGGTTATTTATTTATGACTTAATTAACTTGCCACCCTATACCCCTACGAGCCTAGTAACCACCACCACCTAAAATATAACTAAAAGAAATTAATAGAACACAATGCACATAACTGATAATCAATTAAATAACTAATTAGCAATTAATAATCAATTGTAAATTATTAATTAGTTAATTAACTTCCCAACCAACAACCCTACAAACCCAGCAGCCCATACCTAAAATATAACTAATATATATAATTATTGCAACATTTACATAATTATTAATCAATTAAATATTTAATTATACATTAATAATTATTATATTTTAAATGCTACTTAATTAACTTCCCACCTCATAATAGTAATAATAAAAATTAAATAATACCCCTACAAACCTAGTAACCCACAACTAAAATATAGCTAAATTAATTCAGTTACATAATGTACACGATTAATAATCACTCCAATAAGTCATGATAAACTAATAATTAATTATTAAATAATTATTACCTAAATAACTTTCAACCTTATACCCCTGCAAACCCAGTAGCCAACACCTAAAATGTAAGTAAAGCATGTGATTATTTCAGAATTTACATATTTAATGTGTGCCCCGCTTGCCTCTTTTCTCGCCCGCTCCCCGCCACCCACTTCAGTTCGCCTCAGCATCGCAGCAGTTTGAGGTGCTGGAGCCAAGTTGATTCTCCAGTCCGCCCGGAGCTCCAGAATCTTGAATCCCGGGCGAGCGTTTCAGGGCTGCTTAGCAGGGGACGAGGGCCTTGAGTCTCCCGAGCTCTCCCTCCCGTCTTACCAGCCTACTGCCGCTCCCCATTGCTTCACCACTGACTCTGCCGTGCCCCAGCCCAGCGCAACCTCTACGTTCCAGCTCGCCTCCCACAGATCACCCCGTTCAGGAAACAGGAGGGGGGGCACACACTCTGCAATGACTGAGGCAGAGATGGAGCCGCCCGGTGGGGTCTGGAGGTAGCCGGTGAGAGAGTAATATTACAAGCGTGAGCAAGCGCAGTAGTCGGCCGCAGCGGATTGTCGGGCCAGTGTTCCACAAAAATGGCCTTGTTAGTCTGGGTTCGGTTCGCGGCCCCCCTGTGTGCCCCCACTTGCTTTTTAAACCTCCCTGCTCCCAACCTCGTAGGGCCTTACCTGGCCTCGCAGGATTACTTTTAGCGGCCCCCCCCAGTCATTTTAAAATATCGTATACCAGCCTGCTAGCGGCCCAGGCACTCAGCACCTACCATTCAGCATTAGGTACTCAGTACCCAGCAATTTAGCAACCAGTGGGTCAACAGTGCGGTAGAAGATACGTAGCGGACACCAACTTCTCGAACTTTCCTAGAGCCACAAGAGCATAGCTGACCTATTATTTTCACCCTTTCTTGCAAGTGCAGCTCTCCAACTTAAGTCAGCCAAAGCTACAACATCAGGCGTAGAGTTTTAAAGAGCCCTAAAGAGCTCTGCGAAGAAATAATTAAAGGTCTAAAGGTCTAGGGTAAGGACAGTTTGAAGTTCCCCGCCGCCTTCTGCACCTAATCGCACATACAATGGAAGACGGAAGACCGGCATTTTTAATTAGCAACAATACCTAAAGATGAGATCTGAGAGAGTCAGGAAAGTCCTAGCCAAATCTTCCAAAAAAAGCCTAAAGACGGGGGCCACCCTCTCACCTTTGGACGTTGCAGTAATGGACCTAATTCCATCAGCAAAATCACAATCTGGCTCAGTTTCTGGGTATGAGCAACAACCCCAGCAATCTCCAATCCAATCCCAGCCCCTCCAAGGCACCTTTGCCCAACAAGTAACACGGGGCACAAGTAAGCACCAGGAAAGCCTTTATCCAGAGGAACCATCACCGGGATCCCCAGTAATTGTAGCATCCTCTTTAAAAAAGGTGACATTGAGGGCTTATTTCAGGAACTCTGTTATCGCCCCAAAGCCAAGATGGACGCACCCTCGATCCTCTCTTTAACCAGTCCGGCCCCTGTCCTTCATCAAATACTGGTTCAGCCCATGATCCACGTGGCCGCTGGTGGGACAGGCCCCAGCTCACTGCCATCTGGTTCCTCAACAAGGGCCGAACTTCACTTAAAAGAAGCCCCTGAAGCCCTCCTTCCGCTCCAGGCCCCTGAACAGTTTCTTTTTGACTCACAAGACGCTTACTTTCCCGCTGCGCTGACCTCCTCACCAACCTTCATCGCAAGCGAGGACCCCCCGTCAACCTTTCAGCCTGTTCAGAATCCAAGCCAGTTTTCTCCTTTAGTATCTAAGTCCCCGATTCCTATGTATCATCTAGCAGGGAGCAACAAAGTCCTCATCCCTCAAGTCGTGAACTTGGCAAGCGCCGATCCAAGCAACTTCAAAATGTCGTCCCCAATCAGTTCACCAAATACTGTCAATCAATGTCATCAAATGGCTCATTCAGGCGGGGGCCACAATATCAAGACCAATACCTCTCTTGATCTGTCTTTTTTTACCAACGAACTTAAAAGGTCCACAGATCAGGAAAGATGCCCACCGCCCGATTTAAACGCGCTCTGGTTACAACTTCTTCAAACCCTTCAATCTACGGTGTCAGCACTGAACTACCATTCAGACAAAATGGACCTGCAGGTTGACCTTTTATACACTCTCGCTGTGTACACCGCCGGGATTGATCAAAAACTGGAGGCGCTCAACTCGATAAAAGCCCAATCTCAAGTTCAATTAGTCCAAACAGTATGTTGCTGCTCTCCCATCATTGACTCCTTATCCTCACTACCTCAATTTCTTTCATCAGTATTAACAGAAATTAAGAAGCTACCAACATCTGGGCACTCTGACCCCCCGCCCCAGGCACCCTCTTTGGGCAAGGTCAGATCGGGAAGAAAGGCCTTACCAGCAACAACTGCCACCCGCTGTTAGGTTCTAAAATAGAACATCCACTGATAACACTCACTTCTGTAAATGGGAGCGCTGTTAAAAATAGTCCTCTTAATCACCAACACTCCTCAGATAATGTTATTCTGACCGTCTCGGGGTCCGACCCCACGACCGATCAAACATGAGCTCCCTCTCGATCAATCATGGCGATAGTTGATTCTAATGCAACCACCGACGTAATACCATACCAACAACAGACCCATCGGCTGTCTAAACGGGGAAAAAAAAGACTCCGGAAAACCCGTAATAGGCATATAGTCGAAACCAAAAATACAATCAGTAGTTATTTCTCCAAAAAAAAACCTGTGACACCACGGGGCCCGCCCATAGTGCCCAGCATCATTACCAGTTCGCTACCAGCAGTTCAGTTATTAACGCCTCAAAAATCATTTTTAAAACCGAATTGTTTATTAGCAGCAGAGTCGCTTTATGTTTCAAGGCACTCACCGCATCCAATTTACCAAGCAACACTTGGAAACAGCCAACCACAAACCATTGAGGAGCCAGAAATTGTCAACACGCCAGCCTCGACCACGACCCTCCAAAAGCTATGCCCTGGCATCAGAGCCCCTCCCCTACTTCAGGCGGGGAACAACAGATCAGGCTTGCATTATGCAGCCAACTTCAGCAAAGGCACCAACGGACAGCATTCGACAACTCCACCCAGCCAACCATCCTTGGTGCCCCTGTGCAAAACAGTCCCCATCACACCAACAACTAACCACCTTAGTGAGCAAGTACCCCTCTTGCTCTCCATATCTATTCCTCAACGGACATCAGACGCAAATTCAAAAATCAACTGAGTCCCTAACCGTAGTGGAAGTGTACAAACCAGCTACCGGCAGCATCGAGACCAAATTGCTGTTAACTCCAGAGTACTTTTCCCAAGGCCCGCATGACATCTTAAAGTGCGGGACTATTCTCAGACTCTTCAAATCGACTCCTGATTTACGCACTCTGGAATCAAATGATATAATTGCCATCGAATTCAAACCTAGTAATGGTATTCAAGCAAGAGAATCAACCCTAATTACATTAGCGTCCTCGGCCATAAGGGAGCTGGTACAATCAAAAGCCGACCAATTTAAAAACTGGGGTATTATCTTAACAATGCCTTGTGTCCCCCGTTACCCCTCAATACTCGCAACCACCCAGGTTCATGCTACCATTACAAGTTCTCTCCCCTTCTCTGTACTAAAGTCAGCCAGAAGCCGCTCTCCAGTTGGCTACAACGAGCAAAGAGCTGACCTGCAAGCCACACAAAGAGCTGACTGGTCATGGCTGCCAGCAGCTCTATCCCGGAGTCGGAACGATTGAAACATCACTGATCGTGGAACAACAATATGTTCCTGGAACATTAGATACACTAGAATTTATAAAAAACTATGACATTATACTTCTTCAGGAAACCTGGTCAGCAACTAGCATCCCCATTGAAGGCGACCTGGAATTTATGTCCCCCGCTACAAGACAGTGTAAGTACGGCAGACTGCGTGTTGGCCTTTCGATCTATGCTAGTACCAAACTGTCCCTACGCATCAAACAGCTAAAATTTGACAAAGACTGGGTTGCCGGTATAGTGGTTGGCAGCCCCAATTCAGACAGCCAGTCACTCCTGTTCAATGTTTACATCCCTCTGTGTACTACTGAGAAAAAATCTAAACTGGATCGTCTGACCGAAATTGTTTGCAACATATTAAGTGATTATGGCAGTATACCCAGCTTAATTCCTGGAGATTTTAATACAAACCTTTTCCAAAACTCGTTTGAGGACCTCGGGAACGCTTTTCCAGCGGTTCCTCCACATCTTGCCGCACAATGAATACCCGCAGGTAACAGACCGTCGAAATTGGGCGAATACACTGTCCTTCAATTTAGCAGAGTGGGTTACCTCGTATTGAATGGGCGTTTCCCCAAGGACAAGAACTAATGGTCGAACCCACTCATTTTTGGACTTTACACTGGGTAGTAGCGAAATGACCCCCTTGATCGAGAGCTATTGCATCGCACCGCAAGGGGAGAGCGACCACTGACCTCAAATAATAACCCTATCATTCAACATTCCCCGTCATCAGGCAATTGCATACACGCTATCAGGCTGTCACTCAGAGAATTTAAGGAGAATGAAATGGACGTCCAGTGCTATCTCCTCAATAACGGAAAAACGTAGATCTCTTCTTTGTTTATTGAGTGAAAAAGATGTTGTCGTTATTGACGGCTGGGAAGCTTTCTTAAATCGATTAATTAGTGAATTTCCGTCCACGAGTCGTATTCGACAACACATAATACAACCTTGCATTTCATTAGAGACAAAAAAGTTAAAATCTCAAAGAAACTTGGCCCTACGCCAGGCTAGGAAAAGCCCAGGAAATGCAACCCTATTTAACAACTATAAGCAAGCTCAAAAAGCTTTCAAGTCATCCACACACAGGGACAAACAAACAGCGTCCGATCAGTTTTGGCTGAAGTTAGTTCATGCAAGTAAGAATTCCAACACAAAGTCATTTTGGTCACTAGTGAAAAGGGGCCCACTTGGTGGAAGCGGGCACGGTAGCGCAAACATAAGTGAAGAAGAATGGACTCAGTTTTTAACAAATCACTTTAGAGAACATACAAGCAGGGACGGTTATTCTAGCCCCCTTCCATCAACCGAATTAGAGCCACCACCTTCTGAAGCCAAGCGTATAGGTAAGACTGGGCATAATAACTTAGTTAACCACGTTCATGAAGCAACAATAAATGATAGAAAGGATAAGTTTGAAGATTCTACGACAGAGATTTTGACGGCACCAGAAGCATTCCGAAAAAATATTGCCCGCACAATTAGTAAAGCTAGGTTAGAAGGAGCTCCCGGTCCTAACGGCCTTCCCCAGGCCCTTTTTAAATCGGATGTAGACCTGTGGTCAGAACACTTGACTCCCCTGTTTTCATACTGCAGGCTTAACCACAACATCCCGGAGTCCTGGAAAGGAGCCATCATCCACCCTATCTATAAAGGTGGCAAGAGAAATTACCCTAAAAACTACAGAATGATAGCTCTTCTTGACGTTGAATCTAAATACTATGCCAGTATTTGATTGGAAGAGCTGTCGGTCTGGGTTGGAATAACAAAGCGCCTCCCCTTTAACCAGACCGGCTTTGTGGCTATCTCAAGAACAACAAGCAACCGTTTTGATGGAAAAAGCGGCAGTCCAATGTAACCAACTTCACTGCTGCTTCGTTGACTTCAAAGCGGCCTTTGACCGGGTGCCACGGGGCCGTCTATGGCAAAAATTAGAGAGCTGGGGTATACCTCCGGCCCTCTTAAAAGCCATAATCCAACTCGATTCAAACACCTGGATTATAATAAAGTTGGGAGAAGGCTCCAATGTTTCAAGGAGGATACAGACCGCAAGCGAAGTCAAACAAGGTTGCGTGCTGGCTTCACTCCTTTTGAACCTTTTCATTTCGGATCTATCTCCCATACTCGACAACGTTAACTCCCACCCCCAAATAGACGGAACCCGTACTAGCAATCTGTTATAAGCTGATGACCTCGTGTTACTAAGTCACACAAGGGTCGGACTACAGAGGTTACTCGATCAGCTGCTTCCTATACAACAAATAACTCCCTTGAACTGAATTTGTCAAAAACAAACACCTTTGGGAAGCGGAAGCAGCAGAAAGGTGGGTGGTTTTTCAACAATAAAAACATCGAAACAGTATCCTATTACAAATACTTGGGAATTTTCCTGGGTACCAGAGGCTCCTTTTTAAAGCAGAAAGAGGCAGTAAGGGCTAAAGTCCTGTCACTCAAGGTTGCCTCAGCGAAACTCTCGAAACAGCTACTCGGCCCAAGCCTAACTCCACTGCTAATGGTGATGAAGGCAAAGTTTACTAACTCTCTATCATATGGGCATGAGATCATGTTGGGAACAATCAGTATTACACTGAATAAATTAACTACTAAAATCTTCAAACGAGCATGGCGCCTGCCAAGATCCTCATCGCCAGCCCAAGTTAGACTTGAACTCGGCTTATTAGATCATCACGGCGTTGAGGCCGGCGCGTTCATCAAGCTCTGAAACAGATTGCGCAACTCCCAGGAAGTTAGCCTGGAGGCTAGACTTTGGAACGAAATATCGACCAGCCAATCCAGCCAAAAACATCGGCGCCATCTGGACCATTCCCTGCAGTTACTCGGTGTCAAGTAATACTGGGGAACAAATCCATCTCAGCAGGCATTAAAGTCTGTCATCAAGAGAAGTGTCCGGCTTTGGTCTTTTCATTCCGACAGGGCAAAACTGTCTAGAAGGAAACATGCCTGGGTGGTTATTTCCGACTTCAAACCGGGGGTCGAATCATCTTATTTAGCAAGTACGTTCGCACTTTTTTGGAAGCTAAAGTTTATGGCACTGAGGATGGGAGAATGGCCTTTTTTAAAGCATTTACCTGAATGGCGTCGCCCTAGTGTTAGTACCGAATGTAGGGAGTGCGGCTACCATTCTGAAGCAATGGAGCATATAGCCTGTGCATGTCTCGCATTGCTTAATGACAGAAGGACCTTACTGCGGGACGAATGGAACTAACTCGGAGCTCGTACATGCCGACAGCCTATAATAGCTGCAATGAACTCAGAAAACACGAAGCTGAACATTCGGTTCACCAAATTTGTTACCAGAGCGGCCAAAACACTTGGTCAAAACAGGGCCGCAAATCTCTCTGCCTCTGGTTGCACCGTCATGCCGCCCACTGATCAATTAGTGAACTCTTGATCATCCAGTGTTGTTTATTCGAACATCGTTTCTTGCCCAATATTAATTGCTCACTTTTTGAAGATATACGTCTAGCTGTCCCTTTCCAGATTTTAAAAATGATGCTACGACCCTTTTGACATCTAAGGCTTCGAACATCAATGGCAATTAATCAATTTTTGGACATTTTAATCATAACCCATTTTTAGTAAGATTATTGCACTCTTTTAGTATTAATATGTTGTCTTTTAAAAATTTTGTTTTTAGTACACATGAATTACACGTTTTAAAATTGTTATGGTTTTAAATAATCAAACAATAAAGATATTTTGATTTGATACATATTTAATAATCAATTAAATAAATAAATACATTGAAAATTAATTGCGAATTAATTATTACCTAATTAACTTCCCACCCCATGCCCCTTCCAACACAGCAACCCATGCCTAAAATATAATTAATTAAATCACTCTTTCCTTATATACATAATTCATATTAATCACATACTTAAAAATATTAATTTATTGATAATTAATGATTACTTAATCAACTTCCCATCCTATTTCCCTACAAACCCAACATCCCGCTACAATACTATAAATTACTACTAACAATTAAATTACAAATGCTAAATCATGTAACATTACAAAATATATTTACATAAATTAATAACAATTATACAAACCATAATAACACAAAAATAATATATGAACTAAAACACATTGAAATTATTCAAAAATGATATTCGTTACAACTATATCATTGAAAATTATATTAACAACAACAATATTCCTAATGCCGGCATTACTTACCTGTAAAAAACTATTTTTGTATCACAATATTTTTTTTCCCCATATATCTGTCTCCCGATATTAAAACTTAATAGTTTCTCCAAATACCCCTCACAGTAGTGAAAAACTAATTTAGGAGTTTTTCACTACCAGGACATGTAAAACTTAAATGTGCATGTCCAACCTTTTAATTGCACAGCACACTGCCCAATGGGCTACCTAGGATCTGCCTTAGGGGTGATTTATATGTAAAAAGGGGGAATTTAAAACATGGCAAGGGGGTTTAAATGCCAAGTCAACATGGCAGTTTAAAACTGCATGTAGGCTGCAGTGGCAAGCCTGGGACATGTTTGAAGGTGCTTCTTAAGTGGGTGGCACAATAAGTGCTGCAGGCGAACTGGTAGCATTTATTTTACCGGCCCTGGGTATATGGTATACCACTCAACAAGGGACTTATAAGTAAATTAAATATGCTAATTAGGTCTATACCAATCAAACCATGTTTAGGGGAGTGACCCCATCCCTTTAGCACTGGTTAGCAGTGGAAAAGTGCACAGGCCAACAAAGACGAATTTCAGCAAAAATTGGAGGTAAATAGGCAAAACGTTTGGGAGAAGGCCACCCTAAGGCTGACAGGACTAACAGTGGCAAATCACAAAAGACTCATTTCACTATGCAAATGTGTACGGTGCTTTGGGTTATGGTATGCTCATCTCTGCAGGCAGTGATCCTGGACCTTTTTTATCAGTGATCGCATCATATTATGGGCCAATATTACTACTTCTTAGATGAATTAGAAACTGCCATGGCTTTTGAAAAATGAGAGACCTCAACCAGATACTCATTTAGTGTTTTCCTTTGGCGATAGGTCCAAAGAAATCAATTGCTATCTCACTCCAGATGTCGGCAGCCAGGAGAAACATCTTAAGTGGTTCTGGAGAGCTGTTTTCCCTCAGGCTATAGCTTGTCAGTTCTTGAGCATCTTTTCAACCATCGGATCTAGAAACAGAAATCATAATTCCCGGTGAAGTAATCTTTCAATTGTGGTGATCTCACATTGACCTTCATGAGCAAGCTCTACTATTTGCTTCTGTAGTGCCAAGGGAATTTAAGTTAAACGTCTTTCCGTATGGGTCCTCTTTGATGACAGGCAGTTCACCTTGGGCATTACAAAATGCCTTTAAGTGCTTGGGGTGGCAACCTTTGTGTCTCTTCCAATATTGTTCAAGATCTCTCCATCTGTAAGAATCATTTAAGCCTGATTCAGCACTGCGAGTCAAAACAGCAAGTGAAGCTGTAACAATTTCTTATTTGCTGAGAGCTACTGGACAAGGTTATTTGATCTTGCACCTGAGATACTCTTCAGCTACAGAAAGTAGCATATTTCTGATAATGAGGGAAATTAACAGACAAAATCAGCAGGATTCAGATCTTTCCACAGTCACCGAATTGTTTTGAATTGATAGTCCTGTAATCTAAAGTACCATCTCAAAATTCAAGTGGGCATCTTAAAACTGGGTTATCGAATATCGCTAGACGAACCTGATGATCTGTTATGACTGTGAATGACTTGTATTTGAACAGATGTAAATCACCACAAATCATCACTATGTCCAAACTCTCTTTCTCTGTGCATTTCTTTACAGTGCTGTTTAGGCTGCGACTAGGCTAGAGGATCACCGTGCATGGAGCTTCCAGGATGTGAACTTCCTGAGCTGGAATGGAATCAATATCTACAGGGCTTGCATCAACAACAATTTCCATGTGTAAAGCAGGGTCAAAGTATACTAGTTTTTAGGCATTAGTGTTCCTTGATCGAATTGATTTCAAAGCTTCTTGACATTTTTTTGACCATTTGTAAGCAATCCTTTTTTTCAATTTTCCAAGGAGAGAGCTTTTGAATGCAAAGGAAGTATGTATTTGTTGCAATAACTGGCCATGCCCGAGAAAAATCCTAGAGGGTACACATTGTCAGGCACAAGAATTGATATGAGGGCCACAACTTTGTCAGCATCAGGGTGCATGTCCTCCTGTGAAACTTTGTGGCCATTAAATTTTAAAGAGGTCTGCCCAGAAATGCACTTCTCCTTATTGGTTGTGAGGTATGCCTCACAGAGAGCTTCACAGATGTTCCAAAGTGTTGCCAAACAATGTTTGTGCTATAATTCAAGCAGTTGGGAATGTTTTGAGCTATTCTCCTGAGCTGCTATTTAAATTTTCGGCTGCAGATGCGATGTCAAAACTCAGATGATTGTACCTGAAGAGACCAAGACATGTGGCAAATGTGGTAATGTACTAAGAGCACGGATCCAAATCCAGTTGTTGACACCCTTAGTTTAGTTCACGGTCTGATAAAAATGTGCACCCTTCTGCTAATGACTTATGTCCTGAGTGTGGGGAGCCAAGTGTCTCTCTCTGGATGGCTAGATTCGGTTGGCACAAATCAATACATGTGCGACGTGTCCACCTGCTTAAATCTTGGGTAAAGGAAATATAGGTGACATCGGTTGTATGGATCCTTTGACAAACTCAATGACATCTTGTTTGAATAGGTTGTTTATCTCCTTCTTCATCTTGTTTCTGAATATTAAAAGGAATATCCCTAAAATGATGAGCCTTTGTGGTTCATTAATGTGTAAGTGAATTTGGCAATGTTTAAACTTGCTGAAGCCCTGGACTAAGTTGAGCAACATCTTTGTCAAGGTGGTCACATCAGAAACATAGTCATAGTCATATGGGCCATCAGCTAGCACAGGACATGAGGCAGGCCCAGTTTAACTGCTGAACAAAAACTTTGCAAGCATCCAGTGCCTGCTGCACTAAACTACATGGACAGCAAACTCTTCGACCTGTGAGTCATGAGTAAATAGGGAGAAGAAGTAATCAGGGCACTTAATGGGTTTTGTGGAGTAATAGATGTATTTGCAGACATACACAGGCAGAAAAACAGGATGACCTTGTAGCTTTGTGAATTCTGTCTCAGTCATGAGATTGATGGCAGCACCTTTGTCCAACAGAAACAGAATGCTTCTTCCATTAAAACCTACGTTAAAAGGAAGTTCAGAGAGTTCATTGTTGTCCTTGGCAAAAACACTTCCATGAATGAATGCCACATTGTGGCTTTTCTGGAGTGCATTTTGTTTATCAAAAGCAGCACATGTATCTTTAAAGGACACAGGCTACTTTCAAAATCAAATGTTTTTAAGCATGGAACGACAACGCGTAGATGGAGGCCGGCTTTACCTTGCAGGCCTCCTTAAGTGCATTCTCAGAGAGTCACAAAATGCCTCTTGCCTTATTAATGAGAATTTGCAACCTCCCTTAACTAGCCATTTTGCCATGTGACTTATTGGTACATAAACCACATTGAAAACTGATGAGCAGGTCACAAACATTTGGCGTCCAATGTGCAAACATTTGTTGACAGCTTTCCCAAAATTATTTTAGGTTCTTACCCATCAAACCCACATGATCCTTTTGAGTAGGAGCAACCCATATTAATCTAAAATGGCACATATAAAAAAATTTGATGTCATAGGGAAAAGTTTCTGCATCGGAAGAAATGGAGGAGTTGCTCAGGTTTTCTCCTACAAAATATGTAAAAAGGATAGTGTTTTGGAGGGAAACAAACTTTTAATGATTAGGGTCAAGACAACTCTGCCTAAAGTAATGGATCGTTCTCAGCCAGACTGTGATGATAAAACTGAAAATGGTGGTAATACACAACAATAAGGTTAATCACTCAAAAAGAGGCCTGTTTGGAAATTGTATTACATTTTGAATACTTAAACATAATGTTTGCAGCTAACAGTTCCTAGGGATTGCAGATTGACTAAAGCACCAAAACGTTAAGCCAAAATTCAAGTTGTATTGCCAGATTTGCCTATCTTTATTTGATATCTGCTGTGATAAAGCTGTTTCAAAAGATCTTAAAGAAGCCAAACCCAGGGGAGTTTCAAATTATAAGCATATCTTAGTTACTGAGAACATATTTCTCAGGAGGTTTTTGACTTTGTTTCCAGATACTTCAATTATTCTTCCAAAAATGGAGCTGTATATAGGTTCCGTACACAAATAAGCAGCCCTGGAACCTTCATTTTTGTGTATTTGAACGTGTACAAGTCTTCAGGACTCTTTCTTGTCCCATCTGAGAAAAATACTCGTTTTATCCACATTATCTTGATTAAACCATCTCAGGGTATAGTTCAATTAACTGAATCTGAATGACAGTTCGAACTCCTCTGAATGCTGCCCCTCGGTAAAACTGTACTGAAACAGACATTTTGAGAGGGCATGAAATGTGAATCACTCTTGAAAGCTGATGAACCTATGTTGTGTTTATTTCACCTAAAGGTACAATTTCAGTCTCTTCCTGAAACATGTCTTGATATGATGTTTACAATGAAATGAAGGGGCTATACATCACACTGAGGGTGGAGACCTTGCCAGTGGCTTTAAGAACTGTTATATCCTCCCCATCGGCAGTCATTCAGGCAGTAAATTCTTCTGGTTTTTGGGATGAAGGTAACATAAAATGTAAAACATGTCCCCATAGTCTTCATACTTACAGTGAATCAACCAATTTACAGGTGCCCAATTTATACTGCTCGGCGGTACCAAGGCAGGGTTTTGCCAAGGGCCTTTCCAGGGAGGTGGCCTGGTGTGCCACTTTATGTAATCATGTGCCCAATCTTCTTATTTTAACTTGTCCTAGACATGTTTTTGATGGTGCTGTTGTTAATGACGTTTATTGGTATTTTCGAAATATTGTGACATCATTGTCATTGGGTATGTTTAGGTTTCTGTCGGTTTTTTCTTGTCTCCCCACTTCTCCTTCTCTCTCTCTCTCTCTGCTTTCTCAGCCCAACACAAAACAAATTATTTGTCCCCCTTCTTCTCCCCAACTGCTCACTGATCCTTCTGAAACAATATTGCAATTGTGAAGTTCTAATTTTTTTCCATATTCACTTAATTTCTTACCTCCTTTCCTATACTTTGGTTAACCTGTAAAACTTTGGTTTTTATTAACATTTGATCTCTTGCTTTTCCTGTCTGTTAATTATCTTCTCTTTCCCACCTCCTGCCCTTTACTCTATTTCAAGTACTACTTTTATTATCTCCCCTCTCTGCCTCCCTGTACTATTTGAGTGTTGTTCTCTACAGCCCCAGTGATGCTGTCTTCGTTCTTTAACTCTGACATCTGTTGTCCTCTTTTCCTTTGGCTTGTAATGGTTTATGATTTCTTGGAATTCTTAATCATAAGTCCTTAATTTTCTCTTTTTAGCTCATGCTTTAAATTCAGTACATATTTGCATATCTTTACTGTTGGAGGCATTGTCCTTGTTTTTCTTCTGAGGTGTCATACTCAAAGTTATTTATAAGAGGGTGAATTCTGCTCTCTAATGACTGGTTTGTTGTGACGCGTGCTGACACCGCCTGGTATTGCTTTGCTATATAAGAAGGTAAATAAAATAAAATAAATAAATACCAATAATCGAATGATTGATTGTAATGGAGACACTAGCCAAGTATCAACTTTTAGGAATTGATTTAAGTAGTCATGAGAATTGTTGACAATAGAAAGCATGGGGGCAACTCAAAAAAGCATTAATGAGTACGGGAAGTACTACAGGAGTACTCCTATGCATACTCTTCTATCCCTTTGTTAATCAGCCCCGAAACGTTCAACTCTTAATTCCTAAAAGTGCAAAGAAGGCAAGTTCTTTCCATTTGTACTAACTGTATATGAATATTTCATGAATAGGCAAGTTTGTCCAATCTTAGATATTTTGTGGCTCATTTACAAAGGCATATAAGTGTATGTAAAAGATTATATCGGCATACTACTTTACCTACTCAAAATGCCTTTGTGAATAGGCCCCATGCAGTTATATAAAAAAACTTTACTAATTTACAGATGCGTGTTTTTGTGTTAACAGCTTACATTCATTGCTGTATTGTAATGGAAAATCTGCTGTTCCTTTGCATGTGATGTTCTTCTATTAAATTCTATTTTCTCTCATTGATTTTCCATCTCAGTACCTATGCATAAAAAAGGAAATATGCTGCAGATATTTGGTATGGCAGCCTATTCATCAGAGTCCAGTGACTCTATCAGGAAGGCTGCATGAAAATTAAATTTTAGTTACACAGGAATGAGAAGAAGAACATGCTGCAGGGGCCTGAGACGGTCTCCCAAAAAGCAGATAGGATATGCAAATCTCCCCAAGAGAAAGGAAAATCTCTCTGCAATGACAAGTCTCTTATACAATAACCTTTGTGATAACGCGGCTAGATTGGCAAGCAGCATCCATTTCACAAAGTAGGGCGGTAAGTGTGCTCATGCACGCTAAAGAATGTGTGTGGCACAATCCGACCTCCATAAAAAGCACATATCAATGACTGACTACAATACTTAAGCCTCTGGCAAGCCCTTTTGGTTTTCATGGAAAAATTGTTCCCGCCTTGAATTGTAAATCCTCATTCGCTGCACAAGATGCAGCGTTTTCCCTTATTTATTCATCGTTATGAATTGTGACTGTAGACAGCTTAATGGGGAGTATTGCAATAAAGAAAATGGGGAAGAAAAAAAGCCTCTTTTGGTATTAGTTTTGTTTCCGTAAATTAGAATGCAGTGATTTAAGTTTCTCCATCTCGGATTACTCCTCCATCTCCCAGGGACAATATAATCAAAAAAAGATCTACTGTGGCTTTCATTTCGAGAGAAAATGGATAAATAAAGCCTCACATGTGTTTTGAATCAGGTTAAACTGAAAGTGAATCCAGATCTTTATTTCCGCGCTAAGATATAGATATTGTTTAGTACCAAAACTGCAAAGCAAAATCTCAGAGGGGAGGTATAATTTAAAGGCTGAAACAAAGACAGCAGATTAATGGAGCTTCTTAAAATTAAAGAGGGTGTGAGGTGAATGCTAATGTCCCCGCTCGCGCAGTAGCTAAAGATCTTCTCCCGGTGTGCGAGGAATGAAACACAAACTTGCCTGGACTCCTGGGCATGAAGGAGAAACCTGCATTGTTTCTTATATTCTTCAAGGCAGCACCGAGAGGAAGCTTGCATTTGCTAATTAAGGAAAACCTTGGGTGGGAAAATCAATTGTAGAATAGAAATGTACAAGCTTTGCCTGGCTTGGTAGCCGCGGGTTCCTTTAGGAGCTCGGAGGCACCTGGCGAGGATGATGTATCAGTGGTGCTGGTGATGGTAATATTGGTGAGGATGATGTATCAGTGGTGCTGGTGATAGTCGTGGAGTTGGTGATATTTGTGACAGCGGTGATAGTATCAGTGGTGATGGTGTTGATAGCCAAAGGACAATCTCCGCTTACCAGACCTTTACATTAGTACTTTTGCCTATTAGTGCAAGGGCTTTAAGTGGGGTGAAAAAGTGGGGAGTGGGGGGTGGGGGTGGATCCCTACAAGGCACGTGGCCTATGTAATTGGGGGTGTGGCTTAAACGTGTCACTAAATTTCTGTGATTTCTGTAGCATGCCGCTGATCAGTATTTTGGTGCTTCTCTGAGCTTTCTATTATTGCATCCTGATTTATAATACAACAATTGACATTCACTTAAAACCAGCCAGAACTATTTTTTCTTTTTCTTGGCACATCTCCGCCATCCATATCTTACATCTCATCGCCTGTCTCTCTGGCACTTTGTTTTCACTCTTTCCTGAATGCCCTTCCTCGCATCTCCTTCCTTTCACCACCATCAAAGCACACTACGCACCCACACACCAGAAAGCACTGCATTTTCTTTACTTTCGGCTCGTCAATATTTTGACAACTGTGTACCTCCTTCACACACATTTGCACAGAATCAAATTTGCAGTTGGCATAGGTGGCCACTGCTCCATGCGCTCTGCAGGGAGGCCAAGGACTGGATGACCATGCATTCTGAACACATTTTTGACCAATTGACAGGAACTGTGAGCAGCTGGCATTGCCTTCACGTTCAATTCAATCACTCTCAATGGTGGCCTCTTATAAACACCCCGAGTGGGACGGGTATGCCCAGACGTGGGTCCCGTGCTCTCCATGCCACTGGAATCAAGCTATCCTGGCTGAAGAGGGGTGAAACCCCGAAACCGGTCCTAGGATGCTTGTTTCCAGTCCAGGGAGGACCCGGCTTGGCAGTTCGGGCTGGTCTGTTCCCATGAGGCACAGGGTCAAGACTGATTTGCATATGGCTGGGTTCAAACTGGAATGGCATGGTGAGCAAAAAAACGATGGATTTAGGCCCAGATCTCTGTACTGGGGTGAATGTATGACATTGTTCTGCATTCTGTCCATCAACTGTTCTTTTTGCTCTTATAAACATCTGCAGACGACTCAGTTCAGACTATCCAATATACAAGAGAAATATGCTACACCAAAAAAAATAAGAAGCACATCACCCTGGAAATAGCAAACAATATTAGGGAATACAAAATTAAGTAAAACATGTGAACGATAAACAGTAATTAATTCGCTGATATGGATTACTTTAACATTCTTCGCATTTATTGTTCTGAAGCTGATCAGTGCTTTTGCTTGTAAAGTAAAGGACATGAACATAGAGCCCAATAGGACTCGTTTTAATGCCTGTTTTTAATTACTGAGAACTGGAGCGACCCTGCCCACTTAAAGCCCTGATTGGTGCCACACATGCACCCGTTCTTTGTTAAATATCATATAAGAAGTTTTCAATCAATAAAAAACAGCAAAAAACACTTGAAAATACAGCTGTAATCAATGTTGGCATGCCATCTTATGGACAGGTCAATAATAAAGCAAGCTTGAGAAGTTCAGGTTATTAAAAAGTTTAAGGGCATACTGTAAAAAAATACAATTTTGCAGTTGGTGCGGAACAAAAGGCACATAAGACCTTAAATTGCAAAAGGAAGGGGGGGGGAGGTGAGAGGGGGGCTGAGGGGTATGGGAAAGGATTCCGCTGTTGGATCCCAAATGCCATGGTCTTCAGTTTGAATTGGCTAATAATGGAAACTCCTTCAGGTTGAGAAGTGGCAAGGCCTCAGTTGCAGTATTTTACTTCAGTAGATTTACCTATGGTATACTATCCCTATGGCAAAGGTCATTCTACCAGTAGACTCCAACAACAAATGTTTTACATCCACCTCCATGCATCAGAGTGTTTTGTATTACCACCCGTCTCTAATTCATTCCCAATTTATAGCAATTAAATGCTTTACCTGTGTCTTTTCTTATCAGCACTGTATGAACAAGCATTGACAGAGATCATGAGGCTACAAATTGGTACCCCAGCTTTATCTTGCATACCTTTTCATATCACTGTCAAGAACTATTATGAAAGCTCAACTGGAAAGCTTGTTTACCTGAGCCAATGTTTCTCTTGAATATACTCACTCCACTAAATAGAAGAAATATAGACCACTATCCAACCTTATATTTTCCATTCTCAAATAGGCAGATCTTCATAAAAAAGTGGCCCATGTGACAGTAGGCAGTGGCAAAGCCAAAAAGTCTTAATTTTTTGACTGATGGCAATCACACAATGTCTCTCACACACATACCCATATCATCCTTTCTCTTACGCACACACAACATTGTCAAACACCCATTTTTCTTTTTTCTCCCACACAAGCACACCTGAATGTTGCAGTGGTGGTAGTGCTGGTAGTAATGGTGATGCAGGTGATGCCTGTAGTGGTGGTGAGGATGGTAGTAGTGGTGATGGTGGTAGTGTTGCCAGTGGATGTGGTGGTAGTAATATTGGTGAGGATGATGTATCAGTGGTGCTGGTGATAGTCGTGGAGTTGGTGATATTTGTGATAGCCGTGATAGTATCAGTGGTGATGGTGTTGATAGTTGTGATGATGGTAGTGATAGCAATGGTTTTCATGGTAGTAGCGATAGGGGTTGGCAATATTGATGGTGGTAATGATGGTAATAGTGGTGGTGGTAATGAAGGAAGTAGCAATGATGGTAATGGTGGGACTAATGGCGGTGGTAATGGTGACAATGGTGATGATGTTGGAAAAGGTGGTGTGGCAGTAGTGATGTTAATGTTAATGGTGTTGGTAGTGCTGGTAGTAATGGTGATAATAATGGTAAAGAGTAATGATGTAATAATGGTGGCATCATTGTGGTAGTTGTAATGATGATAATGGTGCTGGAAATAGCGGTGGTGGTAATGATAGTAGTGTTGTAATGGTGGTGATGATAAAGATGGTTGTAATGGTGGCAATGGTAGTAGTGGTGTTAATGGTGGTGGTGTTGGTAATGGTGGTGGTTGTAATGGTAGTGGTGGTGGTAATTGTAGTAATACTTGAATTGTGGTAATTGTGGTGGTATTAATAATGATAGTAATGTTGGTAAGCTGGTAGTAGTGCTAATTGTGGTAGTGTTGGTCCTGGTCATGGTAATGGTGTGTTGGTGGTGGTAATGCTGATGATGGTGGTGGTAAGGGTGCTGGTAGTGGTGCTGATGGTGGCAATGGTGTTGATGACAATGGTGAGGGGAATGGTGGAGGAGGCAATGGCAGTGGTGGTAATGGTGGTGGTTGTAATTGTGGTAATGATAGTCTTTGTAGAAGTGGTGATGGGAAAGACAATGGTGGTGGTGATAGTAATGTTGGTGATGGTTATAATGGAGGTGGCTGTGGTGGTAATGTTTCTGGTAATACTGCTGGTTTTAATAGATGTGGTGGTAATATTGATGGTGCTAGTAGTAAGGGTGGTAGTGGCAACAGTAATAGTGGAGGTGGTAATGGTGGTGGAGCTAAGGGAGGTAATTGCAATGGTAACAGTGATGTGGTAGTGGTGCTGATAATGGTTGTGGTATTGATAATGGTTTTACTAATGATGGTGTAGATTGTGGTGGTGGTAATTGTGGTGAGAGTAATTATGTTGGTAGTAGTAATGGTGGTGGTCATAATGATGATGAAATGCAGGTGGTGACAATGTGGTGATAATGGTGGTGGTAGGGAAGGTCATGGTAATAGTGTTGCCGGTAATGGTAGCAATCATGGTGATGGTGGTAATGGTGGGGGTGGTAGAGGTAATGAAAAAGGTGGTGGTAATAGTGAACCACTACTTTGTCAAGCTATCAAACGGTTGTTCAAATGCACTGTATATCCTTTGATACACATTACCATTCAGAGTGTCTGCAGGGAACTCAGCATTAAAATGAAATGTCTTTGGCAAAGCAAAAGCCAAAACACTGTGAATCATGCTAACAATGAGGGTAGAGTAGAGGAGCAGCAGCAGTGAAGCACTCACAAGAAGGGTAGGGTCCAACAGGAACCAGGACCTCTGTGGGTAGCACTGCTCAGAAGGGGGGGGTGGTAGAGTAGAAGCTAGGATCACTCTGAGCAGCAGAGTAACACTCAAAAGGATTAATGTATACCAGAGAAGTTCATAGACTGATGCAAGCTCTTTTACCTGTCAGTGGCTTTCTGTTACAGATGTGAAAATATACTGCAAGAAGACCAAATGTTGCCACTCCAACTACCGAACAAGCCAAACATCACATTACTGTCCTTTGGGCTAAAGCAAAATGTGACTGATTAATCCTACAAGCCAATGACTGAAGGAGACTGACACTGTCTCCCACTATATACATGCTCTTCTGTGGACTGAACTAAAGTGACAGTAGGTTGATGAGACAGCTACAGTAATCTCTAGGACAGACCTAAAAATAACAGTCTTTAACTAAAAAGCAAAAACTGGTGTGGTTCTTGTAGTAGTTATATATACTTTGAGCCAAAATTCTCTGAGGAACTCAAAACAACTTGGCATATTCATTAAAACAATTATTACTACAGCGATTCAAAACTGTATTATTTTGTAAAGAGAGGCTCGGGCTCACAGAAAGCTATTAATAAGAAAAAAAACATATTAGGCCTCTAAGGGAGCTAGACTAGGCCGCAGTTTGCTTCCAGGACAAGAAGTCCATTTCAGCACGGCTTTAGTCTCCAAACCACATTCATCTTCACTATTTCATGACTCATTTACCCTCTCTCTGCATAATTTACATAGTCTAAACTAACTTTTCTCTGAGCAAGAGTCTGCAGATCTTTATCAAGGTGCTTCTGCACCAGTTAATAAGTTTACTAAACCACTGTGTCTAATCTGCTCTCATTTTACCTTTATTAAATCATTATAAAGATCGTCACAATATTTGTTAACAATGAATACTATTTGCAGTTTCGCCCATGCCTACTTCAATTGTCCTTATGCCCCTTCATATAAACAGTACACTAAGTCATCTTTTTCTAGGTGCATGTAATGTTGCAGGGATTCTGCACAAACACAGAACTATGCGCAGGATTATGGGACCTTGGTGTATAGGGACTGAGTAATTCCTACCACCTTAGTACCCACAAGCCCAAAACCGACTGTCTATAGTGTCTCACTTGCTCTCCTACTCACTCACAGAGAAACAAATGATTAGACACCCCAGAACACAACACTTCCAGATCTCTAAGGAATTGCGGTAACTAGACACACCCTTTTGCTCTCACTCTTGTACTTGCTAAGAAGCCGTATTATTATATATTAGAAGATCTCTGGGCTTTGTCAGCAGACCCCATACCTTAGCCTATAGATGGTAGATCTACATCACAGGTGCTGTCTCGCACTTCTCCCTGGGAAGGTCCCTCTTCAAGTGTGTGCTTCCTAGTCGTGTATTCTAATAAGACCAAAGTACGTTGTCCAAACAACAGCTGCATCGATATGTTTTGTCTAAGGGTTAAGGCCTGGCCAGAACAAAATAACAAGGGGGATTGTTTTTTGACCTTGCACATAATGTTCAGTCAACATCCCAGGAACATGCAGAGAGTGAACACAGCGATGAGTTCTCATGTGAAAATAGTCATTTGAAATTATTGCAAAAATAAAGTTGTGTAGTAACGTGCGCAAAAGCAGCAAGCAAGCTGCAGCGTGCTCATGCTAAGTTAGGGAAAATGACAATGTCCCTATGGGCCACGTGACACTCTCCCCTTCGCCAGGTCCTTAGCACCACGCTAAGACAAACATCAGAGGTAAGCAGAGGCAAAGTGTCTCAGTGTTATCTCAAGTAGGATATTTGTAGACCAAAAGATTAAAAAAACTTGTTAATTAAAAAAAAAAAAAAAATAGCAAATTGGGTGCCCAAAAACATATCCATTCATAGCGAATCTTCAGATTCAGAAATGTTGCGGGAAAATCAGAATGCCATAAACTCCAGTATGTTGTCTGAACCTTCCATAGTAAAGAGGTATGCCATCCAATTGAGCAAGTCAAACGAGCACACATGCTCCTCATATCCAGAAGCTGTTAGGAGCATATCTGGGCAACCTGCATTAACTTCGATGAAACTCCGGTCTATGAGGCGCTGCGCACAAGCACAGGTACTCAAGTCTGCCGTCGGTCCAAATAGAGGATCGCACACCAGGCGCATACCCATTCAACATTCCTGGTCATGGGCCTTTAACGGACCCATTAACAGTTCGTAATCCATGGCAGCGTGGGTTGTGTTGGAGAGGCCGACTCCAGGGCCCATTGAAAAGGGCACCGGAGGCAGTGGAACACAGGTTGCACGCAGGTGAAGTAGGCATATCAGAAGGTGAGCCAGTAGTCGATATCAAGAGCTTGTAATGGCATTGCAGCAAAAATCTGGCGCATCCGGTCACGATACATCTGCAACTAGACCGGGTTTGGCAGCTCCACAGATCGAGCAGCCATTGTGAAGCAACAATAGGAGTACAAGTACACCGCAAATTAGCAGAAGCACCAGGCGAAACCCTCTGAAGGCGCTGGAAAAAATAAAGGGGCATATTAGCAAGGGCCATTATCTCCGCTTTTCGGCTTTAAGAGCCAAAAAAGCGGAGATAATATTACCGCCCTATTACCAAGGCAGGTGCTAACATGCATTAACGCATGTTAGCACCCGTTTTCCCCACGCCTCGCTCTGCATCTCTAATGAGATGCAAAGTGGGCGTTCCTTCCCAGGATAACAAGAGAAATGTCGCTAACCGACATTTCTAATATTATCAAGCTGCAGGCAAACATGCAGAGCGATTAGAAAAGTAGCGCTAACCGCGGTTAGCGCTACTTTCCTAACGCCTGCTCTCAGTATGACTTAGCCATGATATCCAATGAAAGGTGGATATCATGGCTGAGTCTGTCCTGCCCTATCAGCAAGCTATCGCCAAAAGTTGTGTGATTATCGCTGGATTTCCAGCGATAATCGCCACATTTGGCAGATTAGCGCTGCAATTTTATCACTGTTGAGATGAGCGTTGCTGATAGCACGCTATCTCAGTGATAAAATTCAGCGTTAGTCAGGCGATAATTATCCTCGCGCTAACCGCGCTGAGCGATAATTATCGCCAGACCTTAGTAATATGCCCAAAATGACTAAAAGCGGATATTACGCCAAAAATAGTCTGAAAGGAGGTGACAAGGCCGGATCCCACAACTTTAAAAAAGTGGGCCAGGCCCTCGGTATCAGGTGCATTAAATATTTGGTGAATTAATTCTCCAAAATGGAGTGGGAGATTTGTGTTTAACAGTAAGTGAATCTCACTTGCGGTTCTCGTCACCTGCAATTCGAAGGTCTCTCAAGCTGACGTGAGAGCCACTTCTTGTTGAAACAATAGCGCTTTGAGTCTGCTTAGCTTATTCAAATCTGTTTTCAAAGTCGGAATGGAAGGCTAAAGAGAACTATCTATAGTCCCATGCAGAGGTGGAAACAGGAAATTGCTGCAACATGTAACTCGTTGGGAAACTGTTACTATATACGGGATGCCTGCCCGTAAGCTGCAGCAGTCGTGGTTCTTCAAAATAAGATAACTACCATTAGAAAGCAAAGTTAATGCAGGAATAATAGCCCGTACAGTGGTACCTTTTAAAAAACAAGCTAGATTAGGGGCCGAAACGTTGCAGGCGCCGTGAAGTTTAACTTGTTTACAGACTAGGGAGTGTCCTACTATCAGTCTCTGCTACAGAAAATGGTAACTGTTCTAAATGTTCAATATGTATGTGGCGTCTTTCATTGACATTAATTTCTGTTTATCAGTCAAACTAAATGGCAAAAATAGTGCAGAAGCATTCAAGTAATCCCACAGCACTTTTCCACTTTTTAGCGTTTGTAAGGTCCATGCAGATTGCATTACAGAACGTAACTGATTTTGACCATGATAAAAAACAGACACTTCATGTTCAACAATGTCAATGACTGATGATACAATATTATCCAAAGTACATACACGAGAAGACAGTGTATTAATGCTGTTATCGACAACTGCAAGGACTTTTTCTAAATTAGCTTGGTCAATTTGGCGCAGGCGCACCGCTGCTTCCATCTGCAATAGCTTCCAAAATTCATTATAGGCAGCATAAACAAAACGTTTTGATTGAGGGGACTTTGGACCTAAAAGAAAATCAGCCAGATCAATGTCACCTGACAAGAGAGAAAGGTGTTGTTTCACAGATGACAATGTGGAATGTTCCAATCATTGCTGACACAATTTACCCACTGAATATGTGGTAACTGTATGGGAATGTGGGAAGCGAGGATCAGGTCTACTTTGTGTAAACCCCTGTGTAATATTCAGAAAGCGTAATTGACATGCATTGGAGCTCGCTGGCCACAGTAACCATCCCAAGGGGTCAATAGAGGAAGAATTAAGTGTGCCATTCTGAAACATGACAGCTAAGTCTTCAATTGTGTAGTTGGTATGTGTTTGCCATGTTTCATAAGGAGCCAGTAATGGCATGGAGGGAATATTTAGATTTTTGGCTGTAGCTAAACCAAAACAAGTAGTCTGTTGTACTGTCTCATTTAAAAATATGAGCTGAGACGGTATTAGACATGCACGATGCAATGACTCAGTGCCCTGCACCTGCCAATGTTTGGTACCCCAGATGGATTTTAAATCGATCGTGTCCTTCCAAAACTCAAAACCTTTCACGGACAAATCATTTATGGAGGACAAGGAGTAAACTAATTTAGTGTGGGTCAGCATAAGTTTAGGGCGGACGGTATCTTTAATTTGTAATAATAGGACTGAGGGTCAGAAAATTGTAACAAGAAAAATATATAAATTTATAATAAAATAAAAAAATTATCTTTGAACTACCCCGTAACGGTGTTGGGCAATGCTCCCATTGGGTGTAATTAAAAGATGGTCTCTGACTGCTGGTTTTGTGTAAATAATGATGGTCATAATGTTGATAACAGATCAAATCGGCATAATTTGCAGAATTTAAATACAAATTTTCAGTGTCAAAATAAGTATAATATTTCAAGTTAGAGAACAATGAATGAACAGCATGAATATCCCAGTCATCAGAGTGTATGCCAGGCAAAACCACATCTCCCAAGGAAACGAGGAAAACGTATGGAATATTAAAAATTTGGTCAGGACTTGGATATCGAATCCTACATTATCCCAAACAATGCCATCAACAACTGGGAATGCTGAAATATTCCCTAGGGCTTGATCTCGTTTCATTTTATGAGATGTCGTGGGTGGGGCCAAAGCACCGTCAACCAAGTTCACAGCAGAGCGCTCAGGTAAATAATGGCCATTAATCAGCAGGAAAAACACAGTCATAAACCCAATCCACATGAATAGGAACACCATCGTCAGCACCTTGTTATGTTATGTTATGTTAATAGAATTTATACAGCGCACGAATATCCACGGGTGTCTTGGCGCTTCCAGTGCTACATACTGTGCTTAGTGCTGCTACTACTGAAAAAGCCAGGTCTTCAGTTGCTTCCTGAATTCGAGAAGGGGGGAAATTTTTCTGAGGTATAGGGGAAGGGAATTCCATTCCCTGATGGTGTTAAAAGTAAAACTCCTACCCCCCCAGTTCGTCTTTTTAATCCTGACCGGCGACATCAGATGTGCATTAGCCGAACGCAGAGTTCTGTTTGGAGAATGCCATGTAAAGAGGTCCTCTAGACATTTCGGCCCTTCTTTGTGTAATGCCTTATGGGCCATGCAGAGTGCCTTGAACTTTATCCGCTGGCCAACTGGCAGCCAGTGGAGTTCTCGCAGTGCTGATCTGACAGACTGATATTTTGGTATGCCCAGAATCAGTCTTGCTGCAGCATTTTGTACTGCCTGTAACTTCCTAAGAAGGGTGGATTGCACATTGATGTACAATCCATTACAATAGTCAAGTTTAGACAAGACTAAGGAGGTTACAACCAACTTTCTGCAGGATTTTGGAATAAAAGGCAACATTTTCCTTATGGTCTTAATCATAAAGAAGGAAGAGGACACCACCTTAGAAACTTGAACTTTAAAACTGAGTTTTTCATCTACGATAACCCCGAGATTTTTTGCTTTATCTACCGGTGTCGGGAGGGGACCAAGATTATCCGGCCACCAAGCTGGGGACCAAGGTGGAAAGAGATTTCCGAACATAATCACCTCCGTTTTGCTTGAATTTAGTTTCAAGCAATGAGAACTCATCCAATGACTTAAGGAAAGCATATAGTCATGGAGTTTTAATGAGTGGTTAATGTCCTTATCTACTGTCGAGATCACCAGCTGGGTGTCGTCGGCATACGATGTAGGAATCAAATTAAAACTTCTTATCAGTGGAGCTAATTCCGCTACATAGATATTAAAAAGTGTAGGGCTCAACGATGAGCCCTGCGGAACACCGCATGGAAGAGTGAAAGGTGCAGACTTAAATTTACCCAGATGAACTGATTAGGTCCTCTCCGATAGGAACGATGTTAACAGGGAGAGGGCTTTACCTCTTATCCCAATTTCTTGTAGACGATGAATCAGAAGAGAATGGTCTACTGTATCAAATGCAGCGGATAGGTCAAGCAGCACCAAGGCTGCTGACCCACCGCTGTCTAATGAGGAACGGATTTCTTCTATAGTCTTAATTAAAGCTGACTCTGTGCTATGGTTAGCTCTAAAACCAAACTGGCTGTGATCTAGAATTTGGTTAGTTGCAATAAAGGCAGAGAGTTCCGCATTCATGGTTTTCTCAATTATCTTGGCCGGAAGTGGAATTCTCGCAATGGGCCGGTAATTGGCTGTAGCAGTTGCATCCAGATTAGTTTTTTTTAAAAGGGGCAGGATACAAGCCTGCTTCCACACAGTGGGAAAGGATCCTTGTTCTATCATCTGATTAAATATCTTAGATAGGTGTGGACCAATGAAGTGGGAGATATTTTGTAGGATCTTAGGAGGGCAGGGGTCTTCCGGGGAGCCTGACTTGGCCATGGAAATCAGTTTAATAATTTGCATAGGAGAGGTCAGTGAGAAACCTTCCAGACGTATGTCCAGGGCGGGACTAGGTAAGTCTTTTTAAACCAGGAGATGAAAAGACTGGTGCGTGTAGGGGGCTCTGCCACAGATGATGACAAAGAAGATGTATCCGAAGAAAAGCCATTATGGTCTTTGTAGTATCCACTGGACCCCAGCTGAAACAAAGAAGGCTGTTCTTCATTGGACAGTGAGCGAATTGTACTTTCAGGAATGTCAATGATAACATCAACTGGAGGAGAAGCATACTCAGTATCCACAGATGTGGATGTTGAAGGCAAAACGGGCAACAAACCAATTGAAGACTCCATCTCCCCCTCCATTTGTTGGGGACGAGTCGAAGAAACAGAAGCCATCGGATTCAGTGAAAGATCTCGGCATGGAATGCTTGGAGGCATACTATTCAGTATCAGCCATATGGTGTAGCTTGACATGTTCGATGGAAATGTAACAATTCTCCTTACGACCAGGTAGGGGAGGCAGAATCACAGTATGGGTGCCTTTCAAACCAAGGACTCTGACCGGTGCACGATATGATGGACCAAATTCTTTCTTGTTCTCCACCTTTTCTCGGACCAGATCTCCAACTTTAGGAAGCCGGCCAGAAACAGGAATCAGCACTGCTGTATCCATGGAAGAGGGCAAATGGGCTTTCGCTTGAGAATCACAAGCTTTTTGTAGGTCCTGTAACACAGCGCAATGGTTATCTACGTCAAAGCTTGCGGCAGCCGCCGCAACGTCTAGACCATCAGGTCTGGCACAAACATTTTAATGCCAAAGAGCATTTTGTATGGGGTCCGCCCACCAGAGATCTTCTTGGGAGATTATTAAGTGCACGCTGGACTCCATAAAGATGAGTCAGCCAGCCCCTGCCAGTACCTAAAACCCTAGCTGTTAAAGATTGCTTTAAGTCACGGTTCATCCGCTCCATAACAGAATTGCCTTCAGGCCAACAAGGAGATGAAAATTGCACCTCAACCCCCAGAGACTTCAACGCATCCCTTAGAGGCAAACGCAGGACCTTGGTCAAAATGGAAGGTGCCACAGGCAAATGTCCTGACAAAGACATGTAAATCTTTTATAACAGTTCGAGCGTCAGCACTGCGTTGCGGCCAAACCCAAAGGAATCTAGTGCACGAATCCACTGCAACCAAGATATGTTTAAAAGCAGTGTCAGACATCAAAGGACCGCAGTGATCAAGATAAATACAGTTAAATGGCTGATTAGAGATGCAAAGTTGAGTATGTGGTGGACGTGCAACAGTAGAAGGCTTAACCTGTTCACAAATGTCACAGGAAAGAACATATTTACGTGCCTGTTGGTATAAACCACGCCATCAAAAACGTTGCTGCAAAAGGGAAAAAAGTCGCTGTCACTTCAGCGTGTGCAGAAGCAAAGCCTTCATGTGCAGCTACTATTAAAGAAAGTCTGCGGTCCTCTTTGGGAATCAGCTGATCCCCAACAGATGGAATAGTCAGAAATGGAACTTGATCAGACGACAAGTGATATGAATAACGTGAAGGAAAACCTTGGGGGAACTCCGTTCCCTCTTTTGTCGCAGCTATAGCTGCCAGAATATGATCGTCAATTTTAGTCACGGACCTTGTGACTGCTGCTACTGAACAAGTGGCAACTGCAGATTTGGCTGCCTCATCAACTATAGAATTATCAACAGCATGTGCTCCCACACTCTGATGACCTAACATATGAATAACCTGTGTGAGCGGCAAACCTTCCTTTAGAGCGGCCACTCGAACCCAAAGCATTTTATGCTCAATTGTGCTACCTTTAGAATCATGAAAATCATTTGTATCCGGAAGAACAAATTGTCATTGAAGGATTGTACACAGTAAAATGAATCGCACACTACAAGTGCTGTAACTTCTGGATCAGCAAACTCTAGAGCCAAAACCAAAGCATGTAGCTCCGCCAATTGAGCCGTGCAATCTCGTAGAGACTGTGTCTGCACCAAGGAGGATTTAAAATCCCTATCAACAATCTTTCCCTCCACAATCACGCAGGCTGCAGAATAAGCATGATTAGAACCAATGGCTAGCTGCGCAGACCCATCAGTGTAAATTATGCATTTGTACTGATCAAGAGAGAGTAAAGATAATGAGGATGAACATGTTCATATTGTAAAAACTCCTGTGTTTGCAAAGAAGGGTCAAAGACAAAGTTGACATCAGCCGACTTCAGAGAAGTAGCCATTGTATCCAACGTGGATGCAAGGCTTTGGAATTCGGGACACTTGCCTTTGTAACTGCTTCTAAAGTACCGGCGAAACCATGAAAATGCTTTTTTCCTGAGCCAAAGAGCGTTCCTTAAGAATCGCCATCTGGACCACTGTCAAAATCTTTTCTGTAGAAGAGAAACGCATCTCAGCTGGAGTATACAAATGCGATTTATATGCAATGGGGACAGTGTCCCCTTCATTGAACGTCTAGTAAGTAAAGCCTAACGCCCCTGGTACAATCCTTATGACCAAATTTGTGGAATTGTCTCGTGTTAACAAGAGGTTGGTCGCAAGCAGATCGGACTGCAGAGACCGAAGAATGTTGGTATGTTCCGGAAAGCCAACTGGAAGATGAGAAAGAGGGTTGTATCAAAGAGTAAAGAGGTTTGAAACGCTGGGCATAATCAGGAATGTATGTCATCCCGAAATTTAAAAAACCCAGCAAAGATTGCAACTTTTTGAGGGTAGACGGAGGTTGCAATTGAGCACATTTCTCCACAAAGTGGGGGGCCAACCCCCTACCTTCATTGTTGAGTTCGTAACCAAGAAAAAAAAACACCAAGAAGGCGATGTGAGACTTAACAAAATTGAATTTGTAACCAAAGTTTGCAAAATGTTTGATAATGCGGTCCACACGCAAGAGATGCGGCTGTAGTTCATCATCGTCAAGTATATGTAATCGACGTACGAGAAGGCATCGCAGTCGATCTCATCCAAAAGGGACACTATCTGGGCTGCAAACACACCAGGGCTATTCTTATATCCCATGGGCAATCTCGCATATCGGCGCTGATTGCCCAACGCACTGAAAGCGGTCAAATCATGGCTCTCAGGAGCCAAAGAGTGGCTGAAGAAGCCATTGGAAATATCCAAAGTGGTTTTGTACTTTTTTCAAACGATGTTGTTCACTAACGCAGAGCTATGTGTGTTCTGAACCGCAAAGGTACGAACATGAATCATCCGGTTTCAATATCGGAAAAAGAGGATTATTCATGGATGAAACACAGGGTTCAATCACACCCTCATATTCCAATTGGGTCAAAATGTCGCTTACAGACGCTTTAGTGTCGCATTTGATTGGATACTGTGGTTGGGGTTGAGGTGTAGAACGCAAAGGAATCGCATGAACCGGGGAATCCTGGTCCCAACTTGCCTGATTGCGATATAACGCTGGGGCTAAGGATAAAGAGGCATAAGCCAATTTATCGTCATCAGAAACATATTGTGAAAAACCGGGTAGAATAACATCTTCCCCTCTAGAGGAAGCTAGGACAAAAGGGGGAGGCCAATCAACCTCCCCCAACAAAATATCATAGGAAGAAGTGAGATTTGCCCAAAAGATTGCTTTGATCGGGCGTTTAATATCACCTTCAATTTGGAGGATTACTTCATGGAGCCTATCAGGAGGGGCAACTCGAGTGTCAGCTGTTTCTACGGTAATGAAAGTATCAGTTCCTTTCACCTCTAGACGCTGGTGGAGTGTCTGCCGCACTATGGCAACCTCTGTTGCACTTTCGAGGAGGGTTACCGCCCAACTCCTGTCGAGGAGCAGGGTTCTCACTGTCTGAGGCACTGTCTGAGGCATACTTTGCAGTCAAAGCGGCAACTTTTTTCTTCTGAAACTGGGGTCGATATTGGGGTGGTTCCTCCTGCTTGACTTTTAGATCAAACTGGCACTGCGGGTCACGTCTAGATAGAGCAGACTCACCTTGTCTGCGATCCTGACATCATCCCCTGCCGAACTATTGATCTGACAATTCCTGAAAGGAACGAGGAGAACGAGGATCAGGAACCTGGAACCTTTCAGGTGTCTTAATTTTAGAGCAGTCACGCAAATCATATCTACGTTCAGAAGAGTCAGGTGGAGGCGAACCTGCACGTGAACCAGGCTTCTGTTGTTTCTGCCGCTGCATCTGATTCCAAGCCTTTTTAGGAAAGACTGGACACCCTCCTTTTCAGGGGGGGGGGTTACTTTGTTTCTGTGTAAATGGTCGAATTCCCAAGCTATTCTGACCTAAAGAGTTATACACATCTGCAATAATAATTGGCAGCTGCTGCTGCCAATCTACTTCCGCCACCGCTGTTAAGGCGTGTACGTACCTGTAAGCAAACCACATCACCTTTAATATTGGCCAGAATCATATCGGAGATTATAGGGACCATTCCCACTAACTTCATCCCCAAATCCAGTGCTGAACCAGCCCGTGTTCATCTTTTACCTTTTTCAGAACGCTCAGTAGAACGCTCATGGAGGGGGTGCCAAAGCACAGTGTATACACTGAAGCAAACAGCGTCCCCTAGGTGGTGCAGTCAGCTAAAGCAGGAATCAGACCACTCGGTAAACTCATGGTAAGGATCCTGTGTTTTTCAACAGAACTAGTGTATGGAAAAACAGCCTCAAGTTGCTCAAATTGCTGTGCAAACCAAAATGGCAAGTCATCACGATTTTGAGGACGTTTGCCCATCACTGAGTTAATCATGACAGGACTAATCACCAGACCTCCACCATGTCCTGGTGGTGAAGGAATAGCTCCAGCCAGAGCCACTTGAATGGCACGTGACATAAACTGGATGACACTTCTGTGTATGTGAATCAATGTTGTATGTAACTGACGTAGCTCTGCGAGTGTAAGATTAAGATAATTTGTATGTGGTGTAAAACCGTCCAAAACAGGCCAAGTGGCCCCATCGATAGATAAGGGGCCCATCGGAACAGCAGTAACAGGTTGAGGAAGGACGCCATTAAACCAAATGGTATGCTCCCAGGCTGTCAACGGAACTTCAAGTAATGCATAAGGACGATAAGCCGCCGGAACAGCAGACCTCGTAAATTCATGAAACAAATTATCATTCCCATCTACTGCGGGGAATGTAACCCAAGAATAAAAGACTTTGAAGCGAAAAGCAGGGTCCGCTTCGACAACAAAAATAATATTAGCCCCACATTGGGGACTCCGTGTTGGGTAAGTGTGCTCTAACCACCGCATAGCTATGTGCCGCAATAGCGACAGGTTGTGCCATGTTTATAAAGACTGGAAGAAAGAAACTAAGAAAACGGTAGTGCAAAATAGGGTAAAGAAAAACCTTTTAAATCCCAAGCTTAAAAAACCTATAAATATATAAATACAGGAGGTTAGGCCCCCCCATTACAGATGTCTCCAGAAACCAGTGAGAGGGAAATTGTGGGCAAGCGCAAGCGCTACTCAGGGGTCTCGTGAATAAGTACCAGACCAAACATTGGGCGCCATGTTGCAGGGATTCTGCACAAACACAGAACTATGCGCAGGATTATGGGACCTTGGTGTATAGGGACTGAGTCTTCCTACCACGTTAGTACCCACGAGCCCAAGACCGACTAGCTATAGTGTCTCACTTGCTCTCCTACTGACTCACAGAGAAACAAATTAATAGACACCCAGAACACAACACTCCCAGATCTCTCAGGACTCGCGGTTACAAGACACACCCTTTCGCTCTCACTGTTGTACTTGTCCACAATAAGATCTGACAGAGACACGAAACTGTTTAAAATATTTATTTTAACTAATGTGCCCTAACATGCAGTATACGTGCCACAACAAGCAGGAAAATGCATAGCACGAATACAGTCAGCATAGCAGCTAGTCCATAAATCATGAAGGGAGATGTCATCATGGAAAGACAATAGAGCCTAACCTCCCTCCCCTTGCTAAGAAGCTGTATTATTATATATTAAAAGATCTCTGGGCTTTGTCAGCAGACCCCATACCTTAGCCTATAGATGGTAGATCTACTTCATAGGTGCTGTCTCGCTCTCCTCCCTGGAAAGGTCCCTCTCCAAGTGTGTGCTACCTATTCGTGTATTCTAATAAGACCAAAGTACGTTGTCAAACCAACAGCTGCATCTGTATGTTTTGTCTAAGGGCTAAGGCCTGGCCAGAACAAAATAACAAGGGGCATTGTTGTTCGACCTTGCACATAATGTTCAGTCAAAATCCCAGGAACATGCAGAAAGTGAACACAGCGATGAGTTCTCATGTGAAAATAGTCATTTGAAATTATTGCAAAAATAAAGACGTGTAGTAACGTGTGCAAAAGCAGCAAGCAAGCTGCAGCGTGCTCATGCTAAGTAAGTGAAAACGACAATGTCCCTATGGGCCACATGACAGTAACACCAATAAATAAATAAGATATGGGGCCAGATGTACGACACACCAATTTGCGACTCGCAAATTGCGTTGCATTTGCGACTCGCAATTTGCGACTCGCAAATTGGGATGCACAACAGTGTCTGAGACACTGTTTGCTATTCCCAATGGGGTCGCAAATTGCATGCCTCATTCATATTAGTGAGAGTGTCGCAATTTGCAACCCCATTGGAAATGGCTGGCACTCCCAGGGATGGTGGCCTGCTGGGGTCAGCAGACCACCATGTCTGGGACTGCTTTTAAATAAAGCAGTTTTTTTTTTAAATGCAGCCTGTTTTCCTTAAAGGAAAACGGGATGCATTTAAAAAATAAAAGTGAAACTTTTCAGTTTCATTATTTAAGGGCAGACAGTGGTCCCTGGGACCACTGTCTGTCCTTAAAAATTATTATAAGAGCCACTCACTAAGGGGAAGGGGTCCCCTGGGGACCCCTTCCCGTTTGTGAGTGGTTTACCACCCTTCTGTGAAGGGTGGTAAACTGCGACTGTTTTGCGACCGCAATTGTGGTCGCAAAACAGTCATACATAGCTTCAGGAGTCGCTATTAGGAAGGGACGCCCTAGGAACGCCCCTTCCTAATAGCTAGTCGCTAATCCTATTTTGCGAGTCGCAAATTGATTTGCGACTCGCAAAATAGGATTAGTACATGGGCCACACATTTTTTGCGGTCCCAAACGGGTCTAAAACCCATTTGCGCCCGCAAAAAACGTTACTACATCTGGCCCATGGTCCTTATCTTACACTATTGCTTGAATAATTGAAAATATTGGTCTTCAGAATGCCATTTACAGCTCATAGTCCATTGTGGCCCCAACAAATTTGTAAGAAATCTTCTATTACCGTGAAGAGAAATGATGCATGAAAATTCTTTGGAGCTGTACTCAGGATTGTAGTTGTAGTAACTTTAAGTTGGTATTTTGGTTTGAATAGGATAAGATCCTTACCAAGGCCTCTTTAATTAGCCACCATTTTCAGTACACCAGACAATTCTGTGGTCGTTGGTAATTATAAAATAAGCCTCTTATCGAGTTGAGGGATGGGAACTGAAACCTGTCTTATGTACAAAGAAGAGGCTTTTCACTCAGAGGTGGATACAAAGTCTATGAAACAGAAATGTTTTAGATTGTTTTTCTCTGCTTCAATTGATGCCCTGTTGTTCATCCAAATTCCAATCTAATTTTTTAATGTATTTATTTTGACCTTTTAAAAAGTGCTAATCAACCAAAAGTTTTCAGTGCACTACACAGACAGGAATACTGATATAATACCAATGCATACAATATCGAAACACAAAAATATCGGAAATACATATTGTTCACAAAAATATCGACTTCTTATACTTTTTGTTTTTTAAATGTGTTTTATTGATTTTCTGTGCTTGAGATGACGACAGTACTTTGAGGAAGTTCAAACATTACATTGCAATCAAGCATGTCATAAGCAGGATGCCAGCTGGGCTCAGTGGTACAACAGCTGTCGTTCTCGGCAGGAAAGAACAATATGGACAAACACGTTTCATTGGTAGCAACATTTATAACCATGGAGTCTGCTTAGTATAAGAGTAAGTAATGTTGAATGATCAGGCCCTAAGTGGGGCTATCTGCCAATGATGTCTCAGGGGTGTAACATGTAACAACACAGGGAGGGGAGGAAGGGGGGCCGTGTGAGTGTACCAGCATCAATCTCAGAAAGAGGCGAACCTCATGCCCATTGGTGGCCCTGTCAGAGTGTGTGACACTCCTGTGTAGTGTTGTCAGGCTCTTCGATGCGCGCCTGCATTCAGGGATGTTTGATTCGGTGTAAGTTGTGTGAGTGTGGACCAGCCATCGTTGTGTCATTGTGCAGCTCAGGGTGGGCATGTGTCATTTTGTGCTTCAACTTCAATTAAATATGTGTTCCAACAGTCACCCATAGTTCGTGAATCCGCCCTTGTACAAAGCTATTTAAAGGTGTTCGCTTCCGCATGTGTCCATGTCAGCAGGATGGCCAGCCAGCACTCGAATTCCGTGGGAGCAGGAGCCTCCCACGCCATCACTACCTATCTTTTGAAAAGGAGGAAAGCAAGGTCAATGAACCTATGGAGGTGTTTGGTACCCTTGGCTCTGGGACGAAGGCCCAACAGGCAGGTTATGGGTGTGGGCATGCAAGGTCAGGAACTGTGACAGTGACTGCTTGCTAGACAGGGTGCAGTATCAGGCAGTTTCACAACATATGATAAAACACGGCATCCACCAATTTACACCAAGGGCATTCAGGGGTCAGGATCGGGAACATGCGCCTAATGCGCTGAGGGGCGAGGTAGGCATCATGTATGTAATTAAATTGTGTGAATTGGAATCTCGGGTTATAGGTTATTTCTTTCACCTGTTGAAGCGCCCATGACCAAGCCTTAGCCGACAATGACGTTGGCAACACCCATCCCATCTGGCGCACGCACTTTCTGCCTAGTCCGATGGTGTGGAGTTAAGGGACACTTACAGGGTGGTGGTGATGGTGTGACGTGTACCATCATGAGTCAAGAGTAGGAGATGTGGGAGGTTCTGCTTTCCCCGTGTCCCATGTGCACGCAGTGTATGTTGCATGGTGTAAAATGTCAAGAAATGACCAGCCCCCATGCCATAAGTGCCCATGCTAGAGCTCCCCCAGTTGGTCGACTCCAGCCTCCCACCATGGGCCTGTGTCATGTTGTTGTGCCATGCTAGTGAGTCGCAGTAAATCCCATGTCGCAATGGACGGAGAGTATGGCAAGTAAGGTCCTTTGTCTTGTACAGATCTACACCAGAAGACTCAGGCCACGGTCATCTGGCGCATCTTGCGCCAGGGTGAATGGTAGGGTCAGACAACCAGGTGTAAATGCTTCTGTTACCTAGGACCTCATGGAGGGGCACTATTTCGAGGCATGCAGCTGTCTGCAGCCATGCTATTGGCCATTGTACATTACAATTACAAAATAGTCCCTGACATTGTAGCTGGCCATTGTAGCTGGGCTGCTGCAAAATATAGCTCAAAGTTAGGCGCACCCTTGGTTACAGGCAGTTGGAGGGTGACGAGTGCTACCCAGCCGCAGCCCTCGCTCTTTATCAATTCAAGCAGGAGGCCATGTAGCTCAAGGAAAAATCTTCTGGAGAGCACTATTAGAATAGGGCCACAATTAACTGAAGCGGACGGGCCGTACCAACATCTTGCAGATAGCCACTGTGAGGACAGGAGCAACGCTTGCCAGAAAGGCAGAGACCATCAGACAGAGCCTCTGCTTTGCCACATTTCCTTCCTCGATGTTCTGTTTCAATGGGTATATCTGAACACCTAGGTATTTAAAAGTATCGTAGCACCTATGAAGACGAGGGTCCAGTGGGACATCCACATTGCTTTCGGGACGTGGTGCCAGGGGGAATTGACATAATTTAGACCAATTCACGTAGAGCCAGGAAACATTCCCAAAGCCCTCCAGTAGGAGCATTAGTCCGGTAGGTAGGGAGGCCTCCGTATCGCGAAGATAGACCAGGGCATTGTCTGCATACAGCGAGATGACATGGTGACCACCAGCTCCCACATTGGTGTGTCCATTGTCGGAGGTGGCAAGCCAAAGGCTCCATAGCCAAGGCAAAAATTAGTGGGGAGAGCTGACACCCCTGTCTGGTGTCTCTCTGCATCACAAAGCTATCTGAGATCAGTTGACCTGTCCTAACCCGGGCTGTCGGACTATTGTACAGATCCAGCCCAGGTAGCGAGGGCCAAACCCCATGTGTTCAAGGGTCAGGAGGAGAAAGTCCCAGTGTCAAATGCATTGTCAATTTCTAACAACACTGCCACCAGGCCAAGTGCTTCGGCAGGAGTGCTGTGTATGAGGCGTAGTAGGCGGCAGATGTTAGTGAAAGTGCCACGTCCCGGTATGAATCCAGATTGGTCGACATGTACAAGAGTGCTGATGATAGGGAGCAGGCAATTCACCAACACTCTTCCCAGAATCTTACAGTTGAGATTCAAGAGTGAGAGAGGGCAATAGGAGTGAAGGTCCAACGGATCTCTGCCAGGTTTTGGCAGGACTATGATGAGGGTCCCTCACAGTGAGTCTGAAGGATGTCTTATAGTTATGGCCTCATTAAACATCTCCAGCAGGCTTTGAGTGGTTTGATCAGAGAAAGTAGTATAATACTTGATCGGGGGCCTGTCTGTGCCCAGTGCAATTTGGGAAATGGCTGCCCGTATTTCCTCCCAACTGCAGAGGCTCATCCATCACGGAATGCTGCAGCAGGTTCACTCTTACCAGTGGTAGGTTGCGTAAAAAAAAAACATGCATGTGACTCAGCGGTGGGGGGTTGTCGCTGTGTATAAACCCCGGTAATACTCCCCAAACGCAGCATTAATGTTAGCCTGTGATGTTACTACTGTGCTGTCCTCTAGTCTGATCTCTCTGATGGGGGTTTCAGGTAGGTTTTTCTTTACTAGTCATGCCAGTAACCTCCCTGAGCGATCCCACTCGGCATGTAGCATGGTTGTGCACCACTTATAGCCTTGTTTCCCCAGGCACGCCTCAGCATGGGTCCGCTGCTTGTGTAGCTGCTGGAGTTGTTCGACCATTGCAGTGTGGTCAGTTACATTTATTTCCAGAGGCCAGAACTCTTACTCAAGAGCTACTAACTCCTCTTGCAGATGTCGTCATATCCCCCATGAGGGCACCAGGCAATTGCCTCATGTGACAACTTTGTGTGCGCCCTATTCCAGCACCCGGGATGGTGTGGAGCCCTTATTTAGGTCACAGTAGTGTGCGATGTACTGTGCCAGGTCCTCCCAGAACAGGGGGCCTGAGAGAGCTTCTACCTGCAGCCGCCAGGTGGGTATGGTAGGGTGTTGTCTGCCCCACCGCAGGGTGACCAACATGGTGCAATGGTGCATGCTAGGTACTCCAGCCAGGTGATCTGTGAACCCATTTGGTCTGTACAGAGAAAGAGGTCTTTCCTGGTCTCTACATCGTGAACCGGAGAGCAAAAGGGGTACTCATGTTCTAGCTGGTGTCCAAGTCTCCATGCATCATCTAACAGTCGGTGGGTGAGCCAATTGTGAAAGTGCTGTGTTGTACGAACGCAAGTGGCATTGCATAAGGGAGGGGTAGGGTAGTCGACATCAACGTCCAGCACGCAGTTAAAGTCACCTCCCCAGAGGCCCTGGTGCTGTGGGTCCCGAAAGAGCACTGGAGTGGGCATATCTAAGAATCCCAACTGGTTAGTGTTGGGGGCATAAATTGCCACTAGTGTAAGGGGAGCTCCATCGAGGTGGCCTTCTAGTATCACAAAGCGCCCACCCTGTAATTATCCATGTCGTATGGAACCCCCAGTGTGATCTAGATGAGCACTCCCCGGTCAAATGCCAATACGGATGTGCCGTACACATGCACCCTCCACTTTGTGCTGACCTTTTGCAGCTCAGTCAGTGTGAGATGAGTTTCCTGTAGCATGGAATTGTGCACATGATGGCGCTTAAGAAAGGCATGGATGTAATATCGTTTGGTGGGAGTAACCATACCGTACACATTCCACATCAGGACATGGTACTACAGGGTGTGATTATGAGCAATAGTCCCCATTGTGTGAATTTAGTGGTGGGATTCACGGCCAAAAGTAGAGAACCCTACTGTGCCTCGTGTTGACAGGGACCAGCTGCTACGGTGGGCGCTCTTGCCCCGTGTGATGTACCGTGAGAACAACAATCAAAATCTGAACAACAATGAGCCTAAGCAGCCACACTCCCCCAGAGCAGTGGATACGTGTGTACCTGTCCAAAATCCCCCAACTTGTAAACAAAAACTAAGCAAATGGGAGAAACAAACAAGCAAATATTCTTTTGAACACTAGTGGAATGTGGTTCAGCTGCAGGGCCTGATGTCCATGGTCTGGGCCCGTCTCAGAGGTTACAGTGTCTGGCCCACTGATGTGAGCACAAGTCTCTGCAACAGGGTCAGATTGTCTCTTCTGTAGGCAGGGATAGAGGTTCTGATAGTAATAGGCCGGTCATAGTAGGCCATCAGCTGACCTCTGTATGACTTTAGGATCATAGGCGCTGCTCGTGATCAACGTCTCAGATGCTCTTGTGTCTGATCCAGAGTCTAAGACAGGCTCGGGCTGCAGCACTGTGAAGGGATTTGTGCTATGTTCTGAACCATCTTCACTGCATGTGCTTGCTCCTCAGCCACCTGCTCCTGGGTGGGCCATGTCTGAGGGGCACTGCATCTCCTACGTTTAGGACATGGGACCACCCAGTCTTCCTCCTCTTAAATATTCTTGGCATTGTGTGTTAAGCCTTTCACATGAAGCCAGATCCAGACATCCTCAGGAGTCGAGAAGATGTGGGATGACTCGCCATCTATCACCTTTAGTTTTGCAGGGAACAGTAGTGCATATTGGAACTGCTGCTACTGAAGGCGCTGTTTCACTTTCATGTAGGAGCACCTAAGTCTTTGCACTTTGGCTGTGAAGTCTGTATAATCTGCAATCTCCACGTTCTCATACCGCCTGGGTCCCTTCATTTGAGGCTGTCACAGTAGTTGAGGAATGGAGTGATAAGAGGCCGTGGCAGCACAATGGGCGGGGGCGGCCTTTCTGGGATGCGGTGCGTCCGCTGCACAGAGAACAGCTTGGAGACCTTATTCTCAAGTATTATGGTCATCAGCCATTCCTCGAGGAAGAGCTCAGTGCCGGGGTGTTCCGATCACTCCGGGAACCCCAGAAAGTGGATGTTGTTGCGCTGTGAAGGCTCCTCAGAGTCCTCCGCCAGGTGGCACAAGGAGGCCAACTTTTCCTTCATTGTGTTCAGTCTTACCTGTAACTCACCAACTGTGGGGTCCTTAGAGATCAACATGGATTCTGCGTCGTCAACACAGCCCACCAGATTGCAGTGATCTGCCCTTAATAAGGCCCATCCAGAAAAACAGCATCTATTTTCGCTTCTAGCGACGTTTTTAGCGTTCAGAATGGTGAGGAGAGCCTTCTCGAATTGCGCCGAGTGCTTGTCAAGAGTGGATTCCAGGTGCCCATGGTGCGGTTAGCAGAGGTCGAGGGCAGTGCCGACGTGCCAGGGTCAGGGAGAAGGATCTAGGTTTCCCATCATGGTAGTGTGGGGTTGGAGGACAACGAGTAGCTCCTGTAGGATGTGTGAGTGGTGGGGCCTCGCAGAAGTCCTAACCCCTCATCAGACTACAGTGTGTGTGTTAGAGAGGGAGCGCCACAACAAGAGATCAGGTCCCCTTGCATACAGTCCAACTGGGCATCGACTTCTTATACTTAACTAGTAAAACCACAAATATCGAGAAGACAAATATCATTGTTAAAAATATAGATTTTTACTTACATCGAAAACACAAATATTGGAAACATAAATATTGTCACATTTAAATAAACATACAATTTGTCACAAATATTGATTCAGACAATATCAACTACAATAATATAGCCAAAATAATTACATCATCATTAATAAATATAAAAACACTTTTACATAAAACAATTATTTGAAATAAATCTAAAACATTTTATACGCATGTTTAAATACATATATTATATCACCAATTTACCACAATAACATTTCTAACTAAAATCATAACAAGACAACCAAAACAACCTAAATATGAATAAATGTACATATAGAAATACAATTATATTTAAAGACTATCAAACTAGATCTCATACGTTATAAATAAAACCTAAATTAGCATTAACCATTCAAGGACATAACTGATAAAAACAAATGCTAACTAAACTAACAAATAAACTCAAACTATAAACAACTTTAACCAATAAACTCAAACAAGCAATTAAATCAACAATATAAAAGGCACACTAATTTAATGGTCTAAATACTTCAGAAATGACAAACGATGCAAGACAAGGAAGCTCTACTGAATTCTCTAACCAGGCCCTTAAAGAAGAAGTAAGTAAAACTTATATTTAAAGTAAAAACGTATTTGTAAATAAATATAACAATTTGAAATAGCAACTAATTAATAAAACACTCCCCAACTTCTATCTCTTTGCATGTACTTCCTAAAAGAAAACAATATGACTTGGAAAAGTGATGAGTTGCCAGAAAAAAACAACTATCACAAACCAGGAAAAAGAAATCACAAGGTAAGTATAGATAAATTACTAAAAAATATTGACCTCACCCCGATAGCAAGTAAAAATAGAGCTAACGACCTCAGATTAACACTTAAAATAAAACGGATGCTTTTTTTTTCATCCAACAGAAAAGAAAGCACCTGCACCACATAAGTACACCCCCAATGGAAAAGGTGCAAAACAGTGTAAAACATTGAAAAGAACATAGATATCATACCAAATTGAAGTAGTCGCATAATTTTACGTGTAAATAACAAACGGACAAACTTTTAAATATTGTATTCATTTATACTATTACACTACTTTCAGATTCAATGACAGAGAAAGCCAAATATATAACATTGCAGAAAGGAAAGCAGTTACTAAGGGCCTGGTTACGATGCAGGTCTGACTCTCGTCCGACCAGCACCATGATGGTAGCAGGACCACCCGAATAGAAGTTGGCAGTCCCGCTGCCCTGATTACAATGGCAACCGCAATGTGTATATTTTCTATTGTGGCATGTGCTACTGGCTGCAGCACATGCTCCAAAAGAAAATAAACACTCTAAAAACATCCCTGCACTGTGTGGCAAGCACCATACAGTTCCTGAAACATGGTACTGGGATGGTTAGGGCTCATAGCGGAGGGACAGGGGAGAAGGGGGCCCTGCTAGGGGACCCCAAAGTCACTTTCCGCCTGCCTTTTCATGGCAGGTGAACCTCAGGAAAGAGCAGGCGGAAAAGGACATTGTAAACCCTATGGTGGTGCCTGAGCAGGCACCGCCCATATTGTAGGGATTACTGACCCTCCGACGCATCGAAAGGGCTTCTTGAGCCCGTAGGAAGCACGGCGGATGGTCCCTCCACCCGATGCCTCCGCCCGCCGCATCGTAATGCGGCAGTCGGACCTCAGGGGCAGATGTTGGTGTGTCCGGCGAGACGCCGGTGTCGGACCCACCGACATCGTAATGAGCCCCTAAGTCACAAGGGCTATACCTGCTGCCAAGAACAAACATAAACAGAAAATATAAATTGGAAATCTACCAAATATTATTCTAATGCATGCTATGGTAGGGCCACTACAAAAGAGGATGTCACAATTCATGTAAGAGAACACAACCACCCCTGAAATGTGGCAGAAATAGAAGTAAGGGAAGTATTGTAGGATATAAGAGAGGCAAACACTAGCTGTAAGGAACCCACAACCAAAATCCTAAAATATATACTGCCTAAACTACCCAAACGTATCACAGGCCAACTACCACCCAATTTAAAACATTTATTTGCGTGAAGTAAAAAAGCCACCAGCAATACTTCTCCTGCCCCTAGAAGATACCAAGACATAGAAATACCTGAACATTTAATAATGACACTTGAGCTCTAATTACGATGTCAAAAGGCCATCGGTGGCGGTCGGCCCAACATCTAGGGAAGCAGTCCGACAGGCGGATTACAATACCGGCGGTCAGAGCGCAGAGGGCGGGGGGAAAGACCACCCCCTCTGATGGGCTCTAGGAGCCCATCGAGGTGACGGTTGGACAGTAATCCCTACAATGAAGGTGGTGCCTGGCAGGCCCTGCCGTAGGGATTACGATGTTTATTTACCAGAGCTTTTTCATGGCGGTCCCACCACCATGGAAAGGCTGTCAGAAAGGGACTTTGGGGGCCCCTAAAAGGGCCCCTGTCTACCGTGGGCTTCGACTATGTAGCCAGTCGGGCACATGTGTTTCCCCCACAAATATCCATGTACAGTGTGCCAGGCACCACATGGTGCCTGCCAGAAGGTGCATGGATATTTAAAAACATCCCTTTTTCTACTGCGGCTTGTGCTGTGACCCTTTTCAGGCCGCAGCACAAGCTTTAATAGAAAAAGGCATGTTTCTGACCGCATACATGGCGGTCATATCTTAATATGGCGGGTGGGACCGCCGAGTACTTGTCGAGCGGTCCCAATCCCGCTGCGACGGCAGTCAGAAGCTCGTCCGACCGCCATCGTAATAAGGCCCATAATGAGGATTTCTTTCTTTTATAGGACAACCTAAACCGTGCAAAATGAATTTTAATATTCTCTACAGCAAATAACTTACTGAAACTAAGCCATTGTCAAACCTGGATGAAGAATGGGACCTTAAAAAATGTGTTCCAAACCATTCACTCAGATTTACACCATACATGGTGAATATCAAAACACAAACATCCCTTTTATATATGCCCTTCTACCAAATAAACAAAGCAGCACTTAGTACGATCTTTTAAGCCACATTAAACATAAAACAAATAACTACTGCCCACAAATAGAATCATAGACTTTGAACAAGCCATGATTCAAACCATTTAAACAATTTACCCCCACACAGCCATACTTGACTGTTACTAATATTTCAATCAAAGTATATGAAGACACCTCCAACAATCTGCACTATGGGCCCGATTACAATGTTATATGGACCACCACCAACAGGCCATCGGTTGCGGTCTGCCCAACATCCAGGGCCATAGTCTGACTGCTGGATTACGATGACGGCGGTCAGAGCACTGCGGGCAGGAGGAAAGACTGCCGCCTCTGACAGGATTGGAGATCCCATTGAGGCAGCGGTTGGACAGGTAACCCCTGAATGACAGCAGTGACGATTGCTGCCATTCAGGCAGATGGAAAGCAAATTTAGGGGCCCGTCCCCCCAGGGCCTCCGCTACGGGGCTATGGGGGACACCATGCACCCTTTGCCAGACACACAGTACAGGGATGGTTGTTTCTAAACATGCCTTTGTGCATTGAGGCTTGTGATGCCCCCTTTACCGGGCCACAGCACAAGCCTCAATGCAAAATGACATGTTTCCGACCGCTGTGTAGGAGATCGGGACTGCCGCCTACTTGTCGGGCGCTCTCGATCCCGAAATGATGGCAGTCAGACGCTTGTCTGACCGCCATAGTAAAGCAAATTGAGGGGCCCCGTCCCCCCAGGGCCTCCGCTACGGGGCTATGGGGGACACCATGCACCCTTTGCCAGACACACAGTACATGGATGGTTGTTTCTAAACATGCCTTTGTGCATTGAGGCTTGTTATGCCCCCTTTACCGGGCCACAGCACAAGCCTCAATGCAAAATGACAAGTTTCCGACCGCTGTGTAGGAGGTCGGGACTACCGCCTACTTGTCGGGCGCTCCCGATCCCGAAATGATGGCAGTCAGACGCTTGTCTGACCGCCATAGTATTCAGCCCCTAAGTGTAGAATATTCTACAAACAGCCAATTTACCTCTACCATTTACTAATCGAAATTATTTCTACCAACAAAACAAAGACAAACTAAGCCCCCTATTGGATTATTTCGAAGACACTAGGGTTGACAGACTGCATCGCTTTGGACACTGACACCAATCCAAATTCTAAATACCATGGTGGAATGTCTATGACAGCACCTTGGCACAGGAAGCCAAAACAAACAACATAGTGGAAGGATGGCACAATGCCTTCTAATCCACACTAGGCAGAACTCAACCTGCACTCTATAAAGGTTTTTTTTGTTTAAACCTTTATTTTTTGAATTTTTCAAAACAATAACCATAACATACAGTGCATATCGTCACTTGCAGTCGTCATGCTTTACATTTAGCATTCCTGGAAATGAAAATCAGTGCAGGATAGACAGTAGTACATAGACAAAGTCAGTGAGCTGACCCAACTTGAGAATTTAGTAAATCCATGCTTGGTGACCTCAACATGTGACAACAGTGTTTTTCTGCAGATGTTCATACATCCTGTTCACTCTGGTCAAAGTCAGAGCTCGAGGCCCCATATTCATTAAAATCGACTCGAAGGAGCCTCCAGGCTGCCACTGCCTCGAGAGCCCCTTCGTCCATTCGGGAAAGGAGTATGTGCTGTTCCTCTGCTATCCCTCATTCTAGCACATCTCGAACCCACAGGTCTACACTCAGCACCCGGAATCCCATCCAACCAGATGCGGAGAGGATGTAGCCTTACGGCTAGAGCGATCGACTTTGAAGCTGGGGAACCGGGTTCGAGTCTCGGCAACTACGCTCAACATCCTGTGATTCTGGGAAAGTCACTTAATCTCCCTGTGCCTAACAAAAATGAATGTGTCTATCTGTAACAAAACTGGTGCTCATGTAAAGCGCTCTGGTACCCGATTTCTAGGGTCTAGTTCGCGCTATATAAAACTCTAAAAAAATAATTTAAAAAAAACAATGGCAATTCTATGCTTAGCCAGGTGCAGTGCTAGTTGTAGAAATTTGTATGAGGTCTTGCGCCTTCTGTGCCTCTTTATCATACCCAGCAGGCATGCCCCAGGTGCACAGGGGACAGCGATACCTGTGGTTTCCCCCACTCTGAGGACCACCTCGCCCCAGAAACAACGGACCTCTGCACATTGCCAAGCCAGGTTCAGACAGGTGGCATTCTCCTCCCCACAGTGTACACATTTCACTACCTCATTGGGGTCCATTTTATGAAGCTTGATAGGGGTTGTGGAGGTACGATGTAGAAAATTAAAGTGCAAAAACTTAAACCCCTTTTACTAGACCACAGGAAAGATCTCATTCTGAGTCCTCGAAGGTAGACCCCAGGTTTGACTCCCATGCCGCTCTTCCCCAACAGGGGACTTTGGTTATATTGCCCCTGAGAGCCTTGTAAATGAGTGTAATGAGGTGCCTGCCTGCTCTCCCCCATCTAATCAGGCCACATAACATCTGTGAGAGTGGTGGGGCCGCTGGGTGGGTGCCCCATATCTCCTTGGCCGTGTTCTCTAACTTGGAGTAGTGAAAGAATTGTCCCTGCTCTATATTGAAAGTATCTTGAGCATCCTGAACAGTGAGGAAGACTTCTCCTGAGTAGAGGTCGCCCGCTAGGAGGCATCCCCCTCCTTCCATCTATCCAAAGGCATAGCCTGTTCTATGGACCAAAAGGGTTCAAGGTCCCAAATCTGCTGGCTCCTGTCAAAGGGGGCCCTGCGTAATACCTTCTTCACTGCACTCTATAAAGTTATAGAAGCATTACAAAAAGAGAAAAGCTACAAACAACTACAAATGGAGCAATCTGTTAGGCAAATTGCACCTAAACGTTGCAAACAAACCAAAAGAATGTACAACATGATACAATTTAAAATCAAACTCTTCATAAACAACAAAGGAGTAGGTCACCTAGAAATAATAAAGCACAAACTGGCTTGGCAGTTCAGGCTGGACTGTTCCCATGAGGCACAGGGTCAAGACTGATTTGCATATAGCTGGGTCGGAACTGAGGATGCAAAGTGAGCTAAAGAACGATGATGGATTCAACCCAGATCTGTGACTGGCGGTGAGTGTCTGAAAAGTTTCAGCGCTCCGTCCATCATCTCCTTGTGTTTGCTTTGTTCGCCCTTAGTTGACAGGGTATGCCCAGACGTGGGTCCCTTGCTCACTTTGCCACTGAATTCAAGCTAGCCTGGCTGATGAGGGGTGTTACCCCGAAACCGTTCCCAGGATGCTTGTTTCTGGGTCGGAACTGAGGTGGCAAAGTGAGCTAAAGAACGATGATGGATTCAACCCAGATCTGTGACTGAAAAGTTTCAGCACTCCGTCCATCATCTCCTTGTGTTTGCTTTGTTCGCTCTTAGTTGACAGGGTGTGCCCAGACGTGGGTCCCTTGCTCACTTTGTCCCTGGATTCAAGCTAGCCTGGCTGATGATGGGTGTTACCCCGAAACCGGTCCCAGGATGCTTGTTTCCAGTTCAGGGAAGACCTGGCTTGGCAGTTCGGGCCGGATTGTTCCCATGAGGCACAGGGTCAAGACTGATTTGCAGATAGCTGAGTCGGAACTGAGGTGGTGAAGTGAGCTAAAGAACGAGGATGGATTCAACCCACTTCTGTGACTGGGGATGAGTGTCTGAAAAGTTTCAGCGCTACGTCCATCATCTCCTTGTGTTTCCCTTGTTTGCCCTTAGTTGGCAGGGAATGCCTGGACGTGTGTCCCTTGCTAACTTTGCTACTGGATTCCAGCTAGCCTGGCTGCTGAGGGGTGTTACCACGAAACCGGTCCCAGGATGCTTGTTTCCGGTTCAGGGAAGACCTGGCTTGGCAGTTCGGGCTGGACTGTTCCCATGAGGCACAGGGTCAAGATTGATTTGCATATAGCTAGGTCAGAGCTGAGATGGCGAAGTGAGCTAAAGAACGATGATGGATTCAACCCAGATCTGTGACTGGGGGTGAGTGTCTGAAAAGTTTCAGTGCTCTGTCCATCATCTCCTTGTGTTTACCTAGAAATAATAGCCAAAAGCACATTATTATATAACTAGTAACCTACCAAAGTCCGAAAAAACTGTCACAAAATCTAAACCAACACAAATCATTTTTATATAAATTTTAACATAATATTTTATTACATCAGTCTAAAAATTAAACTCCAATGATAATTAGGACTGAGATAATTAGTAATACATAAATTATTTAAACAAAATATGTAAACCTCACTAACTAAAAAGCTCAAAGAACAAACTCAATCCATCACATAAAATATATATAACACAAAAACCACACAATTTCAAATAATAATCACAAAATATTTACGCAAACAATAAAATATAACATTTCCCACCCAAAAGAAATGAAATAAGTAAGACTTACTGTTCTGTAGCTGCATATCTTCTTCTATAGCCACATAGTCAAAAATAATAATCCAAACGCTACTGGGCAGTGGTATTGTTTTATAGGAAAGGGCGCCTCTTAGGAGAATAGCACTAATATCGGTATGAAAATGTCTATCTTTATCTCGGTGCTGTAAGGTGAGGAGAACCACCGATCTCCCCAAAGCCGGTGGTCAGAGCCACCTAAACATGCAAAAGAAAATTCTCAGCACACGAAAGTAATGTCACAATAATTATCAAAATGCGATGTGTGAGCATAAAATTCAACACAGGAAAGTAAATTCTTGTTCTTTTCTTTTTATTCCTCGGATCTTCCAACAGCCGACACGTGTTTCGTCGCTTACAAGGGAAATCATCCCGCGACTTTATCAAGGCTATGTTCTCTGTATGTTCCTCCTTTTATTGTGGTGATAATTCCAACCCACAAAGGGGTTCTGTTTCTTGCGACGTCCACTATAATCGTGTATTTATCCAAATGGTCCAAGTGTGTCACACAGTCTCTGATTCGTGATGCGTGGTGACCGGTCCGGGGACGTCGCTCCTCATGTATGTCCGAGTACGGATATATACACGATTATAGTGGACGTCGCATCCTGATATTCTTGACACAATATTTTGGTATCCCGATATTTCATTTCTGATATTTTGTTCAAATACCACTCAGAAAACTATGACTCATCTCTTTCAAGAATCAGAAACAACTTTCAAACCGCGAACATAATGTTAGATGTAGCACAGCACCGTGTGAGCACAGTTAGAAATTTCTGTTTGAGAGCATAAGCAAAGAAAGAAGAGGTGAGTATAGAGGAGGAGGCTGTGGGGTGCAGAAGAAACAATGAAGTAATACTAGGATGGAAACAGATGAAATGGCTGCGAGCACACAATATTTAGGGCCATATTTAGGGTTCTGCGGTCAGGATACTCCATCAAAATGTGGCGATTATCCTGCCCGCTGTATCACAATCCTGGTCTACCCTCAATGAAGTTTTCTGCAGAGGTAAGAAGCCAACTGTGATGCCCAGCATTGTTTTTGCGTATCTGTGCATGTGATACCCCTTTCATAGACACCTTTTTTTCACTATTGTTAATACAATCGTCAGTGAACTCCCTTCCCATAACAACATGTGTAGCACAGTTTCTAAATTAGTGAAGAAATCTTTCAAGGTCAGTGTTGGTGTGTTTTATAAAATATACATAAAAATCGAGGCAGACAACCATCTTACAAAGAGGTGTCCATCCCATAAGAGAGAAGGAGGGAGTTCACCAATGAGCCGCACCAAAGCAGAGTGTGTGTTCTTTTCTAGGGTGATGTCCCTGCATCTTAAAAAATATATCCACGGATACTTGAAACCAGGCTGGAATACCCAAAATGGTTAGTTGAACCCAGGAGTGTACACCAAAGTTTTGAGAGGGAAATCAGACATATTTTTAAAAATGTATCCCAAACCCAGAGTACTGCCCGCAAAAAAATAAATTAAAAGTCTACCTACGGAAGACCCTAGGACAACTACATCCCAGTCCGAGTCTCACCTGACACCTTGAACCAAGGGATCTCTACTAATCCAGCACATGAAAGGTTCCATGATAAGTGCAAATAGGATTGAAGACAGTAGACAACCCTCCCTAGAGACCCTTTTCCATTCCAGCTAACATTACGCGGTTATATACTGTTGCCTGAAATTTTAAGAATCATGTATGAGTTAAAGGAATTATTCGGATCTTCAAGGCCCACTTTTAAAGATGAGACAAAATATATTTTGCAAAGACTGTCTGTCATATTTGGCAAGGAAATCATTGTGTACATTGTTGGATTATTAGTTTGCCCTTTTAGTGGTCTTGCTACAGACAGCTCCCGCAATTCTGTTGGGAGGCAACATTGTATACAATACTCTACAGATCCACTCCTTCCTCAAGACTGGATGGCTTTCATGTCAATAGGAGTTGTCTCGCTCTCTTCCTGACTTTGACCCATCCACAGGAGCTTTTGGTTTCACCGTCGGTATATTTGTTATTTATCCTGCTCCAAACACAGCCGTGAAAACAGAGACACGTTTAAACATTACAATTTTGCTTAAGTTTAACTTAAGTTAGGATTTTGTCTTAAGACCAAAACTTAAGACAAACTTAAGACAAAATCCTAGAAGTCATTCGGCTCGGGGCAAGATGGCGGCTGTGTGAGTGCTGCAGACTCCGCTCGTCCAGTGCTCCACAATGGTTTAAACCCTCCACCTAACCCTCCACCAAAAAGACCCCCACCTCGATGGATAGTGTACCCTGTGTCCTCCTGTTAACAACCTGGAGACGCGACTGGACTGGGAAACTGAAATTACGAAACCTTTCCCGTCTTACCTGGTTGCTTACCGGTAGACTGCTGAAGGCGGCTCCGAAGGCTCCGAGGGAGTGTACGACGGCGGGGCTGGCCGGATCGGAATCAGTTGAGGAAGGACGCAATATGCCGCCAAAGCAGCTCAGACGGGATCGCGGAGACAAGCCCGAAAAAGCCGCCACGGCCGGTGGTGCAACTGAGATAGCAGCTGGGCGTGCCGCCTCACGAAAAACACTAAGTGGAGCGAAAACCGGGGATGTTACTCCCACGGCAGGAGTAAACGATGGGGACGCGTTGAAGCCTAAAACGCGCGAGCAACTCCCTGTTGAAATGACCGGGGCTAATGCCGGTGCCGTCAAACAACGAGTAATCCCGGAATCTTTTATGGTTCGGGAAAACTTTCCACAAAACCGAAGAACGCCGGAAAGGAAACACCCCCAGCACCTTCTAAAGAGCAACCAGGAAAAGCGGAGATTTCAGAAATAAGTGAGATAATGGAGGACACTGTGAATACTGTAAGTGTTACTAATAATACTGTCACTGATGTGGTGGAATTAATTGACCCTGGCTCTATACAGGTAGACTTAGGAGATTCTGAAGCCTTAGCTAATACGGGGGTGACTGTGGTTGCTAATAATGATAAAGATGTGGGCCAGACTGGAACTATGGCTGGTATGTCGCATATGAAAGAGAAATTGGCCATACCCTCTAATACATTGCCAATCGCTACATTAGAGGAATGTTTACAAACACCGGAATGTGGAGAAAATTCTTCTCAGCTAATGAGGAATCCGAATTATCCAATATCAGTGACATATCGGAAGTTGATAATTCTGGGACTGACTCTGATAGTCCTCTTTCTAATCCCAGCACACAAAAACGACTTCCTTCTCTAACCAAACGAAGGAAAAAGCCTTGAAGTGGGGGAGCAATCTATGAGTCTGGACAATCAGGATCCGATCATAGTCAGCTTAAATGGAACTATTCAACTACCCAGTTATTGGGCGGAAAAGATGGAGGTGATAAATACGTTAATGATACTGGGACTATTAAACCAACTGATAAGCCTGACAATGCAAACGGGCCCCCCCCCTCAATGACTGATTTATGCTACCCTAAAACAAATACAGGGTGAAGCAAGACTAGAACATAAACGTGCTCACCTTGCAACAAAAAAGCTTCAGGGTGCAATACGTAAAGTGAATAAATCTTGTACCGAGATTTCAGAGAGGACAACCGTGTTGGAAGAACGAGTAGTAACACTGGAAACTGGCGCAGAGATCTCAAGTCGGCAAATCTCCTCAAACGAATCACGAATGACTGATGTTATGTGGAAACTTGAGGATTTTGAAAATCGCCAGCGCCGTAATAATGTAAGACTTCTCGGTATTCCTGAACATGCTGAAGGGGATGACATTAGAGGCTTTGTTTTGCGCTTGATGAAAGGGGGTTTTCCTGAGCTTGAGCAGTGGGATTGGGAGAAGGAAATTCAGCGGGTCCATCGTTTTCCTCTCACGCTTAAAAAGAAGTATGACTCCAATAATTCTAGCGACAAACCAAGAGCCATATTAATCTTTTTTGGCAACTTCCACCAGCGCCAAGCAGTGTTTGATAAAGCTAGACCTGAATCACGACGCTCGGCGTGATTTGTAAGACCAGACTTCTGCCATATTACGGTAGAGAGAAGGTGGAGGCTTCACCAACTAATTACCCCTTTCCAGAAAGCAGGAGCAGAGGCTTTCCTACTTAGTCCAGCACGACTTAAAATCATCTATAAAAACACCACAAGAATATTCACCTCGGAAATCCAGGCCCAAGATTATTTGAAGGACATCTCAGGGACTAAAGCCTCTACGGGACTAGTTGGATAACGGATTAAGGGACGATTAATAGACAATTTTGAGCTCCTTGATAAGATAGAAATTTCTTCTTTTTTTCCTTGTTCTAGTGTTGGGCTTCTCTGTGGGATGGAATAGGCTCCAGCTAGACTAGATTATTCGAGTTGTTCAGCACTGCTGTGGGGGCGGTTTGGTGGGGGGGTTATCTTTTTAATTTTTGGTTTTTGGTCTCTTTCTCGTGATGGGGCCAACTGTACGGGCGGTGGGGGAAGCAACGCCATGCAGGAGGCATCACAAGGGTCCTTGGACCTTTTTTGCCTTGGGTTAGAAGGGTGGGGACACACCAGGGGAGGAGAGGGCGGCGAGTTGTTTGTGGTATTGAAGATGTCAGAATTAGTAGCTTCTTTTACATTGGTGGTGGTGATGAATGGGAAGAAGGGAGCAGAATGGGTAGGTTGCACATCAAAAAAAGAAAATGGTGCTAAATAAATTAAGGATTGCCTCGATCAATATCTGTGGCTTGAATAACCCATTAAAAAAATGTAGGATTAACGTAGAAGTACAATATCTGAAAGCAGATATAATCTGTCTCCAAGAGACCCATATTGAGGCTAGTCGAATCAAGATCAATGAATTAGAGGGTTTCATTTAGTTTCAGCTACTACACAAGGGACCCGCACCAGATGGGTAGCAGTCATGGCAAAAAGAACCTAGGTTTAAGGTTTTCACGCTCTAAATCCGATCCATATGGCAGATGGGTTATTATTCAATGTCTTATTGAGGGCTACACTTTTACCTTATGCTCCATATATGGATCGATACTAGATGATCCGACTTTATTCGATTGGCTAAGTATTGAACTAGTGGGTTGGCCTCTCCCCGTTATCATCTGTGGTGATGCTAATATAAATTTATGTAATCGAACTGGAGTAATTGGTAGAAGCTCTTATACTGGGCGCAAACCTAAAGTTTTTAAAGCACTCTCCAATTTATGTAAGATCCATGACCTCTCAGATATATGGCCTAAGCTCAATACTCAGGATGTGGGATACACTTTTTTTTCTGCCCCGCATCAGACTCATGCTAGGCTCGATTACTTTTTTGTATCTCAAGAAATAGTAATAAAATCTAATATACGGAAATACCCACGGGTGATGTCCGATCACAATCCGCTAGTTTTAGAAATTTTGGTACAGACAAGGAAACCTCCTATTTCTCGCTGGACGTTTAATAGAGCATTAGTATATGAAGATGAGTATATGCAACATATGAGGGAATGGATTCCTCGATTCTTAGAAGAAAACAAAGGAAGTGCGCCGGTTGAGATAATTTGGGATACACTCAAAGCCGGGATCAGAGGGGAAACAACTGCTTATGGGTGGGCTGCACAATCAAAAGCGAAAAAGCTTTTACGAGAGCAATATCAGAAACTGAGTATAGCCGAAACACAATTGATTCAAGCCATCACTAGTAATCAAGGAATAGAACAGGCCCAAAATAGGGTTGCTACTACCAAATCTACTATCACAGAAACATCAGCAATGAAAGCAGCAGGGAAATATGCTGCTTGGCGTTCAAGTTTGTATAAATGTGGGGAAAAGGTGGGTCACGTACTGGCGATGCGTGCGAGACAACGCACAATCCAGGGAAACATCTTATTAATAGATAATCCAGGGAGCGGGCCGGCCACCGAACCTAATGAAATTCGTGCTGCTTTTTATGGCTACTATCAGAAGCTTTACCGTGAGGATAGCAGTAGCGATGAGGAAGTAAGGCTAAGTTTTTTGGATGGAACTATAGCGGAGAAACTAACTCAAGAAGACCGAATAGCCTTAGAATCTCCTATAACAACTGAGGAAATTCAGGGTGCTATTAGCTCATTAGCCAGTGGTAAGGCAGCTGGACCTGATGCTATACCTGGAGAGTTTTATAAAATCTTTGCACCATCATTACTTGAAATAATGAAGCACGTGTTCTTGAACGCCCAGAAGGGTTTGGGGGCTCCAAACTCCTGGGAAACTGCCAATATAGTCATATTCCCCAAAAAAGGAAAACCACCTAATGAAATGGGGTCATATCAACCTATTACTTTAATAAATAGCGACATTAAAATATATGCCAAGATATTGGCCGTTCAGCTAGCAACTCTTATTAAGAAATTAGTCTCACCATCACAACATGGGTTTGTACCCGGACGTAGTACGATAGAGCATATCCAGCTGGTTATTACTCTGTTCGATGCTGCAGGCATCACAGGGGACCCTATCGGACTTATTCTGCTTGACGCGGAAAAAGCGTTCGATAGGGTCTCCTGGTCTTTTTATGGGCAACACTAAAGGGAGAAGTTCATATAGAAATAGCCTCCTTCCCAATATTTTTAATGATGGGTATATGAGGCAATGGTATGATAAAGGAATCCGAATAATTGGAGATATTATATGTGGATCTGATATGTTATTGTTCGAAACCATAAGGGATGAGTTTGGGCTAGATAATCGGCAATTTTTCAAATACCTCCAATTAAGAGACTTTTTAAGTAAAAAGCTAGGGGGAACTTCCGGTTTTTCCAGGGTAAAGGTAATGGATGAACTATTTAAAGACTCTAGCACTTTGGGGGGCTGTACAAAATGCTGATAGATTTAACACCTGATGATTTGACTAAACATATAGATCGGTGACAAAATTTGCTAGAGATTGAACCCGGGGATATTGAGGATTCACAACACATGGCTCAGACATCTTTTATGGCAACTAATTTACAGCTCCAATGTTTTAAAACATTGTTTAATTTGTATATATCACCTGCCAAGATTGCCAAATGGGGGAGAGTAGCAGGTTCTACTTGCCCACGCTGCCAGTTTCCAGCAGCAGACATGGTCCATATGTTTGCGACATGCCCAACATTGGATACTTTGAAATGTAGTGTTAAAGGCTTCCTAGTGAGCATGCTAGGCATGGAAATTGATCTCAGCCCTCAATTGATTGTACTTGGGATAGGAGATTCTCTCTCTCGGAATCTAAATCATTCCTTTTTATTTATTGCTTTTACAGTCTTTAGGTTGTGTTTAGCCACTCACTGGCTTGATCCTTCTCCCCCTACTGGCCAACAGTGGTTAAAAAGGTTTCTATCAATATATAGATTTGAAAAAGCTGTCTATGCCAGAAAAGGTCATAAATTGAAAGCTAAAGGGTCGGCCATTTGGGCCCCCTTAACGAATTGGGCTTTTCTGAATGAACAATAATGAACTGTCTGTTTATTTGTTATTCTGCTCTCTAATCTCTGTTTATTTCTGTTTCTTCTGTTTAAATTGATGTAAATATCTGACATTTAGATTATATATATTTTCAGCCGTGGGTGGGGGGTGGTAAGGGTGGGGGGAGGTTTTGGGATATAACTTGGAATTTTTTTTTTCTGTTCAACTGGATTTGGATTTAATTGTGTGAATATCAATAAAGATATTTAAAAATAAAAAATAAACTTAAGACAAAATCCTAACTTTACTACTCCTAAATCCCGTTTGTGAATACCAAAAGTCGTAAAGTTAGGATTTTGTCTCAGATTACTTTTGTGAATCGGGCCCAAGGAGTTTAACTAACTGCACAAAACTAGCTAGGAGCAACATGGGGAAGATGGACCGCCAGCAGTCCCGCCTCATGTCTGAGACGAAAAAGACACCCAAACACACACAGCATGCGCATTCAGACTCCGAGCAGGAGCCACGCCCGCAGCTGGGAGGGCCTTGGAGGAGACGCTGCTGGCCATGCAGCAGAGCCTGCATACAATTGACAGAAAGATCGATGTCCTGAACGCACGGATAGACAACATGGCCTCTAAACTGGACAAACAGGCCACGCACCTTACCACGGTGGAGCATTGTATATCAAATGCTGAGGATGATATCCAGGAGATCACTCGTAAACAACTAAACATGGACAAAATCTTGGCAGTCATACAAGCCAAAAATGAGGACCTGGAGGCGTGCTCGAGGCGCAACAATCTACGAATAATGGGTATCCTGGAGTCCACAAATATAGGCTGTCTAGAAACATACATGGAGGAAATGCTGAAAGCAATATTTGGCAGTGAAGAGCTGTCAGCGGTACTAATAGTGGAACAGGCCCACAGATCTCTGCAGACCAGGCCGCCTCCCAGGGCCCCACCAAGACCAATTATTGCCAAGCTCCTAAACTACAGGGACCGGGATAGGGTGATGTGCCTCTCACGTGAAAAAAGAGTCACACAATATCAGGGAAATGAAGTGTCTTTCTACCCCGACTACACAGTTGCGGCGAGGAGGGAGTTAGTCCAGGTAGAGAAGAAATTACAATCCCTGAGCCTCAAATACGCCATGCTGTACCCCGCTCGCTTGAGAGTAGAACATGATGGTCGCCACACTATACTAACCTCCCCTAAGACAGCCATGGACTTCATAAAGAATGCTGGATGGCCCCACCATACGCCCCATGATGATGAGATGGCCGAACTCGTGCTGGAGAATAACGTCAAAAACTCAGCATAAAACAACCGGCACAGATAAGCTTCTCGAGTGTTGGCTTGGAACTGAGAGACTTTGATATCAAACAGTAGTTGTGTAAGTGTAGAGAAACAGCTGTGGTTTGTAACCACTTAAAGCGGCTAAAAAGGTGGACAGGCGGATGGACACATATTGGGCCACACAGAACGGAGTTGGCCTACACAGCTCCATATTAAGAGTGGGCAAGAGGTGATGATTAAGACTCCTCAAAAATACAACCGATACTGTCCGGGTACCTATTATATTCTCCCCCCGGACCCCTCTAGATGATACGGAGGGTCAATGACTTCTCGCGCCCCTGCGCGGGAACACCCCACTGGGAACAAATGGTTTATGCCTTATGTCATGGTCCTCCCGGACCCAGTAGTTCTCTAAGTTGGAAGCATTCATGGGTTTCATATTGGGTATGGCTTCAGCAACTTTGTGACGCTGAAGTGGGTGGGGGAGGGAATATTACTGTTGCTTTGTTGTAACTCTGGCAGCGTACCACCTGTCACACAAACACACAGATGGGCCTCCTGCCGCGTGGCCTTGCGCACAGCGATGCAGCACAGCTACAGCGGGATGGTGACTGCAATGACGGGTAACCTCAATCTACTAACGTGGAACGTGCGTGGGTTAAATAACCCCAGGAAGGTCAGACAGGTATGTGCATACTTGGATAGGCACCTGGTGCACCTTGCCTTTATTCAGGAAACGCACCTCACTGCGCAGCTGGCAAGCACCATGGGGGCGCGCTGGGCACATGCAAAATTATCCTCCTCCTATTCCAGAGGGGTCCTTATCTTGATATGAAGAGGCACCCCCTTTACTACTCTGCACTCTGAAACATATGACCAGGGAAGGTATGTAATTTGGCAGGGAACATGTGGAGGCACCACACTAACCCTATTCAACGTCTATGGCCCCAACACGCATAACTCTGACTTATACACTACTCTTTTTGCCCGCATATATAAGCTTCAACCCTCTACTGTTATCTGGGGGGGGCGATTTTAACGCTATTTTAGATCCAAACAGGGATAGATCACCAGGCCCGTCTGGGATGATTAAGCAGGTGGGTAGGGAGCTTGGGGAGGGCCTGGCGGACTTTGAACTCACGGATATGTGGCAGATTCGAAACCCAGAGAATTGTGAGGGCACGTTTGTCTCAGCGGCACATACTATGTGGTCGCGCTTGGACTACTGGCTGGTGTCCAGGGATGCCAACACATGGGTGCAAGATGGTGTCATCTGCCCAGGACACTGTTGGATCACTCAGCGGTGTTGCTGACTCTGGCACTGCCGACCGGGACCCCCGACCCTTCCAATGGAGGCTTCAAGCTTACGCTTTGCTAGACACAGTCTTTAAGGACGGTATTAGAACAGCTATTGTACAATACTTCACTGAAAATAAGGGCTCGGTGGACAGGGCCGGGACGCTGTGGGAGGCTTTTCAGGTCACAATACAAGGGGCATGCATTGGAATCCGGGCGGGAGTACTACAATCCATGCGTCCCCACTTGAGTCACTTCGAATCCACACTCCAGTCCCTTGAAATGGGATATGAGGCCACTCCAGAGCCTAAAACACTGGCAGACATAAGAACACACTTGTGCAAATATGCCGAGACAGCAGAGCAGGAAATTCTATTTATGTCGAAGCACTGGTCTGCTCAGGCATGTGGGGAGGGAGGCTGACCTAGGCGCACCCTGGCAACTAAGATAAGGGCCCCCCGAGATATCCCACAGATACTGAGCATTGTGGATGCGACATTTTGACGCCCGAGCAATCCTAAAATGTTTTGTGGATTTTTACGCCGAACTCTATGGCGAGCGCCAATCCACGTCTCCAAAGGACACAGACGCATATCTAAATGATGTTGCACTGGTGTGGCTGTCACCGGGACAGAGGGAGTACCTAACCCAACCAATAACGGAAGAGGAGGTGTGCAAGGTCATCCGCTCGCACCTGAATGGGAAATCGCCTGGAGGTGACGGCCTCCCGAGCGAGTTCTATAATACGTATGCAGACCTACAAGCACCTCATCTTCTCGAAATGTACCAAGAGGCATACGATAGTCACTCACTGCCCCCCACGCTACATGAGGCGTTGCTTATCACGCTACTGAAACCAGGGAAACCACCAGATAAGATGGACTCATACTGTCCACCGTCATTGATAAACACAGAAATTAAAATACTAGCAAAGATCATTGCGTCTTGACTACAACCATTGCTGCCGTCACTAGTGTTGCCGGACCAAGCGAGGTTCATAGCCACTAGATCCACCGCTCACAACCTCCGCACCCTCTTTGCGGTTATGCACCAGCTGAATCCCAAATTGCCAGCAGCGGCCGTGTTCTTGGACACGGTTAAGGCAATTGACTCCATACAATGGTTGTACATGTTCACTGTGCTGACCCGTATCGGGATGCCATTAGCATTCTTGCGGGGGATTGGGTTGCTGTACACAGACCTGGCAGTCCGGGTCCGCATTAACGGAGTAACCTCCGATCCCATGCAAATATATAGAGGGACAAGGCAGGGCTGCCCGCTCTCCCCGATCTTATTCGCCTTGGCTCTGGAGCCCCTTGCATGCATTATTAGACAAAAACACTCATCGGTGGCCTTGCGCTTCCGCCAGCTACCCCTGGCCATATCACTTTACGCCGACAACATAGTGGTGTATGTGAGGGAACCTGAAACAAACCTAGACTGAACAGTGAGGGAGTACGTCAAGTATGAATGGTACTCGGATTTAAACATCAATTGGGGAAAATCGATTGTTTTCCCACTGACCCCCACCATGACCCCACACGTGCTAGAATACCCACTTGAATGGTGTATGGAACCCCTAAAATACCTGGGGGTTTGGGTGCACAGCGACCCAGAAGTGGTATTATGGCAAAATTACGGTACAGCCATAATGAAACTGCACGAGCAAATGGATCGGTGGATCCGTCTGCCCTTATCATTAGCGGATAGGCTGGCAGTCATAAAGATGGTTGTGCTACCTAAGTTTTTATACCTGTTTACTAACATACCATTCCCACTAACACAGGCCTTTTTTAAAACACTACAATCCTGCTTAACATCACTTACATGAGCTGGTAAACAGCCTAGGATTGGATGGCAGATGCTTACATGCCTTTATCTCCAAGGAGGGTTCATTGCTACAGATTTCTATCTGTATTACCTGTGTGCTCAGGCCCATTTCGCTCACTACTGGTTTCATCCCCAACGATACATGGCACATACTGCTGTAGAATATAAAGAGTCCCACCCAATCCCCCTTAACGCGATGATACCCCATGTGTGGACGTCCAACAATATTAGGTCCCTCGACCCGGTACACAGCACAACTAGAGCATGGCAAGCACTCGCAACACGAGCTAACAAAACTCCATTGTACGCACCATTACTTCCACTAACACACCACCCATCCTGATCAGTCACGAAAGTGACAGGGGCCCTGGCTGTTTTACAGGAGGCTGGGGTAAAAACCATGGGCGACGCTTTCTCTGCAGGATCTTTTCTCACACTCACGGAGTTCAGGGGAGGATGGCACTGCACTTCATTACAGTGTTTTGTATACTACAGACTGAGGGCAGCAATGAAGGTGCTATACCCATGCTTTCCCCAAGAACCACCTTCATTGACCTCACTGCAGTCTCTGCTTGCATGTGCGGATTGTAAAAAAATTATTACTAAGCTATATGGCTCCTCCCAGAGTGAGAGTAGTGGATCCATAGACAAGGCCAAGGAGAGGTGGGATGCAGATCTGGACGCCCGATAACGCAGACAGACTCGGAATTCTGTTGTGCTCTACTGGACAGACTTACACAAAACTGCAACCTCAAGATAATACACTTTAAGTATTTGCAGCAAGCCTGCTACTCCCCCATACAGCCTCACAAATTTGGGTTACGCACTGAGACATCATGCGTGAGGTGCGGGGCAGCCGAAGAGGACTTCCTGCATCTGGCATGGGCATGTGGACTGGTGTTCCAATACTGGGGACGAGTAACACAGACCCTATCCGCAATGTTAGGGATGCACATAGAGTGTAACCCCTTAATTCGTTTACTAGGCCTCATTAAAGAGCTTCCGCCAACGACCCGCAAATTAACAGCAGTAGCATTGCTAATAGCTAAACACAGAGCGTCACTGTGCTGGGGAGGGAGGAGTGCACCACGTCACTCGGATTGGTTGCATGATCTAGCATATTGTAAAGCTCAATTGGAAAAATACGCTGAAGAATTACCTCAGGCTTCCAGACCAAGAGACTTTTGGGCCCCATATATAGCCTACATGCTGTTGAAGGGCACAGAATAAATCATTGTGCTGGATTATAACTGCGGTGTGCTGGGGGTGGGGTCGTGTGGCTGAGAGGAACAATGATATTGTGAATAATCTTTTCATATGGCTAGATTGGGACGTTATGCTGGAGTTTTTGTTCTGTTTCTACGTCTCCTTTTTAAAAACTTATTTGTACAGGTTACACCTGTGATATGAACAAAAGCATAATAAAATAAAAAATAAATAAATAAAATAAATGTGGTGACATTTTTAGGATTGTGATACACCAATGTGGATAACTAGATAAACTCCCACACAACCTGTATTTCTTCTATGTAGGCCTAATAAGGATCCATAGTCTAACCAATACCAACAAAATTAAATCATAAACATGTGTATATTGTTATTTATCTTTTATTTAATTATAAAACCAGGATAATATGCTTTTGCAAAGGTAATTTATTTTTTCATGTAATAGTACAAAATTACATAATTGAAAACATATTATTAAATCACATATACACCAAAGATGCTATCATACAATATTTCCACATGGTGACACATTAAGTGATGCAGATAAAACCAATTGACAAAAAATGACAAAAAGAACAATAAGAAAACATATCTCTATTATTACAAAAATATGCCCCCTATATTCTACCACACCTGACAATTATCACCTCATACACACAAAACCACTATCATACTCTCATCTCATACATGACCTCCCCAACCAATCACATACACTGCTGATTTGAACGGTGACAATATTTCAAAGAACTCTCCGTTGTAGTGTTGTGGGTTGGGAAGGCACAACCAGGACAACGTATGTTTCGGTGGGATTTTTAATTTATATCCACCTTCATCAGGACCACCCCTTTATTTGATTTGAGGTGAGTGGGGGAGTTATCATCAAGGTACCCGCAGCTCGCTAATGCTGGCCTTATAGGGTTTAAATGCATCCACCATGCAGTCAGGAATTCAATCTCAGTATTTCTGTCGATACATCTAGTAAGTGGCACTGGTATCCAATATTGTTACACTGGGAAAGTGCTCCGAAATGTATGCCTTCAAAACAGCATATTTCCTGATCCACAAATGTTCCTACTTCAGAGTACTTGGTAATGGATACTATTTTGTCACAGAAACCTGTTCACTTGTGGTGCCGTGAGTCAAACATCTCCCATCCACTGCCAGGAGCATATTGCGAAAAACACCCTTTTCCCTGCGCAAACTGATTTTCATGACCTCCTCTACCATTTATCTCATGTTCCTAATGCTCCTTTTTGAAAAAATTGCGTTCCGGCCCATTGATTACACTTCATCTTGCCAGAGCCAGAAATTCTGGCCCGAGCCGGAGTGTACGGCTTGAGCCAGAGATTCTGCGGACGTAAGAATACTACTCATAAATGACTTCTGTGAACACCAAACTGCGTAAAGTTAGGCTTTTGTCTCAGCTTGCCTTTGTGAATCGGGCTCAATATCTATATGTCAAACATCCTGTAATGCCCACACTGTACATAACCAAAAAATAGGCGAACCAGGTATTACACCAAAAGGCAGACCTATCATTGCTGGGATATACTCTGTTTGCTCCAATCTGTGAGAATTTATAGATAGCTAACTACAACCCTTCATGAAGGACTTACCTACTTACATTAGAGACACTAAAGTCATCCTCAAAAAACTGGAAAACATTGACTGGCAACCTGACTATGTACGTGCCACCATAGACGTAGTCAGTTTCTACACATCAATAAAACATCATGATGGTCTAGAGGCTGTAAGGAAGTTCTTAGCAACAAAATCATTCCCCTACCTGTAAAGGAATATGATGATAACGGAAATGGTCGATTTCTGTTTGAAAAACAACTTTTTTGTTTTCAACAGTGACATCTATTTGCAGCAACAGGGGACCGCGATGGGGCTTGATTCACCCCACTATACGCCTGCCTCCTCATGGGAGAGGTAGAGAAACACTGGCTATGGAATAAAAAATATGAGGATTTCAGTAACAACATTGTTTTCTGGGGCAGATACGTAGACAATATCCTGGCAAGGTTCATCGACTCTGTTGAAACATTTCATTAACAGCCTTTCTCCAAACAAATGGGGAATTACAGTGACTTACACGATCTTGAAGAAAGAAATAGAATTTGTGGACCTAACACCATACATTGAAAATAACAAACCGCAAACATAAATCCAAAGAAAATCCATAAAAAATCAACTGTGGCAAATTCAGTTCTCCATGCCACAGCTGCTACCCCATAAAACCATCGCCAATACAGACGAGCTAGAAGAAACTGCAGCCAACAATAAGAATACCAAGTCAAATCAATGGAAGTTACACAAGGACTTAGTCAAAGAGGATACAAGCTTGCAACCCTCAAAAAAACACAGAAAGGGGTAGCGTCTGCAAATCGCGATCAACTCCTCCAAGACACTAGACATACCAAAAGTAAACCAGCAATAGGTCATATCACACACAGTACATCAATGGTCACCAACATATTCAAAAATTCTAAATAAACACTAGGCGCTACTTACCAGCAATCCGACCATACAGGAGGACATTAAATTCTTCCCACAACGAAGCTTGATAGGAGCATCCAATCAGAGGGAAAAATTATGTCCATCCTTCTACCAAGAGAAAAAAGACAACAGAAGTTTCTTGGGCCAACTAAAGGGATTCTACACATGCAAGAACTACTCCATATGCTAACTAGGAATAAACAAAACCCAGGAACTCACAATAAATGGTTTCCAACACAGAATCAAGGATTTCATCAACTGTGAGGGTACCTATGTGATCTACAATATAACCTGCCCATGCAATAAAAACTACAATGGGTGTACTATCAGACCGCTAAAGCAGAGAATACAAGAACCCTATTGTAAAATACACAAGAGAGACCAGAAACTACCTCTAGTGGAACACTTTGATGAACAACACCCACATCAATGGACATTTACTTTCGGCGGATTGAAGAAACACAAACAACATCCCTGCGGGGGCAACTTGGAACTGAAACTAAGGAAACGTGAAAGTGCACTGATCATCGGATATGAGATAGTCAACCAGGGATTAAACAAGGTCTCAAAACTACATAACTGGCTGTATGAAGAATGACTACCTTGCTGAATGTTAATTATATGTATGAAAAATCTGGCAATAGTAGATGAAAAGCACACTAGATTATGTGTCAAATGTACGTCAGATCATTGCATTAACTGAGCTTCTAAATATGCAGTACAACCTAATATGTAAGCAGTATATACTATTACTTAGGGGGCCGATTATGATCTAGTCCGGAAAGCTTTCCGACCGATTCGGTTACAGGAATGCTTTCCGAACGACTCGGATCCGGGAAGAGTCTGAACTTTTCCATTTCATACGACCTGCATATTAGTATATATTTTTATATTTTTAATGATGCTCGGTATCCCAGCACAGGGAACATAGGGGCATAATATCAAGGGCAGTATCGCCACTTAAGCAGCACTTTTTGCCGATAAAGCGGCGATATTTTTATCGCCCTATTAGCAAGCTGTCGCTAACAGCTGTTAGCGACAGCTTAATGGCGATAGCGGCCGTTCTGTTGCCGCTTTGCATGTCAGCGATAATTATCGCTAATGACATGCAAAGTAGGCGTTCCCAACTAAAAGCAAATGCAAACAGTCGCAAACACAACTACCTCCTATTATCAATGCCCGCGAAGCGATAAAAAAAGTCGCGCTAACCGCGATTATCGCTGGAATTTAACACCTGCTAAAAACTTGACTTACCTATTTTCTCAATGGGAGGTGGATTGTGAGGCTAAGTCCACCATGGCCTATCATCAAGGATTCCCCTATCGCTGGTGTTTTATCGCAGGATTTCCTGCGATATTCTCGCATTTCGCCGCTATCGCTGGATTTTTTATCGCCTTGGAGATAAGCGTTGCTAATAACGCGCTATCTCGGCGATGAAATCCAGCGATAGCCAGCGATAAAAAAAACAGCGCTAAGCGCGCTTTGCGATAATTATCGCAAATCGTTGCTAATATGCCCCATAGTCCAATGGTGAAAATCTCCCCTTTTCACATTCTTAGGAGTATCATGCTCAAAGCAGAAAAGACAGTTTAAAGTACTAAAATTGGTAGCTCAAGCAGTTTTATGCCAATTGAAACATGTCCATCTCCCAATTAATTCTTCTAATCCTCAATTTCTAAATAATGGCTCTATCTCTGACATGGAGCCACATTACATTACAAGAGGAGACAGGTCAAGAGCCAAAGTGCCCCCCGGGAGTCCTTTAAAAATGATGCATAGGCAGGATGCCATATCCACACGACTGGCCTTTCGACAGGAGGGATTCAACCTGTGACGGGTAACAGCACTTAAATACACTTAAACGCCCCACATTGGTGTATCACAATCCTAAAGATGTCACCTATTTATACCACAGAATTTGAATTGGGAAAATTACCCCTTTAGGTCTCATAATTGCATGTGGAGCGCATTATTTAAATGAGCAAATTGGGAGTAATGCACCCTGGGGTAATAAGTGTCCCAAGAAGAGGTATGCCATAATTTGCACAACAGACCTAAAATGTGCATTATCTAAATGAATAACTAGTCAGACACATACAAACTAACTGTGTTATGTAATTTTGTTGACCCTCCCTTGCGCTAAAAGCACCCAATGTACTCATGTAAATATGTTCCTCCGATGTAGCTGTAAAATTGTTAGCTGTCTGCTACCACTACCGACGTCCCCTACACCTATTTATGCTTTTAGAATGATGACCGATACATTTTGAGAAAACGACCAGCAGAGGTTAGTAAAATTCCAGAATCGCTTTACACAGGATAATGTGCTTCATAGCAAAAACCGTATAAGTTCCCAAAGGCAAGACCTATTGCATTGCAAATGCTTGTTCAAACTAAGCTTATGAACTGAAAATATCTGCCAGGTGCAGTGACACATACAAATACATAGGCCCAGTCAGACAAGGACAGGCAACTGTGATCTTGGGGGAAAACCTGGACTATAGCCCCCCCATCTATCATCAAATCCAGATCATAATATTTTATCCAGGAACCCCAAATCTTACAAAAGTTCCCCAGACACCCTCTATTCTTTCAGCCACCATGTACAAATGCATTCCAGTCTTCCACTCGCGCAGGGACGGGACTTCGGGGCCCACCAATGTTTGGCTATGTCTCTGTTTGCAACCATCGATCCCAGGTTACAAAAAAGGAGCTTGGCACGTGGTACATCCATGTCCTTGGGTATACCCAGCACAACATATTCAAGCTCCACCTGAAAGACCACCCACATAATCTTTCCTAATTCTGCCAGTATTACGCACCAGTATTGTTGTATAGGATGGCAACTCCTCTATCTTCCCTACATCTCAGACATTCAGGGAGTACGCTCTCCCAAACTTATGTAATTGAGCCCCATCATATTAATCCCAGTGTAGGATTTTAAATTGTCTGAGTCTCAGGTGTGATTTGATTGCTACCTCCCTTGGGTGAATTATTGCTGCCTCCCAGTCTGTATCATCTAGGCAGCGGCGTCACTATGGGGGTGCGGGGGGTGCGGACCGCACCGGGTGACACCATCACATGGGGTGACACCTTGAGCCTTTGCTTTAAATCGCTACATAAATCAGGAGGAACCCGTTACCCGGCCGCCGGCCAAGATTATTGTCCAATTAGCTATACGACGTCGGCGTCCGGACGTCGACGACGTTCGAAACGTCACTTACGCAAGGAACGCTTTTGCGTGAAGCACCGACGGAGAAAAGTTAAAAGCAGAAAATCCACGGTACAGGTGAAGGGCAGGTAAGGGAAAAAGTCACGCGTCGCAGTGGGGTGGGTGATTAAAAAATGCACCCACATACACCACCAACCGGGCTGTATATCCCAGCTGACTGCTGACCTCTTACAAATGGGTTCTACTAGGTACAAATCAGAGCTTGCAGGACAGGTGACTGACCGCGCGCCTACTTTTCCCACACCAATCTGATAATATTTCATCCAACTCAGATATTTTTCTCTTTGTATTCTGGCACTTGTAGACCTGGTATTTTTGTAGGCTAAAGTGGATTACATGTGACAGAATACAAAGAAAACCTCAAATGATGAAGTACTCTGAGACCTAGGACACGTGATGGTTCTAGTCTGAGCCCATAATAGCACGGCAGGAAGTCTAACATCCAAAAATGATCAGTCAGCAACTGAATTGAAGCGAGAGCGAGTGATACTTTAGATAGGAAGCTAGCAAAAACGCACATTGCTAGCCACTCGGTGTCATCTGTAATTTATGAAGCGTTTAGTTATGTCTAGCTTTTAGCCAATGCACTTTGCATGCTAGCATTGCTAGGCATTTTCAAGGCTTTTTCTAGAGGAGGGACTATAAGTCCCAGAACGCAATGTGTCATTTTAGCTAAAAAGCTGTGGTTGGTTAAAGATGCCGCACAGGGCATGGGACGGTGGGAGGAGAAAGTTCAGAAATGGCATAGATTTAGGCAAAAAATAAAGAGCCTCGCATTAGTGTGCCACTCTGTACCATTGGAGACACGGTGTTCGAGTCCTGGGCTTTTGATTAATCAATCTAGTGCATTCTGGGAGTTGTAGTTCTGAGTCATGTCAGTTGGTGAAAACAATTGTATTTCCGCAATTGTCTCATTTTACACGCATGTGTCAATCTCAGAATCCTGCCCACAGCGCACTGTCATTGTGGTGTCTTCCGCAGACAATGCTTTGGGGTTGAATGCCGACCCTAAGATTCAAGTGTTCATCAGTACATAATATGAGGACTTGCAAGCAGTGTTGTTTAGGGCCAGAAGCCAAAAACAACTTTTTATGGCTGTAACCTATATACAGCTCTGTAGTAAACCCTTCCAAGTAAGTAGATATGTGGAACTTTCTTGAGGAGGAGTTCAGAAGTGTTGCAGTAAAACAGTGCAATTTTTTATTTAATGCTTTATGTTGTATTGGTGTCATTATTTTCAGAAGTGTGCTAAGTTTTTATTATGTGAGTGAAGTCTTATGCAGAACGGAACCCTTTCATTGCCTTGTCTGTAGCTCACGGCGCTTCCCGCTTTTCGGCCCTGATGCAGTGTTTACTTTGTAGAGGCGCAATATTTCACTATGACTGGTAATTGGTGCTGAAAATAGATGCACCACTTGACTTTGAAATTGGAGGAATGTTGTCGATGTTGTTTTTTTTTTTTTTCTCGTTTCATTTCAACAACCTGAAAGGGGTGTAAAACTCCTTATTTTAACATACCCCATGCATAAAGCTGTCCGGGCCAAGTAAAGGAATTGTAGTATTCTGTGAAATTACCAGAAGTTTGCACAAGACAAACCCACATTTATACACCTCATGTTTCTTAGCGTAGTAAATAGCAGGGCTTGCTTAACTTTACCCATATACCCCCCTCTGGAGAATGATCACTAAGCTGTTTCTGATTGGGGTGGGGAGAGCTCTGGACTAAACAGATATTTAGCACCCTCCCTGCAGCCTTCCTTCACAAAGATGTCTACCTAAAACCTATTCTGAATGGTTCCTGCAATCACTCCTCCAGATCAGAAAGGGTTGAGGTGATTCCAGGGCCAGCTTTAGTGCTGATGGTGCCACAATCTTTTTTGGTGCCCCCAATGACGGACTTCCTTCGCAGATTCTCTCACCACCACCCTCCAACAGTGCCCCTCAACTCTCCCTAGCCCTTCTCTCACATGTATTTCATTTATTTGATAGTGCTACTCATACCAGTATAGGGTGTCAGAGCACTTTGACAATCATACAAGTGTGTAAATCAGTGAATAGGAAATGAAAGATGAGACAGTGAGGGCTCATGTCATTCATGTTAGCAGGCGGGACATTTTAAATGTGTTTAGACAGGAGAAGCAAAAACTCAGGATTTAAGGTGTACCACAGTAGTTAGAGTTGGCTTTACTAATAATAATGTATTTCTACCCAAACAAACCCTTTTTAGCAACATTAGGATAATGAAACGCTGAAGAAAACCATAAAATTTTAACCTATACCTTGCAGTTTGCATGCAGCTCTTTCTTTATGACAATTCATAGCTCACTGTGTTATATTACGGCTCCCGGACCCGCCGTTTTCATCAGCCCACTGCCCACGCCCACTACACGTGCTTAAAAACACGCTTTGTTTTTGTCGTTGCTGTTGTTGGTGTTTTTAAAGTCGCTGTTTTTTTGATAATAGTTCAAGGATATATTATATCAATCATGCCACATGGAATACATAAATCAAAGAGGCCAAGTGGATGCCAGCAAAGAAAAGCAAAAAGGAAAAAAATGAATCACTCTCAACACTACGTGGATCCATGCTTCAATATGTTAAGAGACCAGATGATGGCCAGGGTTCATCAAAAGACCCAGGGGCATATCAGCAAGAACCTCGTTAAAATTATCGCCGTTTTAGCGGCAGGAAACTGCCGATAAAACGGCGATAATGGGCTTGATAATAAGCGTTATAGAATTCCAATAGAAGCCCAGGTTAGATGTCCTGCACATCTAACCTGGGCTTCTATGGAATTCTATAACGCATATTAGCTAAGTCCATTATCGCCGTTTTAGCGGCAGTTTCCTGCCGCTTAAAGCGGCGATAATTTAACGAGGTTCTTGCTAATATGCCCCCCAGTTCCTCGGCCACCAATTGATAACGCTGATTCTGATGCTAGTGTTGAAATAGAAGAAAATGAAGCAGAAAAACAAGGAAAGGAAATGGAAATTCAAATGGATGAATTTGAAGCAGAAGAGAGTACTGAAAGTGATTCTAACCATGATACTGTAAATGAGATGATGAATGAGGTTAAGGGGGAAAATTGGAATATTTTAGATGATGCTTCTTTTTGGAATATACCAGTTCCAGATAATTTGCGGGTTGTAATCATCAAAAGAGGAAGTGCTTCTTTCCAGAACAAAGATGGCCCTTTCAGATTTGCGACAAGGCAAGATCCAAAAGCAAAAGGAGATGTTCGCCAGCTATCAAAAGAGTGGTTTTACAAGGTGATGCCAAATGGCGAGAAAGTGTTGCGATCATGGATGGTTTACTCACTCGTCAGTGAGAAATTATATTGTTTTTGCTGCCGACTCTTTGCCGCTAATGCTACAGACACAACATCCAAATTTGTGACTGGATTTCAGATGGGGTGGAAACTGAGCCCGAAAGTGCATAATCATGAGACATCCGAAGAGCACTTACATTGCCTTGAAAAATGGAAAACATTGGCAGCAGGACTTAGACTGCACAAAACAATTGACGCCGAAAGTATTGCTTTGATGGACATAGAGAAGAAAAAGTGGAGAGACATCTTGCACAGGTTGCTCGATATCACATTGTTTCTTGCCAAGCAGAATCTGGCATTCCGGGGCCACAATGAAGATGAATCTTCATTGAATAAAGGAAACTTTCTTGAAATGGTTGAGATGCTTTCTAAATATGACCCAGTACTGAAAGAGCACCTAATGAGATTAAAGCGAAGCACATGTAAACTCAAAGCATTAGTATCTTATCTTGCACCAAAAACTCAGAATTAGTTTATACATGTCCTAGCAAATCATGTGAAGGAGAAGCTTGTCATGGATATAAAATCTGCCAGGTATTTTGGGATCATGTTCGATAGCACACCTGACACATCACACACTGACCAAATGTCCGAAGTGATCAGATATGTGAAAATCCAAAATAGGAAAGTTGAAGTAAGAGAAGTGTTTCTGGAATTTTCCCTTTAAAGGAGAAAAAAGCTGTTGACCTCAGTTGTGATATTCTTAAAAATCTGGAAAATGATGGATTCGACATTATGATGTGCCGCGCTCAAGGTTACGATAATGCTGCCACTGTGGCTGGAATCCATGGGGGTGTACAAGCCATTTTGAAAAGAAAGAACAGGAAAGCTATTTTTAATGGATGTGTGGACCATTCGCTTAACTTGTGCGGCCAACACTCTTTTGCTGAAAATGCTTCGTGTGTGACTTTTTTTGGAACTCTTGAGACAGTATTTTCCTTCTTTGCTGCTTCCACTCACCGATGCGATGTTTTAATGGACCACACTGGAGTCTCAGTGAAAAGACTATCAACAACATGCTGGAGTGCTCATCATGCTGCAGTAAAGGCAGTGAAAGAAAAATTCGATGAATGTGTGGCGGCAATTTAAGCTCTATGTGATCCAGATGAAAATTTAGACATAAGAGGTACAGCCCGAGGTCTTTTGCCTGCTGTCTGCAATTTCACGTTTCTGTGCTACCTCTACTTTTGGTGTGATGTACTTGAAGAAGTTAATCTTACACAGCTGTACCTTCAGACTAAGGGCTTAACTCTTGACAAGGTGGTGACAAAGCTAGAGACGCTAAGACTTTTTCTGTACGAGCAGCGCAATCATCTAGTAGAGCAGGCAATTGAACAGGCGCTTTTAAAATCAGACCAATATGGAATTTCAGTAGAGAGCAGACCCAGGTTCAAGAAGAGGATGACAGGTGAGAAGACAAGAGATGCTGGACTAACTCTGCAAGAAGAAAACAAGAGGGCGATGCTTGAGTGTATTGATCGTTTCCATTCTGAACTCCAGATCAGATCAAGAGCCATCAAGGAAGTAGCAGCCATGTTTGAGGCTGTTCAAGCCAAGAGTTTGATATCTGCCACTGAAGAAGAGTTACTGGTGTCCATTCCAAAATTGTCCACTTTCTATGATGAGTTATCCGAGGGAGAGCTTTTATTAGAAATACCAAGGCTGAGATGGCACCTGAAGGCAGCAGAGATTGATCTCGAAGAAGCCAAAGACTGGTCAGTATTTGACGTTTTGAAATTCATAGCTGAATGGGACTTCCTAGAATCTCTCCCATATCTCTCAGTGAGCCTACAATTATTTCTTACGATCTGTGTGTCTGTGGCTTCATGTGAGAGGAGTTTTTCAAAGCTGAAGTTTATAAAGAACTATTTGCGATCTACCATGGGACAGTCAAGGCTTTCTGATCTTGCAATATTATCAATTGAAAGTGATTTGGCGAAAGGAGTTGATTTCGATGAAGTAATTAACAAGTTTGCAGCTTTAAAGGCCAGGAAAGGAAAGTTCTGATTAGTCAAGATTTAATGTGACATTGTAATTTGTACTGTTGCATACTATTCTGGCAGTTGCTGATTGTGCAAACCCAATACAGAACGGTTACAACCTTATCTCCTGTAACAGTAAAATTTAAAGTTTAATGTTAAAATAAAAATAAAAAAGTAACATATTTTCTATGTAGTTCTTACTTCTTAGTTCTTAACTTCTTACAATCTTTTACCTCCGACCTTGAATTCAATTTTTCTTCTATGGCCTTTGTAAATATAGGACCTAAATTTACATACGTTACTAAGGATTCTGTATGGTCCCGTTATTTGGCACTGGCGGACTCGGAGGAGGTCCATCATGGGGTAAGTCGTGAGGGGGTGACACCATGAGTTACCCCACTGGGTGACACCAACCCTAGTGACGCCACTGCATCTAGGTCTCCTAGCGTGCCTTCCCATTTGGCCCTCAATTTTGTCAGGGAGTCCAATATGTTGTTATTTATTGTTTTGTAAGTTTAAGACACCACCTTTCCCTCTATCTCTCCCAGGAGCAGCCTACCCTCGAGTAGTGCATATTCAGGCAGCTCTTTAGTGTCCAGACCTTCTGCCTTCCATGCATGTCTAAGCTGCATGTATTTGTATTACTGCGTGTCACTAAGTTAGTAGTCAAGCTGAAGGGGACTGAAGGATATAAAACCACTGTCTTCCAGAAGATCTCCAAGCTTAGATATCCCAATGAGTCCCCTTGCCCCGAAGCAATTTCCCAATTTCTTTAAGCCTTGTACCCATCCATAACACGGTCCCATGTGTATTCCTAGTACCCCATCCCATACCCTTACCCGCCTTGGACCAAACCTCCAATGTCACTTGGGTCACTGGCTGCAGATGACTTGCCCCTTTCCCGCTGTACAGACAATGTAAATATGGCCTAGATTGGAACTGGCTCCTTTCCAGTGCGTATGTGGGATGGTCCCCAGCCACAAATCTCCAGTCGTTTATTACATCAAATGAGCCACCCAGTAATAAGCTCAGAGGTCCGAGAGGGCAATACCGCCATTATACTGATTACATTGTAGCTTCTTCAGCGCCACCCTAGGGTGCCCATCATTCCACAGTAGTTTAAAGAAAGATCTCATCCGAGAACTTATAACAGGTGTTTTGAAGAACATATAAAACATATAAAAATGTCAGCAGTGTATTCCTTTTAAACATGGCTGCTCCTTCCAATAAAGTTAGTGGTAAAGCCTTAGAGAGGTCTGCACCTACATTGAATTCCGCCAGGACCCTTCAGATGTTCAAGTCCAAGCTACGCTGTTTGTCTGGGCTTACATAGATCCCTAGGTATTGAAAGTTCTCCTTGTCCATGTGTAACCTCCCTGGAATGGCCAACGCATCTAGGGGTATATTCTAACCCTGGGCGTAGTTCGCGAAGTAACGCTTCGCGAAGCTACGCAAAGTGCAGTTCGCACTACGCGAGCTACGCGTAGCACTACGCGAACTGCGTAGTGCGTGTTCGCAATGATTGCACAGTGCCGGATGCTTGTCCGCACTGTGCAATCATTGAAAACGGCATCTTGCACAGTGCGAGCTGTCTTTTACTGCCGCTCGAGTAGATTTTTACTCGAGCGGCAGCTTTCTCAACGCGGACTGGTAGTTTCTCATCGCGAGCGGTCGCGAGCATACGCGACCACTCGCAATGAGAAACCTGACCTCCCGCGTTGAGAATCTCACCGGGAGGTTTATTTTCCACTCTCGCGATCGGCAACTTGATGTTGCTGATCGCGAACGAGGAAAAAGTCTCACTGGGATGTCATTTTGCTTGCTCGCGGTCGCCAACTTGACGTTGAGGACCGCGAGCAAGCAAAAAATGACCGCTGCACTATGCTACCCTACGCTACGCGTGTTCGCACTGTGCTACGTGCAATTCGCGTAGTGCGAAGTAGCGCAAACTTCGCAAACTACGCGAGCGTAGCGTAGTTTTCCGCCCAGGCCTAGTATATTCACAAGAACGTGTCATAACTACCGCAAGAGTTGCGTAACGCAACTTTCAATAATGCAGCCTATCACGGGAAAATAACTCTGTGTCAACGTGGAATTCACAACAAGGCGGTACCATGCGATAGTCACCAGATAACGCGTCAAATGACAGCGTGAAAACCAACGCCACGCCGAAAAAATGCGAAACGCGAATGCGAGAAATCATGCGATGAGGCCAATCGCGGTACAGAAATCAGCGAACATCAGCCACAGGCCTGTAAATCCCACGCGGCCGGCGGGAAAAAGCACCATAAAAGAAAGGAAAAAAAAAGCCCAAAAACAATTCAAACTGCATAGCAACATGGATGCACCCGGACCAAGTGCAGAGGACAAGCCGAACACCACAAGCCCTACGGTGGACCAGCCAGGAACCCCGCTTTCGGGGAAGGGCAAGGACAAGAGGAAGAGGAAGACCGGGTACAGTCCGCAGGAAGACCAGATCATCGTCACGGGGGTGACCGAACACCATCAACAACTGTTCGGCACCTCCACTGCGGCACTGGCAACCCAAACCGAAATATGGCAGGCCATCGCCACCAAGGTCAGTGCAGTCGGAGTGTCCAGGAGGTCACTGGAGGAGGTCAAGAGGCGCTGGCATGATCTGAAAAGGCAGACCAAACATAAGCTCGCCGCCAACAGGGAGGCAGCAATGGCGACTGGAGGTGGGAGTCCTGCGACACAGGAGGAGCTGGATGAGCTGGAGCAAATGGTGGCCACAGTCAGCAGTGAGGAGACGGTGGCAGGATTGGGGGGCCTGGACACAGCATGATACGACCTGAGCCAACAGCAACAGGGTGAGTAATCACTAGGGACGGGGGGACGGGGGGAGATGGGCACTATGGCACACATGCACAATTACACGCAGCACACAGCACACGCACAATGACCGTGGAACATGTCCCTGAATGCCTTGGCACACTGCAGCACACATAGAAACGCCAAGTAGGCCCCCATCCACAATGTGCACAGAGGGGCCCCCCCTATCACCAATATCACAACCGCCCCGTGCACATGTGCTGAATCCAGCAAAGCAGCAGCTCCGTGACCCACACTGACTATGCAAGTAACACTGCATGTCCGATAGCATGGCAGCTGCCCCAAAAAAATGACATGGCCCACGAAGCGACATGGAGGTAGCCAAGTGTGGATCACATCCGTAAAGGTCCACGTGCACCCACAACCCATGCCTTACAATGCACGCAGCAGACGAACAATGCACCAGGCCACAAAAACAGTCCACGAGCACACATGACCCAAGTCAAAAGCAAATCAGGCCCCGAAAAGCACACAATTCCAAGGCACCCCGCCTCAAAGGGAGAAGGCTACACGAAATCAGAGCTGCAGGGGCAAGTCCCCCACAATGCAGCACACATACATAGCAATCACAGGACATCCGCAATGAAGGCAATGTGGTACAAAGTGCAACACCAGCACCACAGGACAGAGCCCACAACAGGTTCCGCTTGTGCGTAGTAACTGTCCACCCACATCTGGCATTGCCTGACACTGTGTGATGATAATGTACGGGTACTACCACACATCCGTCATGTAGTCGAAAAACACACTGACTGCCATCAAATAGCCAGCTCCCCCAAAACAGTCACAATGTACATTGGCATGCAGTCTGAATGTGAACATCTGCAAATCATCACCATACATGTGAAGCTCTGTTAACCTGCATCTCCCCTTTACATTGTAGAGGAACAAACAACACCCCCTGCAGAGCACACCACACATCCCACCATTGATGAGGAAGAGGACAACCTGCACACATGTCAAGACACCCTCCAACGGACGCTGGACAGCCTCTGCACCCCACCCCCAGGAGCAGGCCAGGCCAGCTGCCTCGAGGTGACCCCACCACCTGCACAGACCACACAGCAGGAAACACACACCACCACGGCTGTCTCCCAGGACCCCCCCCGACCAATACATGGAATTCCAACAGCGTGTGTTGGGTTGCCAGGTGGAGTTGGCTCATCAGCTGCGGGTGGGTTCCAAGCTCGTGGCAGTCAAACTTGATGCCATACGTGGGTGTCTGAGTCCCATCAGGGACCACGTACAGTCCCTATCGGACACCCCCTGTACGCACCATGCTCCGCCACAGACCTTGGATAACCTCGCTGGTGCCATGAGTCTACTGCAGGAACTGTCTGGTCAGACAGGCACCAGCCATGACAGCACAGAGTTGGCACAGATGCGGAGGGCAATGGACACCATGGAGCAGATGCAGGCTGGAAGGATGTCTGCCACGGCTGGACACCAGCTAGTAGTGGCTGGGGACAGCAACGCCCTGCAGTACTCCAACTTGCCATTGCTGCCACTGAGCCGTTCCCAGATGACTGGAGTGCAGTGCTTTAAATGGGCCGGTACTCACCGGTACTGAGTACCGGCACTTCTTAGATTTATCCCTCTGAGTACCGGCACTTTTCTTCTGCCGAGGAGAGTACAGGTACTCATAAAAAGGTAGGCTTATTGGCTGTGAGTGCTGGTGAGCCGGAGTGGAAGGTGTCTCTGGCAGCCAAGGCGCCACTTCTGTTATCCCGATCTGAGCCCCAGCTGAGCTATTCAGCTGGGCTCATTTGAATAATTGCTGGGTGCTCACCATCACGCTGTGTTTGACAGAGCAGGGTCCGTTCAGGCCCTGTGCTGTCAATCACAGTCACACTATCCTGTGCATTTGTGCAAACACAGGAATCATGGCAGTCCCCTGGCAGTGGCAATCAAGATACGGCCAGTCCGGCCCTGGTGGCAATTAAAAAAGCCATGGTAGGTGAAGAGTATAACATGGCTTTCATCATACCCAAGTCTTTTGTGTGCCTGCTTATGTTTGTGTGTTTGCCTGCATTCGTATGCCTTTTTTTTGTAAGAAAAATGTGAGAGAAAGAGAGAGAGAGAATCAAAACACTCTCAGGAGGTATTTTAAAGAAAATGGGTGGCACTTTGTGTGTACATGTCTGCTCCGCGACAAAGATTCATAAATAGCATAGTAGGGAGGGTTGGTGGGTGGGTGAGTGAGTGGATATATGAGTGAACAAGGGTGGATGGATGGATGGATGAATAGATGGATGGATGAGTGAAAGCATGGATGGATGGGTGAAAGGGGGTGGATGATTGGATAAAAGGGCGGATGATGGGTGGATAAGTGAAAGATTGGATGGTTGAATGAAAGGGAGGGAGGATGGATGAAGGGGTGGATGATGGATGAGTGGAAGGAGGGATTGAGTGAAAGGGTGGATGGAATAAAGGAGTGAAAGGGTTGATGGATAGATGAGCGAAAGGATTAATGAATGAGCGAAAGGGTGGATAAAGATATGGATGAGTGAAAGGATGAATGGATAGGTTTGGAGATGGATGGATGGATAGGTTTGGATCTGAAGGGTGGACAGACGGAATGGTGGAAACTGAATGATGGATGAAAGACTGAATAGACGACAGAATGTAAAGGTTAAATGGCGGACATCAGCAGGTAAATGGTAGGATGAAAGAATGAATGGATAGATCTATGGAAGAGACAAGACCTATCTTCTGAGGAGGGTCATGATGATTTGCTTCATTTACATTGTGCCATAAGAGCTTTGGTTCGAAGTGGGGGTATTTTCAGAGGGTGAGTGAGTGGATGGATGAGTGAGCAAGGGTGGATGTATAGATGGATGGATGAGTGAAAGCATGGATTGCTGGGTGAAAGAGGGTGGATGATTGGATAAAAGGGCGGATGATGGGTGGATAAGTGAAAGATTGGATGGATGAATGAAAGGGAGGGAGGATGGATGAAAGGGTGGATGATGGATGAGTGAAAGGAGGGATTGAGTGAACGGGTGGATGGAATGAAAGGGTGGATGGAATAAAGGAGTGAAAGGGTTGATGGATAGATGAGCGAAAGGATTGATGAATGAGCAAAAGGGTGGATAAAGAGATGGATGAGTGAAAGGATGAATGGATAGGTTTTGAGTTGGATGGATGGATAGGTTTGGATATGAAGGGTGGACAGACGGAATGGTGAAAAGCTGAATGATGGATGAAAGACTGAATAGACGACAGAATGTAAAGGTTAAATGGTGGACATCAGCAGGTAAATGGTAGGATGAAAGGATGAATGGCTAGATCTATGAAAGAGACAAGAGATATCTTCTGGGGAGGGTCATGATGATTTGCTTCATTTGCTTTGTGCCATAAGAGCTTTGGTTCGAAGTGGGGGTATTTTCAGTTTCTTCCTACTCACGTGCTGAAAAATATATAGTATTGTGCCAAACAACAGCAATTAACAGTATGGCATTAAGAAGGTGCAACTATTGCAAAAAAAAGGAAATGTTAACATATTATAGCATTTCTCTTTCATTTTGTGTAATGAGTTAACTTGCTTTGTTTATATAAACACATTTCTCATGTGTTTTGGTATGTGCTGCAACTAATATAGAAGTCGTTAAGTATCATCATGTCTTGCCTTTAGCCCCCCCCCAAGCCCCGCCCCCTCACTACACATCTAGCTCATTTTAATGAGTACCTGCACTTATTTTTTCCCATTTAAAGCACTGCTGCAGCGGGAACACCGACACACACAGCTCCGGCCCCTGATGTGTCCGTGGCACACTGTGATGCTGCACCATCACCTACGCAGTCTGATGTGTCAGGGGCACACAGCGATGCAGCAATCACCCCGCCACACACACCGGAGACACCGGACACAGAACCCGTATCAGGGAGTGAGAAGGGGATGGGAACTACTGTGTGAGGAAGGAGGCAGTAGCATCCATCACCACCATATGGCCTGTCCCTGCCTGGTCATGACCTATGCATCATGCCCTGGGAAATACCTCCTACTGACCTCCGGAACACCCTGCGACATTCACCCGGACCCCGACACGGACTGCCATTTCTTTACCGCTGGCCAATCACACAGCAATCCTGTTGCGGACTGCACTCTCCCTCTTCCCAATCTCTGTGCCTTCCCCAAAGGACTCTGGTTGGCCCACCACTGGGCTTCCATGTGATGTGAGCTTGGATGACCAGGTACAGCTCCAGCTCCGTCAATCACCAGAATGTGAATAAAACATTCTAAATCACACAGATGTGTCATCACTATGTTCACTCGCGAATGGAAGTATGGCTGGATGTGGGGACGATGATTGCACATGAAGGTACACCCTGGTAACTGACATCTATGCGCATGTCTATCCCTGAGACACATGGCCAATTGGATGACTGTGAAGGTGAGTACTAGTTGTGTCCCCATTGCACATCAACAGCAATCTCACAACACCCCAACGTAGGCACACGTCCATGTGTTGAATAGGGCCGTGTGTAGGAGTGACCAAAACGGTGGCAGGCCAGGAGTGGTATCCCACACCACGTGTGACAGCAGAACTTCACGTCGCATACCGACTTACACACATCTGTGTGGACACATTCTGTTGTGATGTATGACATTGCTCCACATGGTCAGAGGTTGGACACCATACACACTTAGGGGCCGATTCCGATCTCGGCCGGTAGGGCTCCGAATCGGATTCGGCATAACCGGATCCGATTCGGAGCCCTATTTCCCGACCGATTCGTACGCGCGTCCGGACGAGCGAGTATGATGCGAAATCGCCGACTGACTCGTTCGGGCATCCCAACCGCTCCGACCGACGCATTCCCGGGTCTAACCGCACCGACTGACTCGCTCGGACACGACTCGCACCGCGCAATGGAGACGTTCCCCGGCCGGGTAAGTACGATGCGCGCCGCGAGCAGTCCGACCGACACGCGCCGTCCGGCTCGAAAGAGCAGTCGGAGCCGTACTTCGGGGGTCCGTGTCGGACCCCCCTGCATGCGTAGCCACGCGAGTCGCACACAGGGTGGACCCTTGGGTCCCCCCTACCTGTGCGTGTACGGCGCGAGTCGCTTCGCTGCGTACCCCCTGTAGGGGGCGCCCTTGTTCGCCTCGCACCCATTGAGACAATGGGAGCCCGCGTACGCATTGTACGACCGGCTCCCATTGACTTCAATGGGAGTCCGACCGACTCGAGTACGATAGCATACGGACGCATCGTACTTGTTCGGTCAGGCTGCACGGGTCCGATTCGGTCGGAAATCTCTCCGGGTCCGGCTCGGTCGGAGAGATTTCCGGCCCGAATCGGAATCGGCCCCATAGCTGGAGTCATGTAAGTGCACATGTCGTCCAGCACCTATCCAAAAACAATGTCTGGCTCACAGAGGTGGAGCTTGCCAAAGGGACACACCCCCATTGCACATGCGTCAGTCATTTCCTCCCTGTGTTGGGACGAGGCTCATTGTGGCACACGAGTGGACAATCTAGACAACACACCTCACAGTTAGACACCAGTGGAGTGGCATAGGCTTTATTGGCATGTGCGTGTCAGTACGGGCAAGGCAACGGCCACAACAGGCAGGGTCATGCTTAAGACACTTACACGCAGCATGGGTACATGTCGAGGTTCAGAAAATGTTGGGGCTGAAATGGGCAACATTCATCACGGATGGCAACGCTCACAGCCCACCTTGCCTTGCTGGATGAGTCATGTGTTGTTTGGCGTCTGCCAATTGCCCCGTGTGGGGGGCACGACTCACTGCACGTTGGATCTGCATGTTGCTCTGCCTCCGGTGTGTGCCGATTGTCTGCTCTGCTGACAGTGATCAGGTGTGAGGGTCCGACAGGTTCACATGTCATGCTCCATTGCCATGTGTGTGCTCTCCCCCAGCAGTATGTCCGAATTGGCAACGTTGCCAGACGAAGCTGTGTTGCTCCGACCATGGACCTGCATCACCTTGCACAGGTGTGTGTACACACGCGTTATTCCATGCTCATGCATCCAGAGCCTGACCGAAGGCAGACGTGTCCTCTGTTGTGGTGGGATATGTGAGCAATCCCCATGATGCAACAAGTTGTTGAGCCATGTGCTGTGGGTGGCAATCGGATGTGGCTGCAGGAACGTAGTTACTCGTCCATGAATGCCCGTGCAGCTTCATGTGCAATGTGTTCCAATAGTACGTTGTTGTCGTGTTCAAGGAACACCAGGGTGAGCCAATCCATTAGGTGGTCCGGGCAGGTGTGCTCAGCCCACGCCGTCTCACCGATCCGCAACACAGCCCAATAGGGGAGCGCCTCGATGTGGTCACTGCACACGAGAAATGTGCAATCTCCCATGCACAACTACCAATACATACGCAGTATGTCAAGGCATCCCATGCACGGCTGTCTCGGTTACACTCCTGTTCGTGATCCAACAGGGGCGCAGACACAAGTCATAGTCCAATTCATCAACAGTTGTGTTGGATAGGCAGACATCCATGGGACACTCGAATGTGCATGTTCGGCAGTGGAACCAGGGCTGGACGCAGGTGACGTGGGCAATGCGGAAGCTGAGCCTGTAACTGATCCGCAGCACTGCCAGTGGCAGTGCGCCCAGTAAATGCAGCATACGTGCATGGTACTGTTCCACGTGGACGGGGGTTGTGCATGTGCTGGGTATGGCCTGCCATTGCGTTGGTGCTTCTCGTGAACAGGCACTCTTCTGGACTGCGGCAGTTGTGTGGAGGATATGCCACAGCTCTGAGCAATGATTCGAATGTGTGTGCAACGTTGTGGGTTATGGGTTGCTGTTTCCGTGAGTGTCAAGGGCATCCCATGCGGGGGTACCACAGGCAGGGGCTTCTGTGTGTGGGCTGTGGATGAGTCGGATGGTTCATTTGCGGAATGCGTGGTGTGGGAGTCGTCCCCATCTGCCATTGCATCTCTGTCAAGGTGTTCCAGGCACGTTCTGGACCAAGGTCAGAGGTGCAGGTGTCCTCCTGCATTCTGCATTGGGACAATGGTGCTTTCATCCCTGATGTTTGTCTGACTACTACTTGCGTTTTCGGAATGTGATGTGGCTTTGGCGCTGAGATTGGGACACGGCCTTGGGCTCATGGTGTACGGATGGCGATGCACACACACATGTTGGCATGTGGAGCCAGGTGCCCGAGGGGCCTTGCGCTGCTTGTGCTATCTCACTCAGTCTCTCTCCCTTGCTCTCTCCCTCTCTTTCCTTTGTTGGGCGCATGGCACACCTTCTTCTCTTGGATTTGGTCTTCCAGGCTGTGTGCTATGGATTGTCCAGTGAGGAGCAGCTAGGACTCATCCTAAGAGTTGTTTCTGCTTTTGTTTGTATGGTGTTTTGTGTTGGTGATTGCATTGCTGTATGACTGATTCTCCATTTTCTGGCCACGCATGTATGTTTATTTTCCTGCTTGTGCGACATCAGGCAAAATGTTTGTTTTGGGATTCGTGGTGTTGGTGTGCAATTTCTTAGTCCGGGGTTGGGGGTGGTCCCAGGGGGGGTGTTGCCGGCCTGGGTGTGGTGTCGGTGGGTGTTGTGGCCCTCTTGGGTGTCCGGGCCGCATGATGAGTGGCTCCATGGCATCTGTTGCCCTTCAGATGTGGCCCTGGGCTGTGCTCCCTTTTGTGGTGCTGGCTGCCGTCCGACTTTACACCAGGTCAGAGCAGGTGTAGATTTCCTGGTGCTAACGCGCCTTATCGCCTGTTTTGTGTTTTTATCGCGGATGTGGCTGGTCGTTGTGAATGTTGAGGTGTGCTGTTGTCTCGGCTTTTGTCACGGGAACGCCTACTCTGCATCTCATTAGCGATATTTGCGGGGGTCCTCTGTGGTGATGTTTTTTGCGGCTGCTATCGTGGGTAAACTTGTGCTGTGAGCTGTTAACACCAGCTTGTGAATGGGGAGGTGAATTTATCACGACTTTGGCTGCTATAAAGTGCCGTTAATTCGGTGATAGCTCCTTGTGAATATGCCCCTCAGTTTCCTACCTGTCAGGTACAAGACAGCTTTATCCTCATTTATTTTATACCCCGAATGGGCACCATAAGTTTTAAATATCTGAAATACCACAGGGATTGGGTTTTCCGGCCGGGTGACATACAAGAGATGTCATCTGCATATAGCGAGATCTTTTCCTCCTCAACTATTTCTTCTGTGGCCCTAAAACCCTTAATGTCAGGGTGGTCACGAACCATGCAGGCCATTGGCTCTAGCGAGAGGGCAAATAGTAGGGGGACAGCCCTGTCGCTTCCACCTTCCAATGGGAACTCCGAGGAGAATGCCGTTCACTCTCACCGCAGCCATGGGATCCATGTACAACAGTGCTATCCTAGTTAAGAATTTGGGGCCAAATCTGAATCTGTTTGGAGTTTGCATCAGAAATTGCCATTGCACCGCATAAAAGGCCTTCTCGGCATCCAAGGAAAGGATTATATGTGGATTCAGTCGTGAATTGACAGTCGCCAGACAGTTATGGAGTCTTCACAGAATAAATCTCGTGGAGCCCGACTGATCCATCTGAATCAGGGGGATATAACTCCTACAAGCCTCATAGCCAACACCGTCACTAAAATCTTAGTCTTGATGTTAATCAGTGATGTTGGGAGAAAGGAGCTAAAACTCATCACTGGTTTCCCTTTCTTATGGATCACTACTATCGTTGCCAGGCATAGATCTGGTGGTAGTGTCCATGCCTCCCTGGCCTCTAATTACATCTTAAGGAGATGAGGACCCAGGATCTCGGCATTCTTCTGAAAGGATTCAACCGGGAGGCCATTCAAGCTCGGAGTCTTCCCTGAGTTCAGCTAAGCTATGGCTGCCTGTATTTCTGGCAGTTTCATTTCCTTCTCCAGGGCCAAACAGTCTTCCCTTGGGAAGATTGGCAACTTCACAGCAAGCAGGCAGGCGTAGATTTGTTGGGCCCCAGCCAGAGGGCGCACCCTATAAAAATCCTCATAATATCTCTCAAATTCCTCTGCTATTCTCCTATTATTATTATAAGTTTCACCATTATCCCCCACTATAGCATGTACTCAACAGGACTCTCACTGGCCCAGCCACGCCAGGAGCTTTCCAGCCGTGACGCCCATGTCATAGAGGCAATGTTGTGTGGCTAAAATCTGATGTCTTGCATCCTTTTGTGCCAACATGCAATATTCGTTATGCAGTGCCTCCACCTTGCAAAGGGCCTGGGGATTCAACCTTACCCTGGGAAATCCCTTCGCACGCACCAACCAACGTTCGACTTCTTATATCTCCCTCAATTCCCTCTTCCGCTTGTGTGCAATTATATTTTGCGTTTGATCCCTTAACATTGCTTCATAGGCCTCCCAGATGGTTACTGTCGAGTCCACTGACTCTTTGCCTTCTATAAAGTACAGTTCAGTGTCTACTCTCAGTTCTTGAGAGACTGTCTCGTCTCACAACTCCCACGCATTCAGTTTCCACCTCGATCCCGGGTGACATGTACGCCACCCCAATGTGAGCCAGAGTGGAGAGTGATCAGACAAGCCCCTACCTAGATATTTAGCTTTCTCAACTTGTCTTATCTCACCTGCTGGAGTAAAGAGATAGTCCAATCTGGAGAACACTATGTGAGTACCAGAGAAGTAGGAGTAACCCCTGTCCCCGGGGTAGTGGCGATGCCAGAGGTCAGAGAGTCCGATCCTATTTGCAAAATGGGTCAATGGGGTCTCCCTTGACCTACCCGTAACAATACCAAATCGATAGAGTTCGGGGACCAAGACATCATTAAAATCTCCTCCTACCATATGTAAGGATGAATCAGTTTCCAGTAGGATGTCCATCACTTTATCTAGGGTGGGTTGCTGCACTCTGGGTAGTGCATAGACACTGATGTGCTTGAAGTTTGCCCTCCCTCAAACCCCAGGCACTGCAGCATACATCCCATTAGGGTCTATCCAGGTCTTCAAAACCTGGAAAGGGGGTATCCTCTGAACTAGGATTGCAACTCCCCAGGAGTCCAAGGTAAAGCTGCCTTGAGCCAATGTAGTATAAGCTCCTAAACTAAGGTCACAAAACTGGGACCCCATTAGGTGAGTCTCTTGCAAAATATCACATCTGGCTTCAGGCGTCATATATAAGTTGCTACCAAATCCTACTTAATTTTGCAGCCCAAGCAATTCACATTCCAAGTAACAATGGATGTATCCTTGTGTTGTGTTTCATATAGGTACCCCAATATAGGCTCAGGTAATCACCTAACCTTTCACCTACATTCTCTCCTACCATTACACTACATAACGGTTCTTGGGACTGACCTTTTACCTAGTTACAGTACTGCTTACAGGATGTGGGGTTTCTCTGAAAACTAGCCTCATCCATTATGCATTAGGATTCTTGGAAACGTAGCAGGACTACCATCTCCTACATAATAACTATGTATAAGGGTTGTTCCTTCCGTCATCCTAAGTCCGACATGACACAGCAAGGTAGAACCCCTGAGGGTACCACTTTGGGTATATAAACACCATATCTTGCTGAGGTAGACAGAGGAGAAAAGGACTTCCATGCTGACACACTGATGCAAGATGCTGAGGTTCCTGCACGCAGACAATCCAGCTCGCAGTGGTCTGACATCCCTCGCGGGGTGTCCATCTTGAGACCAAGACGGGGTCCCACAGTCTCTCACTTCAGGTAACGGGGTTGACTTTATCCTAGAGGGATTCTTGCCTCTACACCTACATACATGCTAGGTACACTTAGGTACATCTAGTTAGGGTAGCATCATAGGAGTACGCATTTTATTGTCATGTATTTTTATACCTGTCTGTATTCATTGTCTTAGCACTATGGTAGAAATCTACCATCCTTTTTCTCTGTTGGTGCTTATAATCATTTATATCTGTTTCTGCCTTATGGTTGTTTCAGCACATGTATTTTACACTAAAATGACTCTGGTTCAATAAATTCTTATTGAAAAACATCCCCACCGTTTATTCTGTGTATCTCTCTCAGACAAAGTGAGCACGAGAGACTGAGCGAAAAGTATTGCACTGTTTCCACGATCCCTGATGGGACAGAGTTGTCATGTTCGTTAGTTGCCAAGAACTATTCTCTCCTTGGTAAGAGGGGCACTGTGAGCTAGCTGGTATACAGCCAAACATACCTGATGGGAGTGTCTGGAATCAGTCTGGACACCAATCCCACAGTCTATGTTGTCTAAACATGCAGATCCTATATAGGTTTATAGGAACTACACAACACTTGTTCTCCCACCCATCAACATATGCCATTCCTGTGGTGTAGCCTACTCTGCCGCTTCCCAAAACAACTGTCAATTCTGTACCTAAAATGCTGCCTACTCCACATATATCACAGTGACAACACTCCTCCCAAAAAGTTGCCTATAACTAAACTTCCCTGCCCCTACCACCCCGCCCCTTGCGTGTTTCAACCCACATGTCTAAACAACAACTATGTCGCGGACAAGGCCCGAGAGGTCTGTCACCCTCCCGCCAACACCCCACAATTAACTACTCTTGCACTCAATAATCAACAAAAAAGCACTCCTCACAGTAACACTCACAACCAAATGCTCAGGACCCAAGCAGGGAGGGAGGAAGTGGCCCGTCTGTTACACCTCCAACAATCTCACCTCTTACACCCTAAGTAAACCTCAATCATACCCCACAGTCACCCCACACACTCTATCACCCAAAAAAGGGAGGGGGGATGGAGGGAAAAGTCTTCACTCACAAGCCCTATCTGCACCCACGAGCTCCTTCTGGAGAGTCCCTCACCCTCCCCACTCCTTCCCCCCTAAATTCTCATGGTCCCACATTTCTCATTCAGATTCCAGAGTTCTCGGCTCATCTTGTTCAGCAGTCCCCTGATCAGGATTAGATGCAGTGTTTCTGGAGCCCTGCCCCCGCTCAGCTTCGCCATCAGTCCTGGACCTCTGACTCTCATGTTGCAGCATCCCTCCTTTAGAGTCCGAGGAGCTCTCTCTGGCCCTTGTAGACCCTGCTCCTCTGTCCAGGGATCTGCCTCTGCCACCCTCAGGTTGGGCCCGTCATTTGCGTGGTGAGGTTCAGAGCTCGGGTCACGCCCCTAGATTACCCCTCCCGATTGACTCTGTCGGTTCAGCCTGTGAGGGCCACAGTTGGGGCCTCTCCTCCAACCAAGAAGTGGGTTTTTGTCTTTGAATATGACTTTTAACTTGGCGGGGAAAAGCAGCATATATTGTAATTGCAAGAAGCAAAGCTTGGCCTTCACTGCATCAAATGATCTCCTCTGCTTCTCCACTTCACAAGAGTAGTCTGGGAATACCATAATGACAGAGGATTTGAACTTGAGCTCCCCCATCTGTCGTGCCTCCCTCAGGATCATATCTAGGTCCTGAAAATCCAGAAAGCGAGCGATAATGGCACGTGGAGGGGTGCCCAGCAGTGGTCAGGCTGCTAGCACCTTGTGCCCTCGTTCTATCATGAAGCAGGTAGACACATTTTCAACCATGAAAGTGGCTCCAAGCTACTGTCCTAAAATGTCCACCACGTTTGTCCTTTCTGCTCCCTCAGGGAAGCCCAACAGCTGCAGGTTGCTTCACCTCACTCGATTTTCTGTATCATCCATCCTCCACAGCAGATCTTTGATGATAGCTTTAACTTTAGTCAGGTCTTTCTTTTGGAAGTGCGTAGTATCTTTCAACTCAGACAGTCTATCTTCTGCCGCAGTTATTCGGTCAGCTACATTTAGGAGGTCTTGTCTCAGTAAGGACGCTTCTGCCCAGACCTCCCCAATCCTGGCTTTCAGGGATGTTCTCGACAGCTGGATTGTATGTAGAAGGGCTGCATTAGCCAGCAGCAATGACGCTACCTCCATCTCCGGGGAAGTATCTACCACTTTGGTGTATTTATCAATTTTCCCCTGACGGGGAGGCTTTGAGGCTTTGTCTTTTGCCATAACTGGGCTGCTGCTCTACTGTCACAAAGCCTACGGCAGGCTAAAAGCACATTGTGCTTGGTGGGATGGTTTGAACCAATAGGACTGTATTTCCAGGGTCCAGACCAGCCCTGCGACCCTTGATGGAGAGACTACGGACCAGTATCTCCTCAACACTCCACGGTCCTGCTAGGTGTTTTTTCCATGTCTTGCCTCCTCCCGTGAAATATGAGCACTGGGTGTCTCAGCCCCCTCTCCCCCGATGACGTCGTCCCAGGTCTCCTCTCGGTTAAAGAACAAACCAGATGCACCCGTCCCCCTGTTCATGTACTGCATATCACTCTCGGCTGCCACCGGGGAGGGGGGGTTTCAAAGCGGCCCAGCTCTGCCTCTTGCATCTCGCCCCCAGGAAGGTCTCACATACCTCAAATTAGCACATCCAAGAGACCCATAGCTCCAATTTCTCTCTGGGTCAATCAAAGTTCTTGGACTGCGAGGCCCCCCCATTGGGGAGCAGGGCATCACCAAGTGCCAGAGTCCCCTGAGCAGCTTCACACCTCTCCAACAGCCCCAGTCCTGTGGAGTGGAGGGAGAGAGAAATGGGGAAACCATCTCCCCCAACAAAGACCAGCACTGTCTCCCAATTGAGACCACTGGACTGGGACCCCACCTGGGCCACAGTTTGCGATGTGGGCCGGTATGCCCAAGTTAAGTGGTTCCACCAAGAAGGGGCACACCCTACCCGTTCAGTGACAGTTTTATGTGAGCAAGGTTGCGGTCTCTGCCGCCTGCCCTGAGATGGGGGTGTCTCTTTCCCCACGCCCGTACTCAGTTCCAATCCTCTTACGTCCCTCTCCTAAGGCTGAGGCCATCGCTCCACCGCTGATCGCACTCTTTGGCTCCCGCTGCACAATATGAGCTGCAATGGGCCAGACTTCTGACCGCAGCCCCCCACAAATCCGCAGGCAGCACATGTGTACCGCCCCCACCGGACGCCTATCCACACCCCGATCGGCAGCCGGGGCAGTGGAAACCTCGGGCACGCAAATCACCTTCACGGGCCAATCACCTTCAGGCACTCCCGAAAGGACACTAGGGAGATTCAGGGACCTGGCCCCACCGCCTGCAAGCACCACACAGCAGCGCAGCCACTCCACCTCTGCGCCACATTCCACGGTTCACCACAGGGATCTCACCGAGCAACTGCCCAATGACCCCGGGGCTAGGTGGCTTACTCGTTCTGGAGTGAGGGAAGGCATGTTGTATCTTCTCAAACACAAAGAGATGATGGACGGAGTGCTGAAACTTTTCAAACACTCACCCCCAGTCACAGATCTGGGTTGAATCCATCATCATTCTTTAGCTCACTTTGCCACCCCAGTTCAGACACAGATATATGCAAATCAGTCTTGACCCTGTGCCTCATGGGAACAGTCCAGCCCGAACTGCCAAGCCATGTCTTCCCTGGACCGGAAACAAGCATCCTGGGACCAGTTTCGGGCTAACAGCCCTCATCAGCCAGGCTAGCTTGAATCCAGTGGCAAAGTGAGCAAGGGACCCACGTCTGGGCATACCCTGCCAACTTAGGGCGAACGAAGCAAACGCAAAGAGATGATGGACGGAGTGCTGAAACTTTTCAAACACTCACCCCCAGTCACAGATCTGGGTTGAATCCATCATCATTCTTTAGCTCACTTTGCCACCCCAGTTCAGACACAGCTATATGCAAATCAGTCTTGACCCGGTGCCTCATGGGAACAGTCCAGTCCGAACTGCCAAGCCATGTCTTCCCTGGACCGGAAACAAGCATCCTGGGACCGGTTTCAGGCTAACAGCCCTCATCCGCCAGGCTAGCTTGAATCCAGTGGCAAAGTGAGCAAGGGACCCACGTCTGGGCATACCCTGCCAACTTAGGGCGAACAAAGCAAACACAAAGAGATGATGGACAGAGTGCTGAAACTTTTCAAACACTCACCCCCAGTCACAGATATGGGTTGAATCCATCATCATTCTTTAGCTCACTTTGCCACCCCAGTTCAGACACAGCTATATGCAAATCAGTCTTGACCCGGTGCCTCATGGGAACAGTCCAGTCCGAACTGCCAAGCCATGTCTTCCCTGGACCGGAAACAAGCATCCTGGGACCAGTTTTGGGCTTACAGCCCTCATCAGCCAGGCTAGCTTGAATCCAGTGGCAAAGTGAGCAAGGGACCCACGTCTGGGCATACCCTGCCAACTTAGGGCGAACAAAGCAAACACAAAGAGATGATGGACGGAGTGCTGAAACTTTTCAAACACTCACCCCCAGTCACAGATCTGGGTTGAATCCATCATCATTCTTTAGCTCACTTTGCCACCCCAGTTCAGACACTGAGCTGAGGTGGCAAAGTGAGCTAAAGAATGATGATGGATTCAACCCTGATCTGTATCTTCTCTCATGCCAGCCCACATCCTAGCCTCTTGACTCCTTCAGTGCCAGTTTGCACCGTGACCCGTTGTGCGCAAGGGGGGGGGGTCATAGTCCATGGCAGGACCTCACCCGATACTCAGTCTCACCATTTTCAGGCCCCCAGAATCCCCACCGTAGCCAGCACCGCTCATGCCAACAGAAGATTCAGGGGAAGGCACAGTGTATCATCACTCGTGCCTGCCAGCCTCTTAGTCTCTTTGTTCCCTTGGCACCAGCCCACACCACGATCAGTTGCAGGCTCAGGGGGGTCAGGAGCTGCAACTGGACCCTATCCAACACTTCATCTCACCTCCTGCAGGCCCTCAGAAGCTCCGCCGTAGCCAGAAGATGCACTTCATCGCTCCTAGGTGCCGCAATTGGAGGTGGCCGTCATTTTGTCCCTCGCGATCCATTCTCAGTAATCGCCGTTTCTCACTTGGGGGACAGCCAGAGCATCGCGGGCGCACCCAGGCTCTCCGTAAAGCCGTCAGGATCTCTGGGGGATCTAATTTTGTGGGTCAGTGGGGCTTAGGGATGCCAGATCGTTACAGGATTGTGTAATCTGCAATCTTGCTGGCCATGCCCCTATTGAATCAGTTCTTACCATCTAATTACAAAAAGCACTTTGGGTGACTGTATTATAACACTTACTTTTCTAATAGTTATAAAAAACATTATTTCGCGAACACATGTTTCGAGACATGCATTGTTGGCAATGGACTTTTCTGCAGGTTCATCCCCAAACTTTTCTGCTAACCAGTCCTAAAGCGCATTGGCTCCGATCTCTAAATATGGTAACATTGGCTTATCTACAAATGGCTTATTTCATTTACTTCTAAGTCCTTAGTAAAGTGCACTACATGTGTGCCGGACCTGTAAATTAAATGTTACTAATGGGCCTGTATCACTGATTGTGCCACCCACTTCAGAAGCCATTTAAACATGGCTCAGGCCTGCCACTGCAGAGTCCGTGTGTGCAGTTTAAACTGCCATTTCGACCTAGCAAGCTAACCTACCTGCCAGGCCCAAACCTTCCTTTTAATTACATATAAGTCACCCCTAAGGTAGGCCCTGGACAGCCCTAAGGGCAGGGTGCAGTGTGTTTAAAAGGTAGGACAGGTACTTTTAAGTTTTACATGGCCTGATAGTGAAATACTTTTAAATGTGTTTTTCACTACTGTAAGGCCTATCTCTCTCATTGGTTAGCAATGGGATTGCCTTAAAACCTCTTTTAAGTGTAATTCACGATTGCGAAAAGATGGAGATTTGGAGTTTGGAGTCTCTGGACTCACAATTTAAAATCACAACTTATGGTAAAGTCGGATTTTAAATTGCAAGTCTGAAAATGCCACTTCTTGAAAGTTGCAAGAAAATATAATTCTAGCTATATTTCAATTGTATGTACCTCCAAAAAAGGGGTCCAGTAACTTAATTTCCTAGGCCCTTGTTTTTATTCACAGTATTTTTCACAAATCATTTTCACATGTAATACAACATACATCATGTCATCGAAGGGCCATTTTGTACTTTTTTCTGTACATGAACATATAACACAGAGCTGCACTACAACATTCAACATAACGTGTTGAACCCAATCAAATTGTAAATAGAAAATTGAGTAAAAATATATGTATTATAATAATAATGACGTTTTTGTATTCTAATTGTGACACAAAACCTGAGAAAGTAGTACCAGTCAACTTTTCTTAACTCAAAACAGAAGTAACCAATCACTGTTGTTCTAGGAATAGTGAACCTCTTGTTAATGGTGACTCTTAGGGTCTGCAAAATTGACTTAGTTTAAAGTGGGATGTTCAATGTGTGTAGAAAAGCCCACTAAAATGTCCTAGCCTTGTAAGCTGTTCCCCAAGGGATTTCATCAACGCGTTTCGAACCTCCTGTAGTTAACAAGGTTCTCCTCAGGACTTTGACTGGCTCTGATTTTTGGAACAATAATACGTAAGGTATAATTCATTTCTGATATTTATGCTTTCCTCTCTCCTCGTTATTGTGAAGAACTCAGTAGTTTGAATACCTTTTCTGTCCCGTTACTTGGTGCTTTTTGTCATGTTGAAATTGGCCCCAATCCGGCTGTTCATTGAGCCGATTCCTTTTCTGTAAAGATGAATAATTAGCATGTATTATATACTTCTGCTACAGAGTGTGTTAATTAAAGAGTTTGTCTAGCTTCTGGATGTCTCAGGCTGGATAATCGCTACGGTGTGTCAATTCATAAATATTTGTACTAGCAATGACCGTCATGTTAATAATTAAATTTGAACTGAGAAGGCAATGATTTATGATGAGAGGGCCGTGGCCTCTGGATACAAAGAAACAATTTGCTTTCAGATCCGGACTGAGAGGACAGCATGTTGCAGGTGCGTTCTGAGTTGAAAAACAATACATTGTAATGGATCACTGTTTTGATTGTGGCGCGTACTGTTGGGGTTTTATTTTTCCAAATGGGGGCAGCTTTTAAGAAACTAGGGATTCGTGGACATTGTTATTTACGCTTCCCGGGGCTGGATGGTTCTCAGAAGACCCCAAAACTTACTTTGATTTTGTTCATTTGTTCTAGCCGCTGCGACGCAATCCGTTCTCTCCTCTGGCGGCAACCGGTTCAGAGCATTGCTGAATGCTGCAAATTCAGCCCTAATAAATGGAACGCTGCTTTGGACTCCTATTGCATGTGTAGTGTGCACTAACTTCCAAGTGAGTTACTGGTGTGTACCTGGATAATTCTTCTTATTTAATCTAATGGTCACAGGCTGGTATATTGTATTCTATATTGGTATTTTTAAGTTGTAGTTACGCGATCGATGTTTCTTATAATTAGAAATTTGTTTTGAACATTCCTATCTAAACAGTGTTCAGACCTAATGAACGGAGCTTGGCAGTAGTTCCAGTTGTGGGTCAAAGTTATGATATTTGAAGGTTGTTATTATGTTATCCACTTGTAAAGAAAATTAAAGAAGAAACAAATTGCAATTAGAGGTTAGTGAGTCATGTGTATTCTATAGTCCAATGATCTCAGACATTTTATTTAGGCCCCACATTACGGTGTTAAATTTCAAAATCAGATAAGCTTCTCTTTTAGTGAGGTTGACTTCCAGGTTTCCTCCTCTTGGATTTGGCTTGATCACACTGAGGACTGTTCGCTTCATGTCTTGTTCTGTGTGCCCATTACTTTTGTGTTATAATTTTTTATTGACATTTTGAAAAAATGTCATCATAAGTACAATAAGGTTAATAGTAACTTACAATTTGAATGATATGAATAAATATATTGAATATATGGAAAAGAAAAAGAGAAAATTCATATATGATAAATACTATGCACCAATAAATAACACTTACAACTATAAAGATAAATAGTAGGATACATAATTGAATAAATATAGTATGAAAAATGTTAAATATTTAAATAATGGAAGCAACAGATATAAGAAATATAAAAGTCTTAAAGAATCAATCATAGGTTAACTCAATAGATATATAGATTAAGTATATAGATTAAATATTATATATAGCTATAAATATAGAAAATAGTAACATGACAAATCTCCTCATCCCTCGAGGAGGAATTCATTTGAAAGATCAAATACTGTAAAATATATCAAGAAAGGAATAGTGAATAGAATATAGGAAAGTTGTTGATATATGAACTAATAAATCATATCAATATAAGTTATATGAAGAGAGATGAGAAGTGAGATGTCAATAAGATATAGTAGGAATGAAAGAATAGAAGTGAATTAAAAAGAGAGAATGATAAGATAATAGAAAAAAAATAATACAACAAAATTATAAGATAATATTATAATAGGAGAGCATGAGAACCAGGGGTGGAAGGAAGAAGGGGGGGAAGAAAGAAAATATATTGTCAAATGCCAAATCAAGGGGATTAGTATCCGCTCTTGGAGTATCATCATCAATATCCACGCCACTATTCAGATTCAGGAAAGGTGACCAAACACGAAGAAATATGTCAGTTTGATTTTGGAGATTATAAATTATTCTTTCATGTGATGCTGTTTGAAACATAGTTGTCAACCATTCTTCTTGTGAAGGAGGAGATGGAGACTTCCAATGTCGTAGAATACATATTTTTGCTGTGGCCATTGCTGTGTGAAAAAGACGACATTGGGGTTTGGTGAGTTTTGGAGATAGCTGAAGATCATGAAGGAGAATACCAGCAGGAGTGAACGGAAGATGTAAAGGCATAGTAGAAGATAAAATTTTGCCCACATATGCCCAAAAAGGTTGAATCAACGGGCAGTCACATATAATGTGTGTTGAGTCACAATTAGTGTTATCACATCTCCAGCAAATTGGCATGGGGAATTAAGCCAGCTTTCTTTAATCTTGCAGGAGACCAATGCCAATCATGAAGAATCTTAAATAGACAACATTTAAGTCTAGCTTCACGGGTTCCTTTGTCTAGATTCTCCAATATTTTGTCCCATTCATCAGCAGTGTAAGAAATTGAAAGTCGTGACTGCCATTTAAATTGTAATGTCTGTGTTAGAGGTTGAGAAAAAAGATGTGTTGTAAAAACTCTGTATAAACCAGATATGACTCCTTTATGTTTGCCCCAAGTATTTAAGTATGATATTATTTGTGAATTTGAAAGCATCGGAGAAGGAGAACCTAATTGTTTTTTTCAAACATTGCTTAAGCTGATCATTTTTTAGGGATTGATGTAATGGAAGACCGAATTCCTCTAGTATTTGTGTGAATGTTTTAAAGTCACCATTATAAAAAATGTGATCTAATGTTTGAATACCTGCTGCTTCACATAATGTCCATGATAATACCTTCTTATTAATACGGACACTGGAATTATTCCATATGGGTGCCTTTTCATGTATATGGGAGTTTAAAGCTATTAAACGGTGTGCTCGTTGCCATGTTTGGAGATGGCTGATAGGATTGGATTTGTGGGTTTTTGACGTGTAATTTTAGTGCCATAAAGTGCAGAAATACCAGAGTCCGTAGATAAAAGATGGCGTTCTAAATTGACCCATTGCGGAACATCAGAGTCTCCCGGTAACATATATGATAGTTGAGAAATCTGTAATGCTAAGTTATAATGTTCAATGGATGGAAGACTCATACCTCCAGAAGAATGATGAGCCTTTAATTTTGTCACGGCTAAACGAGGTTTTGTTGAGCCCCATATAAAGGTTTTTATTTTGACATCTATAAGTCTCAAAGTAGATAAGGGAATATGGAGAGGAAGCATGCCTAAAGTATACAGAAAACGAGGAAGTGTAACCATTTTAACAGCTTGAACTCTACCCCACATGGAAAGATTCAAAATTTTCCACTTATCAAAGTCACGTTGCATTTGAACAATCAGTGGGTTCAGGTTATCTGTAATCATACCTTCTATACCCTTAGTTACTAAGATACCCAAGTATTTGAGACGTGAGGGTTGCCAATGAAAGGGGAAGTTGTGTATAGCCGCTTTAGTGGTTCCATCAGAAATAGGTAAGGTTTCACTCTTGTCCCAATTTATTTTATAACCTGAGAATGAAGAAAAAGTATATATGATTTGAAGTAAAGATGGCAATGAATTAGAAAGGTTTGTTAAGGTGAGTAATATGTCATCTGCGTATAGATAAACTTTTGATTCACTTACAGGGAGAGGTATGCCTGCGACTGCTTCTGATTGACGAATCGTGGCTGCTAAAGGCTCCATTGCTAAAAGAAAAAGAAATGGGGATAGAGGACATCCCTGACGTGTTCCTCTTCGGATCGGAAATGATTCTGATATGAAGCCTCCACAATTTACTTGTGCAGAAGGATTATCATAAAATAGTCGTACTTTCTGAATAAACTGGTTTCAAAGTCCAAACGTTCGAGCACTTTGAAAAGATAGTCCCACTCTATACGGTCAAAGGGCTTTTCAGCATCTAGTGATAAGGCTAATGTGTATTGTGGAAGGTTTTTAGCATAACATAGGGTATGCGCCAGTGTACGTAAATGATTCCTAGAGGAACGTCCTGGAACGAATCCTACTTGAGTTGAATGAATTAAGGAAGGTAATACCTTTTAAGACGAGAAGCCAGAATGCTAGCAAATATTTTAATATCGCAATTCAAGAGTGAAATGGGACAATAACTGGTACAAAGTAAAGGGTCCTTTCCAGGTTTAGGGAGTACTGCGATTATTACCTTGTTAGAAAGAGGACTTAAGGAATTATCTCGTTCAGCTTCTTGAAAAGCAGCATGTAGGGAATCAATTATATTATGTCCAGCCCAACGATAAAATTCAGCCGGAAGCCATCTTCCCCAGGGGCTTTATGATATGGTAATTTAGATATTGCTTGCGCAATTTCATCCCTGCTAATTTCTCCTTCAAGAAGAGCCCTCCCGTCATCGGAAAGATATGGAAGATCTACTTTTGAAAGAAAGTTGTTTAGTCTATCTGTATTTATTTGCGTGTCTGGTGTGTAGAGGGACGTGTAAAAGGAAGCGAATTCATTCACTATGTCCTGTGGTCTAGTGAGAATTGTACCTTGAGATGATTTGATAGCTAGGATGGCCATGGCTGCTTCTCTTTGTCTTAGTTGTGCCGCTAATAATCTACCTGCCTTTTCACCTTGTTCATAGTGTCTTGTTTTCATTTTTTGAAGGGCAAACTCCGCCTTAGATGTGAAGAGCCCATTTAGCGCCATTCGAGCTTGCTCTAAAGATTTACGGTTTTGCAGTGTTGGTGCTATGGTATATTGACGGGTATACGACTGAATGTTCTGCTCTAGTTCTTGTTGACGTGCAGCATTCCGTTTGTTGGCTAATGCTGCCTTGCGCATCAATTGACCTCTGATAGTGGCTTTAGCCGCCGCCCATATCACTTTATTTGAAGTTACCGAACCCTGATTCATGGAAATATAGTCGTGAAAAAATGTTTGTAATTGATATTTACCCTCTGGAGACTTGTGTCGTTGTATGTTCATGCGCCCTGGTCTGGATATGCCAACTTCTATGGCTAAGAAGACCGGGGAATGGTCAGATAATGCTGCTTCCAAAATACGAGTTTCTTGAATGGACTGGATTAATCTTTGAGATTCTAAAAAATAATCCAAACGAGATAGGGTACCATGCGTTGGAGAAGAAAATGTGTACTCAGCATCTGACGGAGGTGAAAGGCGCCAGTGATCAATTAATCCATTATCAGCTAAGATGTCATCCATTAATACCCTGTCAGCATTATTATTTTTATCTAGGGGTCCTGTTCTACCTAAAATTGGTTCCCTTACAATGTTCCAGTCGCCACCTATGAGCTATTGTGATGCACCTATCTCAACTAACAAACAATTTAGATGAAGAAAAAATTATTTTTTTGTTCCCGTCGGAGCATAAACAGAGCCAACACAAATGTAAGTATCTCCAATACGCAGCTTGGCAAATATATAACGACCTTCAGGATCTGGCCATGTTTTTGATATTGTGACTTGGAGAGATTTACGGATTAGAATTGCTACTCCACATTTGCGTGTGGGGCCTGCGTTTGTATGTTCATCTCTTTGTATACTACTGTGAATTACTTTGCCTACCCAGTCTCTACAAAGTTTCTCTGACTCCAATGCATCCAAATGTGTCTCTGTCCTTTTGGATTGAAGATATGACAGTACTTTCTTCCTTTTGATGTAGTGAGTAAGTCCATGCACATTCCAGAAAGAGGGCATGTATTGGACATGCTGGACATATTTATGAAGTGCCAATGAGTTTAAATAATTTTACAAATTAAATTAAATTAATAACATTTTTAACAAGCAGGAGAATGATCCGCAAAAAGAAAAAAAAAGGGAGAAGGGAGGGGAGAGGATAGAAAATAGGAAGAGAAATCCCTGGTTTTAGCAGAAATATCGATAATCAGTTACACAAAGAAAATATAAGTTGTGAGAGTAGGAAATGTGTAGATACAGTAAAATTAAGAAAAATGAGGTGAATATAGTTTAGATATTGGTAGATAATAATGTAAGTGTCAAAAATACTAAACTGTGAACCGCGGGTCTATATCTCCCGGAGCACCACTGTGGAGAGGAGCCCCGACGGAAGAATAGCAAACACTGCCAATCCCAGAGAATATACGCATCACAGCATAACATAAATTACAATAATATATTGAATCTATGTGAAAGCGCATAATGTAAATACATATATAAGATCAAATGAATAGTTCCTTTAAGCATGGTATATGTTACCCTATCGGAAATTCAATAAATATAATATATATTAGATATGAGAACATTCATTGCTATATATAAATGCACACAAATTAAAAACTAATTGATCCAATATAATAAATATGCGAAATAGAACAGATAAGGAAGTGAAAGCTGAAGCGAATACTATTAAATATTATAGTACGATAAATTGGAATGTCCTAATAAAACAGTATAATCCAGTACATATTGTAATACATGGTGAATAGATAACATTCTATTACGCAAAACTTGAATATGATTTCCATTTGTATCGCATAGATTGACACTGTCTAATCCATTTAACTTTTACAATAGAAATATAAATAATACAGTGTTTATCTTATTTTAAATTCAACAATATAAATGCTTATTAAATGGCTAAATTTGTCATACTACAATTGTCAGTCTTCTTCTGAGGCAGGCTTCAGAGGGGGAACGAGAGTGCTGGTGAAATTATATAAGTCTCGGTTTGCTCCTCTCAGCCCAGCGATAATTTTAACCCTTTTTACGTGATTTACTGCTTTTAAAACAAATATCTGATCAATTGCTTTTTATCTGCTTTGCTGCTACTCTCGCACTTGCACTTTCTCTTCCTGTTCACGCCCACACCTCGGTCCACCGCGGGGTTTCCCCGTTTGATGTGGAGGGTGCTGGCGTGTTTGATATCTTGCCTCTCTGGTTGGTGGGGGTTTGTGGGGGCGGAGCTTGGACGGTCAGCAACCCCGAGTTTGCTGCCTATTTAAACCTGATGCCTTCCTCCTCGCGCAGCGGACGCTCGCAGCCACGAGAGTGCTGGTGAAATTATATAAGTCTCGGTTTGCTCCTCTCAGCCCAGCGATAATTTTAACCCTTTTACGTGATTTACTGCTTTTAAAACAAATATCTGATCAATTGCTTTTTATCTGCTTTGCTGCTACTCTCGCACTTGCACTTTCTCTTCCTGTTCACGCCCACACCTCGGTCCACCACGGGGTTTCCCCGTTTGATGTGGAGGGTGCTGGCGTGTTTGATCTCTTGCCTCTCTGGTTGGTGGGGGTTTGTGGGGGCGGAGCTTGGACGGTCAGCGACCCCGAGCTTGCTGCCTGTTTAAACCTATGCCTTCCTCCTCGCGCAGCGGACGCGCGCAGCCACGAGAGTGCTGGTGAAATTATATAAGTCTCGGTTTGCTCCTCTCAGCCCAGCGATAATTTTAACCCTTTTTACGTGATTTACTGCTTTTAAAACAAATATCTGATCAATTGCTTTTTATCTGCTTTGCTGCTACTCTCGCACTTGCACTTTCTCTTCCTGTTCACGCCCACACCTCGGTCCACCACGGGGTTTCCCCGTTTGATGTGGAGGGTGCTGGCGTGTTTGATCTCTTGCCTCTCTGGTTGGTGGGGGTTTGTGGGGGCGGAGCTTGGATGGTCAGCGACCCCGAGCTTGCTGCCTATTTAAACCTGATGCCTTCCTCCTCGCGCAGCGGATGCACGCAGCGGGCGTGCCACCGGCGCGCCGAAAGCCAGCCCGTCTGCGCCCGCCGCGCCCGACCGGGACCAGGGGCCACGACCCCTGGTCCAAATAGGACGCACAGACTTGTTTATTCATCAAGCCAACTAATGGTTTACCGCCCCCCCCCTCCACGACTGTACCTTATTACAACTAGGAAACAGGGAGGAAATATGCCTATGCTGTGGTCTCTCTCTCGATACAACCCAGAGACTTTCAACCACTCCAAAGGGTAACATAAATAATATCAAACCTGCCGCACCAACCATAAAGGAATTCTCTTTCCTCAGCACAAACTGCTGCTCTCTCCCGAAGCATAAAGCCGACATTTTTGACCTTCTGATCAATGACCAACCAGACGCCTTATTTCTCACGGAAACATTGCTGCATGAGAGTTCTGGCCCTGATGTCGCTGTTGCTCTGCCGCCTAACTACGCTATAGTTAGGAAGGATTGGGGCCACAAAACTGGTGGGGGTATAGCCATCATTTTTAAAAAGGATTTTCAGTGTAAATTCGAGCCTTTAACATTCATGAATTGTGAAGCAGCATTATTCAAATGGGCCCTAACCCCGAAATTCACCCTCTCTGGAATACTTGTGTACCGCCCCCCCGGGGGCCTCTGCTCCTTGGGCCTCATCTTTTCCCAGCCTACTAACCCCTCTGCTTATGAGCACCGCCAATTTCTCCATTCTGGGCGATTTAAACCTACACTTGGATGACCCAACATGTAAAATCAGCACAAATTTCATCTCTGATTTGGCAGCCATAAACATCAACTTACACAATTCTGACCCCACGCACAAGGCAGGCCACTTACTGGATCCTATTTTCTCCAGCCTATCCAGCATTCACTGCTCCTCTGCGCTCCCCCTATGCTGGTCAGACCATTTTATCAACAGGTTCAGTCTGGTACCCCCTGATAACTCTGTGTTCACTACTCCTACCTTAAGGACATTAACAAGAGACTGGAAAAAACTTGACATGACTGTCTTAAACAATATCTTGTGCTCTAACATGCCCATCTCTAAACATAGGGTGAATATGCTCTCTGACACCGTGCAAAAATGCCTTCTCAATGCCATAGACACCTGTCTTCCTCTTTCCAAAAAAAGGGTCAACAATCATCGTCCCCCAGCGCCCTGGTTTAATGACACTCGAAAAACAGAGAAAGCCAAATGCAAAGCACTGGAACGTAGATGGAGAAAGAATTATGCTCCTGAATCCAAAACTATCTATAAAAAGGCCAAAAAAGTATATCACAATCTTTGCAAATCAGCCCGTGCTGAGTATGTCTCAACAACTATCTCTGTTGCTCTGAACTGCTCCAAAACACTTTTTTGTATGGCTAAGGAGCTCGCTGGGTCTGCTACCCTAGCTAGCCCCCCCCCCACTTAATAAACGACAATGTGAGGATCTTGCTTCCTTCTTCGTCCAGAAAGTCAAGAAAATTTACTCGGAAATAGTGAGCTCACGGTGTGACAGCCCCCCTCCTTTGCAACCTGCTAACTCCCTTCAACCAACATCTGCACTATCCGTAGTGGACTCTACCCATCCTGACCAGGACAAGGTGCTTTGCGCCCCCTTTAACAACCTGGACACTTGGCCCCTACTAAATGCAGCCTCCTTTAAAAGACTCCTAGATAGTGTCAAATTCAGGATCACCCAAGGACCCCCTGCCTATCTCTGTGCTCAAGCAGCTTGAGTCACCATCTTTGCTTGCTATTATGGACCTTTTAAATGCCTCCCTACAGGAAGCCACAGTCCCACCTGACTGGAAGCACACCATGGTGATCCCTCTCCTAAAAAAGGCCAACGCCGACCCCAATCTACCCTCCAACTATCGGCCTATCTCTTTGCTGCCGGCCTTTTCTAAAATCTTGGAGAAACACATCCACTCTCAGCTCTCCAACTTTTTCGAAACCAAAAAGCACCTCCACCCATCACAATCTGGCTTTAGAGCTGGTTTCTCTACAGAAACAACTTTACTTGGGGTAACAGAAAGGCTGCGTCGTCATCTGGATGCTGGAGATACGGTCGCCCTCATTCTGTTAGACCTGAGCGCAGCATTCGACACGGTATCTCACACCGTATTAGTAAAAACGTTAAGATCTCTAGGCATCGGCGTCTCAGCCTTAAATTGGCTTATTTCTTTTCTCGCCAATCGCACTTTTCAAATCTTTTCCCCAACAACCAGCTCCGACATCCATCCTTCACCCTATGGGTTCCCTCAGGGCTCCATCCTTAGCCCTCTACTTTTTAACTTATACGTTAGACCTCTAGCCGATGTCGCGGAAGATGCAGGGTTGTCCCTGTTTTCCTACGTGGACGACTCCCAGATTATTTTTGCTCTCTCCATGGAGAGTACAGCTGGGTCATCCCACCTTCAGCTTGGCGTGGGTAAAATTGCATCATGGATGCAGACAAACTACCTTAAGCTCAACGGAGAGAAAACCAAGGTCCTGATCCTTGGTAAAAACAAAGATCTCTGGGGCCCACAACATTGGCCCGGTGAGATGGGAGCACTTCCTCGGCCCTCCAGTCAAGTCCGCAATTTAGGTGTCATCATCGATGACTCGCTTACTATGCACCATCAGGCAGTCAAGGTAACCGCCACTTGCTTTACCATCTTGAAGTGGCTAAAAAAGATCATCTGGATGCTGCCTGAGTCTACTCAGAGAACAGTATTCCAGGCTCTTATCACCTCGAGACTGGACTACGGCAACGTTCTCTACCTCGGATCCAACAAGGAGGTGACTCGCAGGCTGCAGATGGTGCAGAACTCTGCTGCAAGACTACTTTGCAGGGTCCCTAGAGCTACCTCTGTCTCAAGTCATCTGCGGGACCTGCATTGGCTCAGGGTGGAGAACCGAATTGAGTTCAAAGCCCTGAGCTACATGTTCAAAATCTAAATAGGTGCTGCCCCTCAGTATCTGCAATCTCTGGTCAGCCCCTATGTGCCTTCCCGGTGCCTTCGCTCATCCACTCAAGGGAAATTTTCCGTGCCCAGAATCAAACTATCTCGGATGGGAGGCAGATCGTTTGCATACCTTGGTCCCTCACTATGGAACTCACTTCCCACAGCCATCCGGAATGAAACGGTATATGCCCAATTTTGCAAATCCCTGAAGACTTGGCTTTTTAACCAGTAATCTAATAAGCTGCTGTACATTCTTTTGATCTGCTCCAGTGCCAGGAAACCCTTTTTGGGTAGCTGCCGCGCCATACAAATTTAATAAATAAATCTCTATGTTGATCTTGTGCAAAAATAGAAGCAGCGTGCAACGCTGAAGATTTATCATCTTGGGCACGAGTAGGTCTTTCTAGATCTCTTCCTCTTTGGTGAGGATTGCTAGCATTACATCTTCTATTATCAAATGAGTGTTGTGTGGAACTCAAGCTCGCATGGCTATGATGAATCAAAGTATCTTGTGTATCCATATCTTGTGTTTTCATCTGATCTAGGAATTGCTGCAAATCTGCTGGATCATAAAAGTCTCTAGAGTCCCCATTTTTCGTAATGCGAAAACGGGCTGGTTCGAATAGACCATATTTAGGGGCCGATTCCGATCTCGGCCGGTAGGGCTCCGAATCGGATTCGGCTTTACCGGATCCGATTCGGAGCCCTGTTTCCCGACCGAACCGTACGCGGGTCCGGCCGAGCGAGTACGATGCGAAATCGCCGACCGACTCGTCCGGGCGTCCCGACCGCTCCGACCGACTCGCTCCCGGCTCGAACCGCTCCGACCGACTCGCTCGGACTCGACTCGCACCGCGCAATGGAGACGTTTCCCGGCCGGGTAAGTACGATGCGCGCCGCGAGCAGTCCGACCGAGCCGCGCACTCCGGCTCGTAAGAGCAGTCGGAGCAGTACTCGGGGTCCGTGTCGGACCCCCCTGCATGCGTAGCCGCGCGAGTCGCACACAGGGGGGACCCATGGGTCCCCCTACCTGTGCGTGTACGGCGCGAATCGCTCGCCGCGTACCCGCTGTAGGGGGCACCCTTGTCCGACTCGCACCCATTGAGTCAATGGGAGCCCGCGTACGCGTTGTACGACCGGCTCCCATTGACATCAATGGGAGTCCGACCGACTCGAGTCCGATAACATACGGACGCATCGTACTCGTTCGGTCGGACTGCACGGGTCCGATTCGGTCGGAAATCTCTCCGGGTCCGGCTCGGTCGGAGAAATTTCCGGCCCGAATCGGAATCGACCCCTTAATGTCAAGTTGCCGTAACTGAGGTCTAATAGCAAGGAATGCTTTGCGCCTCTCGTTAGTCTCTTTAGAGAAATCCGCAGCCATTTGGATGACGTGACCTTTATATGAAAATGAGCCATGTGACCGCCCTGCGGTTAGTAGAAGTCTAGTTTGCTCATGTCTTAAAAAACAAGCGATAAGTGGTCTTGGTCGAGCTGTACTATCTTTCCATGGAGGACCTATGCGGTGAGCTCTTTGTATCTCTAATGGAGGGTCAAAGGTAATGCCAGTTAACTTCGGAAGAACGTCACAAAGAAATAACCTAGCATTTTGATTTTCAATATTTTCCGGAAATCCAAAAAAGCGAATATTATCTCTCCTACTATCTTACTGCGAAGAAATAGCAGTTCTTGGTCTTTATTTTGCACTGCGTCAAAACGATTTTCCACAATTGTCAGTCTCGAATCTAGAGCATCAGTTTTTGTGTGAAAACCCGCCAATTCTACACCAATGGCTTTGGTTTCAGCTGTTAGAGAGGAAATGTTAGCGTCCATACCTTCTAGAAGTTTACTGACTGCGGAAATTTCCAGTAATATGTGATTCAGAGTATCACCTTGTGGAGAAATGATAGCATGCTGAGGTGATTCTTTTGATGTAGGAACAGATCCTTTGCCAGGCATCTTGCTTGACTGCTTAAGAACTTCAGCAAATAGAAGTGGCGTAGAGAATTTACTGTCACTTTTAATGTTTGACATTAATATCAGCCCCACAACAGTGCACAAAAAAGTATCTTATCCTCAAAACATTCATACATACTGCTGCGATTCAGTATTTGGAAGGGACGCCCTAAACACTCCCCTTTCAAATACTGAATCGCAAAATAGGGTTTGATACATAGGAAAAGCCTTTTTTGCTTTCGCAAACGGGCCGATTCTGCAAATCGGCCTGTTTACAAACGCAAAATAGGTTCATACATGTGGCCCTGAGTGTTTTAAAAGTTTGTGGGGATAGCCCCTCTCTTTTAGTTTATCCTTGAGTTCATCCGCATACAAAAAGTAATCGTCTTTTCTGGTGCAATTTCTTCATATTCTCAAAATTTGCCCAAATGGCAAATTGTCTTTTAAATTACGGGGATGGATGCTCTTGTAGTGGAGTGCATTCTTTTTGTCGCTTGGCTTCTTATGTAGTGTTGTTACTAGTTCATTTTCGACCGGCCTGGCTTCCACATCCAGAAATGTGAGACTCGTTTTGTTTTTTGAAAGGCTGAATTTGATATCAGGTCTTCTGTTGTTGAGCCATTCATAGAAAGCCATCAAATCGTGCTCATTGCCACTCCACAAGCACCATATATCATCTATATACCGTAGCCATTGTGTGATGAACTCAGACAATGGGTTGTTATAGATTAATTTTTCTTCAAACATAGCTATAAATAATACTTCCATCTCCATCACAAAGGGACAGCCCATCGAAGTCCCTGTTGTTTGGAAAAAGAAATCTTCCCCAAATTTGAAGCTGTTTCTTTTTAGAGCTAGAGCTATCGGGGCCAAGCTGACTTTGAACTGTGTAGACACTTGATGCTAACGACTCCTACTTGAAATTGGCCTTGCAATAATAACCTGAAGACATTTCCATCTCTATCAAAAAAATGACACTTATCCTTAGGAATATACAGTTTTGTAAGAAGCACTATAATACGCTATCTCAATTCATTTTAATCCTCTTTATTCGGTGTTGTATTTTAACATGAGGAGAAGTCTCATGACTTAAAGAAAGAGAGCTGGAGTGTGCAGGGATGCGATCACATGAAAATGTCAAGCCACCTAGACACAATTTTGCACAATTTTAGGACAAAGTGAAATTGTAATGTTTCAGGAAACTTGGTTGAATCTCCCAATGTTTGAGATATTCAAGTCATTAAGTAAACATTGGTACCCAACAAGGGGTACCCAACAAGGAGTAGCCATCCTTCTGGTGGTCTACTAACTTTAATATCAATAAAAGTTTCTAAAACATCCTGTTTAAACAAAACCAAATGTATTTTGATTTGTGTTTTCCAAAAATTCTAAATGTTCAGTTTTGTTTTTATAGGTGCAGACAAAATATCGAGTTTTTTATTTCGACATACAGAAATATCGAGTAGATAATATCGTCAGTGTTAAATATCGATGTTCTGTATATCGATGTAAAAATATCGATTTGAGGTGTGTAGGTAAATATCGATGTAAGTAATATCGAAAGCGCAAATATCGACATGTGAAAATATCGTTTTTGTATGTTTTTTGAAATATTTTATGGTGAATGTTAAGTATTAAATTGTGTTTAAAATGTGTATAATAATGTTTTATTTTTATATTATTTTAGGAGTGGGATGTTGGGTTATAGGGGATAAGGGTGGGGAGTGTTTTAAAAAAGTTAATTTTATTTTTCAAAATGTTTATATTTTAAGTATGAATTTATTTATTTTTATTTCGAATTTCAAATTAAAATTTAGGAGCGGGATGTTGGGTTTATAGGGGATAAGGGTGGGGAGTGTTTTAAAAAATATTAACATAATTTCGTTAAATTCTACAAAATTAAAAATCAAATTTTAATTTGAATTTCATTTAAAATTTTAGGAGCGGGATGTTGGGTTTATAGGGGATAAGGGTGGAGAGTGTTTTAAAAAATATTAATATAATTTCTTTAAATAAAAAAAAATTAAAATTTTTAAAATTTAATTTCGAATTTCACTATAACATTTAGGAGTGGGATGTTGTGTTTATTGGGGATAAGGGTGGGGAGTGTTTTTAAAAATATTAACATAATTTCGTTAAATTCTAAAAAATTAAAAATCTAAATTTAATTTGAATTTCGAATTTCATTTAAAATTTTAGGAGTGGGATGTTGTGTTAATAGGGGATAAGGGTGGGTTGTCTTTTAAAAATACTAAATTAATTAGTATAATTGTTTAATTTTATCTATGAATATATTTTAAATTTCTCATTTTAAAGTTAACTTTTAGGATTGGTATGTTGTGTTTATATGGGGAAAATTTGGGGATTGTTTCCAAAATATTTGGATAATTTAAAAATTAATATCAAAAATTTTATTTAAAATTTGGAAATTTGAATTAAAATTTTGTAGTGGGATGTTGAGTTTATAGGGGATATGGATGGGGATTGTTTTAAAATTAAAAAAAATTGGGAACAATTTTAAAATATAAATATAAATTATTAAATTAATTTTTAATAAAAAAAAATATTTTATGATTTGGATGTTGAATTTATTGATTATAAGGGTGAGGTGTTTTAAGTACAAATATTAATTTAATTTGTATAAATTGTATAAGAAACAATGTTTTATTTTTATATTTAAATCTAATTTTAAGTAACATTAATAAGTATAATGTGTTTATAGGAGATAAGGTTGTTACATTTTGAAAAATATCTATTTATAAATGTTTAAAATATTTTAAAAATTAATGTAATTTATATTATAAATATATTTCTATTTTATTAAATTTAGTGAAGTGTAAATATATTTTTAAACATTTATTTTTATAGGAAGTCTTAGGAAATATGTTATAAAGAAAAAAATATTAATAAAATTATGTACTGGTATATAATTTGTTAATTTAATAGTTATTATAGTGAGAAAATTAACTTAATGTAGATTAGTGTCCAGCACCTATCTCAATTAAATATAGATTGGAGTGGGAATAGTAAGTTAATTAAAGTAAGTGTCCAGCACCTACCCCAATTAATTTTAGAGTGGAGTTAGAATAGTAAATTAATTAAGGTCACTGTCCAGCACCTTCCCCAACTAATTTTAGACTGGAGAGGGAATAGTAAATTAATTAGGGTTAGTGTACAGCACCTACCCCAATTAAATATAGATTGGAGTGGGAATAGTAAATTAATTAGGGTCAGTGTCCAGCACCTATTCCAATTAAGGGGCCGATTCCGATTCGGGACGGAAAACGTACCGACCGACTCGGAGCCGGAATTAATTCCGACCGACACGTACCGGTGCAGCCCGACCCGCAAAGTACGATGAAAAGCGTGCAAAATCCGTCCGACTCGTACGGAACACAAGCCGAACGACCGAACCGCGCGGAAAACAGCTATCCGGCCGGAAAAGCACGCGTATCGAACCGACCGACACGCACCAGGAAGAATCCCGAACGAAACGTACCCGCGAACTCCGACCCGCCAAGTACGATGCAACGCGTGGAAAACACGACCGAGTCGCACGGAGCTCAAGCCGTACGACCGACACGCATACAAAACAGCGAGCCGAAGAAACCCAATACACCGCGACCGACGCGTACGCAGCACAGGAAACAGCACAAACACAGTGTGAACGACTCGGAGAAGCTCGCACGAGACAACTGCAGGGTCCGACTCGGTCAGAAGAACGTCTCCTACATGCACAAAAAGTACAAAGGGAAAAACACACAAAAAAAAAAAGGCCAAACAAGCAATTACAAAGCCAATAAATACTGGGGGGGGGGAACAGGGAACAAAGACACACCCACAACTCCACCCATATAAAGGACACAAATCCCTACCATGATCCTTTGCAAATTCAAATTACCTGCCAGCACAGAACACCAACAGACAGCAACCACACACACACTCACAGCTCATCCATCACACAAGCCACACACCATCAGCACCTCAACAAATAGCACCCTCACATACACCCAGCAAAACACACACTCACACACCCTCACTTGCACACCAACACACACATCACTCACCACCACCACCCATCACCATGCCACCCAAGAAGAATCCAAAGTTCCTAGATAGTGAATTGGAAGTCCTGGTAGATGAGATCCTCAGGGTAGAGCCACAGCTGTTTGATACACTGGTCCAACAGACCCCCATGTCCCAGAAAACCAAGATGTGGGCGAGGATCGTTGACAGGGTGAACGCACAATCACCATGTTTGCGCACAAAGGAAGACATCCAGAACAGGTGGTATGATGTGCGCAGGAGGGTCAGGGACCTACTGAAGAAGGATTACATCTTGAGCCAACACACCGGCAGTGGCCCTCCTGCCAAACCACTATACCTCAGGCCCTGGGAGGAGAAGGTGCGGGCCATCCTACCACCAGTGAGCGTCTATGGACTAGAAGACATCCCAGAGCCTGGTGAGTACACAACCAATATACCCAATATCGTGTGACAATACACACACATCACTGTCAAGGGGATAGTCAAACCATGCACCCTTAGCAAATCCATAGCAACAAAACCAGAATCATCCCAAGATGTGTATGTCAGTCAGATAAACACAATACATGCCATCTCATAGTGATATGTAACTGTGTCATGACATGTACAAACCCTACAACAAATAAAGCTAGGCAGTGGCACAAATCTAACCAACAAACACTGTCAGATATGTAGCCACCACTACAACACCACCGCACAGGGAATCCCACAGAAAGGAAGGAATTCTGTGTATGCTGGTCAAGTCAGTGTAGCCAATAGCATCATGGGAGTCGTAGTCACAGATATTGCCTACCATCACAATACGCCCATTAACACCACTCTGAACCATGCTCACAACACAGGGAGTGGAAAACAATTGACAAGATGGCTGACACTGGCTACTGCTGTGGGGAGCACAAGGCCCTGATGGGAACTGTGCACCAACCAACAGCAGGACACCACTGTCTGACATCCTGAAAGACAACTTGCACTCCCTGCAATGGAAGCACGTTCCGTGGTGGGATATCTGGCTGGGTGGGAAGGAGGACTGACAGCTATGACCATAGTTACCAGCAGCTCTTCCCACACACACCCCTAACCCAAACTACACACAACTCACCTGGGAAAATGCATTGCCTCACACTAAAAATATTTATCCCACAAAGAACCACCACCCTGGGTCATGCTGTGGGAAGCACAGTGACACACATGGGACTTGTAGCCAAACAAACGCCAGGACAACACTGCCAGCCATCCATTCAGCACAGGCACACTACCCCACAGGGAAGCAGAGTCAGAAGGAAGGAAGTATGGGCATGCTGGGAAGGGGGTGGAGGCAATAGCATGATGGGAGTGGTAGTCACGGCTCAACATCCCCCCCACATGGCCCAGCAAGCTCACACTGAAGCATGCACACCTCACAGAGAGTGGAAAGCCCCATCAAAGATGTCTGACACCGGTGCTCTGTTGTGGGGAGCACAAGGCCATGCTGGGAACTGGCCACCAACCAACAGCAGGACACCACTGTCAGCCATCTTGCCATTGCTGTCACACCCACACACAGTGAAGTACACTCAAAAGGAAGGAAGTATGGGCATGCTGGGAAGGGGGTGGAGGCAATAGCATGATGGGAGTGGTAGTCACAGCTCAACATCCCCCCCACATGGCCCAGCAAGCTCACACTGAAGCATGCACACCTCATAGAGAGTGGAAAGCCCCATCAAAGATGTCTGACACTGCTGCTCTGTTGTGGGGAGCACAAGGCCATGCTGGGAACTGGCCACCAACCAACAGCAGGACACCACTGTCAGCCATCTTGCCATTGCTGTCACACCCACACACAGTGAAGTACACTCAAAAGGAAGGAAGTATGGGCATGCTGGGAAGGGGGGTGGAGGCAATAGCATGATGGGAGTGGTAGTCACAGCTCAACATCCCCCCCACATGGCCCAGCAAGCTCACACTGAAGCATGCACACCTCACAGAGAGTGGAAAGCACCATCAAAGATGTCTGACACTGCTGCTCTGTTGTGGGGACCACAAGGCCATGCTGGGAACTGGCCACCAACCAACAGCAGGACACCACTGTCAGCCATCTTGCCATTGCTGTCACACCCACACACAGTGAAGTACACTCAAAAGGAAGGAAGTATGGGCATGCTGGGAAGGGGGTGGAGGCAATAGCATGATGGGAGTGGTAGTCACAGCTCAACATCCCCCCCACATGGCCCAGCAAGCTCACACTGAAGCATGCACACCTCACAGAGAGTGGAAAGCCCCATCAAAGATGTCTGACACTGCTGCTCTGTTGTGGGGAGCACAAGGCCATGCTGGGAACTGGCCACCAACCAACAGCAGGACACCACTGTCAGCCATCTTGCCATTGCTGTCACACCCACACACAGTGAAGTACACTCAAAAGGAAGGAAGTATGGGCATGCTGGGAAGGGGGATGGAGGCAATAGCATGATGGGAGTGGTAGTCACAGCTCAACATCCCCCCCACATGGCCCAGCAAACTCACACTGAAGCATGCACACCTCACAGAGAGTGGAAAGCCCCATCAAAGATGTCTGACACTGCTGCTCTGTTGTGGGGAGCACAAGGCCATGCTGGGAACTGGCCACCAACCAACAGCAGGACACCACTGTCAGCCATCTTGCCATTGCTGTCACACCCACACACAGTGAAGTACACTCAAAAGGAAGGAAGTATGGGCATGCTGGGAAGGGGGTGGAGGCAATAGCATGATGGGAGTGGTAGTCACAGCTCAACATCCCCCCCCACATGGCCCAGCAAGCTCACACTGAAGCATGCACACCTCACAGAGAGTGGAAAGCCCCATCAAAGATGTCTGACACTGCTGCTCTGTTGTGGGGAGCACAAGGCCATGCTGGGAACTGGCCACCAACCAACAGCAGGACACCACTGTCAGCCATCTTGCCATTGCTGTCACACCCCCACACAGTGAAGTACACTCAAAAGGAAGGAAGTATGGGCATGCTGGGAAGGGGGTGGAGGCAATAGCATGATGGGAGTGGTAGTCACAGCTCAACATCCCCCCACATGGCCCAGCAAGCTCACACTGAAGCATGCACACCTCACAGAGAGTGGAAAGCCCCATCAAAGATGTCTGACACTGCTGCTCTGTTGTGGGGAGCACAAGGCCATGCTGGGAACTGGCCACCAACCAACAGCAGGACACCACTGACTGACATCCTGAGAGTCAACCTGCACCCACTGCAAGGGTGGCATGCTTCATGGTGGGATAACTGGGCTGGAGGGAGAAGGATGTCCGGATGTCAACCAAATACCACCAATGCTGGCTATGCACACACCTCAACATTCACATTGAAATGCTTCATGTTGCCAGGACAATGCGCTACACCAATATCAACAGCTGACTGTGACAACTTAGGACAATGCAATGTACAGGCCCGCATCCAGAGGTACAGTCACAACTGTCAGGTGTTTGAACCATTGATGCCTGTAGAAACATTACATACATTGTGTGTCTCTTCCAAATACAGGTGATGATGGGGACACAGCAGCAGACGCTGAGGAGTCCCTGTCACAGGCTCCGGGGACACTGAGCTCACTGGTGTGGAACAGCCTCTGCCCACCTCGGATGACGAAGACCTACCTGGCACCTCCGCAGTGAGTCATCATGCAGCACCAGCAGGACCACCAGCTGCACCCCCTGCACCCACCCCTCCAACAACTGCCAACACACAGACCACCCCTGCCGACACGGACAGACCAAGGACCACCACCACCAACAGCACACGGACCCCGGCCCAACGTGGAGCTACGGACACCAACACCAGCAACAACCCCCAAGGGGGCCCAGGGTCACCTGTGCGTGCCAACGCAGGTCCTTCACGTGTCGCCAGGGGTGGTGGGAGGGGTGGTAGACATAGGTCGCTGCTTGCAGAGGGGTCTGGACTGCATGATGACCCACAACTGGTACGCATAGCTGATGCGTACCAGACTAGCACCGGAGAGTTCAGCCAGGTAGTGGGGATCCTCAGGGACATTCAACAGCAGCAGGCTGCCCATCATGCCCGCTTGGACTTACACATGTCCCGCATGGAGTCCAAGTGGGACACATTGCAAGAACAGACGGCGGTGCATAGGGACATATTACAATGCCTCCGCCAGATGTGCACCAACATGTCAACACCTCCCTGTGTGCCCACAACATCTGGTGCTGCAACAACTGCAACTGCCACAGGGAGGGAGGATGACTCTGGCGGAGAGTCCCCTGCACCGCAGCAGCCTGCACTTGAGGTTCCCCCCAAAGAAGAGGGGTCGTCCGAGGAAGGACAACTGAGAGGCTGATGGCCATGCACAACCCCCAGGAAGCCAACACCTGTTCCGGAAAATCACCTTTGTGCGCAAACTCTTCACCCTGTCGAATGCAACACAACTCTCCCACATGACATGGGGAGCTCAAGTTGGACCAATGTATCAGATGACTGTGGACTTTACTCAGGACATTTCTGCTATCAGGACTTCCAAATCATCTAGGAACTTTGGATTACAATCACAATGTACAGCACCCACCATCCTGTGCACTATACTCACACATGTATGTCAATAAACTCACTAATACACCATACTTGCCTCTGTTGTGATTACAACGTTGTTTCTGAAGTGGAGATGATGATCTGTGAAATGACACTGTGCATGCTAACTGCTACAGCAAGTACAACACCGGCATGTGAGTCATGGCGACGTGACACATATGAGGGAGACACACCACCAGGGCTACACAACACATACACACCAGGGCCATCTGACTCATCGCCTACACTGATGTTGCCAGGAAATACGGTGCAATGCACAGACACAACACCTATTCACAGTCTGTGTTAACTAGCCCACTGGTGCAGGAAGCAAATGTCAGTCAGATGTGTGACCACAGACAACGCACATCACAAAGTGAAGCACAGGTTTATTACACATTTGCAACATGTTGTAACCACTACAGATGTAAGGTAATCCCACCTGGCAGTGGGCACACAGTCAACAAGTGTAGAAGAAAGGAAGTCCATGGGTGTGGCGCACATCACCTGTAGGGAAACGACAGCTACCACCCTGGAAGTTGATTCACGGTGTCGGGGGATCACAGTTGACCAAACAACTCTGAAAGTACCCTGTGAAGGACAGAAATGACACACAGTCAAAAGCACTGAAGAACAGGACAGAACTGCAATACTCATGCCCAATACATGTCACAAGATACCCACCCAGGACCAAGTTAGCATGTCAACACTGTTGTGGAGTACAGACTACCTGTAAGGACACATTGCTGCACGCATCCAGTCAAGTAGCACATGGACACACTCAAACTGCACCAGAGCACCACCAACACATATCATGCAAACTCACATCATTGACATAACATCCCTGGATACTCACATTCAGCTGAAGAAGTTGGTGATGAGCTGTGTGCGGACATCACCCTCATCATCATCATCACCACTGGCATCGTGGTCCAGCCCAGGATCCTCCACAGGTGGCGGATGTTGGTCATCGTCATCCAGGATGAGAGGCAACTCCTTCCGCACTGCCAGGTTGTGTAGCATGCAGCAGACGATGACAATCTTGCACACCTTTGCTGGGGCATATGGGAGGGCCCCTCCTGTCTTATCTAGGCAGCGGAAGCGGCTCTTCAGGAGACCAAATGTCCGCTCAATCACTCTCCTGGTCCGACCATGTGCCTCATTGTAGCGCATCTGGGCTGGTGTCACAGGGTTCCTGAGGGGCGTCAGCAACCACGGCATGTTGGGGTATCCGGAGTCACCTACATACAGACAATTGCACATTAGCTGAGTTGGAAAAGAGGGTGGAACACTACATTGCAGAACACACACAATGCTACAAAGTCAGTACACACCAACAAGCCAGGCACGCTGGTTCCGCATCTGTGACATCATCCTCGGGATGCGACTACTCCTCATCACGTAGGCATCGTGTGCAGAACCGGGGAAACGGGCACAGACGTGTGTGATGCTCATATCTGCAAGACATACCACCAGTGCATTGACCGAATGGTAGTGTTTGCGGTTCCTGTATGCCTGCTCTTGGGCCTGTGGTGGTACCAAAGCCACATGTGTCCCATCAATGGAGCCAATGACATGCGGCATTCTCCCCAGGGCATAGAAGTCACTCTTCACGTCAGTGAGTTGTTGAAGTCTAGGGAAATAGATGTACTGGTTCAGGTACCTCAACATAGCCTCCAAAACGTCGCGGAGCACACGGCTGAACATGGTCTGTGACATCCCACCAGCAGACGCCACAGTGTGTTGAAAGGTACCGGTGGCAAAGAAGTGTAGGGCTGCCATCACCTTCACCTTGGGGGTCAGCGCTGTAGGGTATGTCCGGCCAGGTTGCAAATGTGGGGCCAACCGCACCGTCAATTCCTCAATCAGTGGCCTGGTGAAGCGGTACCGTCGGATGCAGTCCCGTTCAACCACCATTGCAAGGTCAGGGAATGGCCGATGGACAGCTGGTGCCCTGCAGTGCATAGGTGAGGAAAGAAAGATTGTCAGTCACCCCACATATGTGGCATAGACCAGACTCAATATCACATGATACATCATTACGAGACACAAGTACATGATGCGTGTGCCGTTCCGTAAGGACATGTATGGCACCTACATGGCTAACATCTAACATCACAGTTCAACATGTGTCCTCAACAAGTCCCAGGTTGTGCTATGGGATATCATTAGGCTGTGTCACAGTACCCATGTACTGCTGTCACGTTCCAAACACACACCACAGTGACATGTGAGGACAGATGTGCCCCAGGCATCACAGCTCATCGACAGGTAGATTCCCAGGGACCCTGTATTGACACATGGACACTGGCATGACATGGTGCATCATGAATACACCACAGCTAAACAACCATGACCCCCACAGGTAGTGGTCCCTGTTGCCTCGGCAGGACAGACATGGACGTCTGTGACACACACACGCACAACATCAAAGTCCATGCACAAACAACGTGGATGTGGAGACTGTCTCCCATTGTGCACATGGAATCAGAGACATTGTAAACACGACATGCACACAGACTGTGGAGGGCCATCACAATTGTGGCAATGGGTCACCCTGGGACGTACATACCGTCCCACATGGGACTCAGGGGGTATGTGACATGACATACACATACACAACCGTGAAATGTGACCATGCCACATGCCCTGAAATGAACAGTTGCACACCCCAGTGTTCATGTGCACAACACACCAAGGATTCTGTCCCCATGAACACGTGCACAGCCTGGGAGTGGCTGCCCCCAAGTGCCACCCAAAAAACAACATGTTGACCCCCATACACGGAACATGTAATGCAGCCTTACATGCCTTAGGATACAGTGTGGACAGGCTGTGGTGTTGTAGGTGTGCCCCTCACTCCCTGGGAAGTATATGTGGCTGGCATATGTTCACCTGTGACAGGCATGGTGACATATGCCAGTGACTTGTACAGGGACGCGTTGTACAGCAATGGACCGATCGGTGCGCACACATTGGCCATAGCATTCAATGTGAGCGGGTACGCGTTTTATCCAGGGTACGCGTTGTAGAGCAATGGACCGATCGGTGTGCCCGGCCGGCCCATTGCATTCAATGTGAGCGGGTACGCGTTGTATCCGCAAAACGCGTTGAACTGCAATGGACCGATCGGTGTGCCCGGCCGGCCCATTGCATTCAATGTGAGCGGGTACGCGTTGTATCGCGGGTACACGTTGAACAGCAATGGACCGATCGGTGTGCCCGGCCGGCCCATTGCATTCAATGTGAGCGGGTACGCGTTGTATCGCGGGTACGCGTTGTACAGCAATGGACCGATCGGTGTGCCCGGCCGGCCCATTGCATTCAATGTGAGCGGGTACGCGTTGTATCGCGGGTACGCGTTGATCTGCAATGGACCGATCGGTGTGCCCGGCCGGCCCATTGCATTCAATGTGAGCGGGTACGCGTTGTACAGCATTGGACCGATCGGTGCGCACACATTGGCTGGGGCCTGGCATGGCAACGGACGCGTTTTCGAAGCTCCAACGAGTCTGATGCAGTGAATTCAGTTGGCCAGCCACAACAATGTTGCAAAATCATGGGTGTCATGAAGTTGAAGATTTGAAGGATGCTGTGGGCGTGTATTAGTGCTGCTATACCATGGATTGGTCAGATTTAGAAGATGCAAACGACTTGGACCTATCACTTTGGACACATGGGACAGTATCTGCCTCTGCAGCACACATATAATGCTGGCTGTTCCCCTGAGAGCTCACTTGCCTGCACTACATGCTCCAGGACGACATCTGCCACCAACACTGCTGCTGTTTATGCATCCTCTGGCTCCTGCAATGGCACGTACTGTGGAGAGAGCCCCAGCCTTCAGCCTTGAGGAGAACCAGGCCCTGCTGGACAGCCTCCTTCCACAGTACAGCAAGCTGTATGGGAAACCAGGGGAGCAGGTGAGTGTGCTGTCCACTGCATCACTAATTGTGCATGTTGTCTGACTAGCAGGACTTTCACTGTGCACACCACTGGCTAGCATGCCCACTGAGTAGTTGTCACACCCCAAAGTGTGTAGTTACATGCACTGAACTGGTACAGTGCAGTAACAGTGCATTCCAACTAGGTTTACTTCCCATGCAATGATACCATGTAGTGACTGCTGGCAAACTGTTCATAGCCATTGTTGCACTGCCTGTGTACATCATATGCCCCTGTAATTGAGACATGTATATCCAACTGTGTGATGCACGTATATGTTGCATGTGTAGTAATGGCCTTTTCACTTTGTCATCCTCACAGGTTGATGCCCACCAGAAGCAGGACATCTGGCTGACCATCGCCCGGAAAGTAAGATCCGTGGGGGTCTACAGGCGCAGGATCCGCAACTGCCAAAAGAGGTGGCAGGACCTTCGTGGCTGGACCCGGAGGATCGCAAGGGTCCAGCTGAAGCTGTCGCCTCCTCGCAGGAGGGGCGGACACCGGACCCTGACCCCCCACATGCTCCGGATCCTGGCGGTGGTCTTCCCTGACCTGGATGGGCAGCTGAAGGACAGACAGCAGCAAGGAGGGGGTGAGTCCATGACTGCACTGTGCACTTTGTCTGACATGCTATGTGCCCTCCTCTGGCCTGAGTAAACTTCCACAGTACATCAGTCATGTGGTCCAGGACCCATGTCCCTCATTTGTTACATGCCCACTTCTCCTCTGATACGCATATGTGTGGCCCTTATAGTCAGGAAATTGTGTCATTTGGGGACTGTGTCATTGCATTTTGCTTTGCTCAAGGTGGGGGACAGCATTTGTTCCCGTGACTATGTTGTGCGATTCATGGGTGGGTCAATTGCTTACACAATGCCTAAGTTCTGACATGTGATCTGCGTGTAACTTTGATATGTGGTCCGCTTGCTGCTCTGACTCACCACATGTCCCTGGGGAATGTGGCACACACCCATGCTGCTGGTGGGAACAATATTTGGGCCTCAGGAGTATGTGTATCCAGTGTGTCACACATGCTTAGCCACCTGCCTACTGTCCAGGACTCATCCCTCTTACAGGTGGAGCTGGACAGTCATGCCTACTCCAGTGCATACAATACACTCTGTACTCCCACTCCCGTGTATCATCTGGCATGTTGTGATCAGTGAAATGTACCCTCAGGTGTCTGCCTCTGTCTCATTGTGCTGTGTCTTCGTTGTCAGGACTACTGGTATGTTCATCGTTTGGGGCTCAGCATGCCATCTGAGATGTGACCATGATAGACGATACTTCTGTGACTTATAGGTGTCTGATCACTTGACTGTGCACACAGGTGTTTGCGACTGTGACTTTCAGGCAGCTGTATTTTCATTCACAGCACACTGTGAGGTGCTCATGTTCAGAGAGTTGTGTTTCATGTCCCCCATATGTCCAGTTGGTATGACGTGGACAAATAGTAGTACAGATGATGTGGTTTTTGGGGGATGGACATGTGCACTTGTCAGTCACATAACTTGCATTCCCCATGCCCTCGGATTGTGACACAGTGCAGACTGTTGTTGGCTGGCTGCCATGGCCATGTGACTTGAGACAGTAATGTATGACTTTGCACGCATTCCTGTGTCATGGCATTCAACTTCCTGGGACTGATCCTGCAGGGGAGTGACATGTGCAACATGCACCCCATTGTGGCATTGACTATCCGGACATGGGTGCATCATGGTGTCTGGTGCTGGTATGCATCACATGCATTTCTAATTAGAATCTGGCCATCCCTTTATCCGGACACCTGCACTGACTCAGTGGCAAGAGATGTGATGTGTGCATGTTCACATGCTTCACCGTGTTCCCTGCAATGTCCAACAACTGTGTAGGTGGTGCATGTGTCCACACTGGGGTCTTACCATCAGACAGGCACCAGACAGATGGGTGCAAGGGCAGGAGGGGTGTGAGTCCCATGGTTGACCATCAGACTGACAATTCGCTTCTCCGAATCTGTGTGAGGACTTTAGGCAATGTTCAACTAAGGATGCCAGGGCTTGCTCTGTAATGTGCTGTACTTACTGTGGTGTGTGCGGTCAGTGCAGGTGACTGATGTTTGTCTGTTTCCCTAATTGTTTGCAGATACATCCACGGCCACAGGAGGGGACAGCTCCACGGACCAGGAGGAGCAGCGGAGCCAGACTGGGTCAGCATCGGACGAGTGGTCAGAGGGACCCAGTGGCACGGAGGGCGAGGGGAGCCACACCGAGGAGTCCTCAGCACCATCCACCTCAGCTGGGGACCACAGCAGCTCGGAGGATGACTCCCTTGTGGAGGCGGGTCTCGGCAGCCACCAAAGGCCAGCTAGTCTGTCTGGCCCCGCCACCACCACCACCACCGCCCTCCCATCGGCTCCCATTCCTGAGGTCCGTGGAGGCTCCCGTGCTCGGGAGCATGTCTCCTTCGTGCCAGGCACCGCAGCCCCTGCCCCTGTGTCCCCTGCTGCCCTGAGTGAGGAGTCTGTGTACCTCCTTCGGCAGCTCCATGTAGGGCAGACAGCAATGCTGAGTGTCCTCCATGCACACACCACTCTGTTGACACAGCTGGTGTCGTTCATGGAGGGCATCTCGACGGGTATGTCTGCCCTACAGAGGAGCAATAGGTCCATGGACTCCTCCCTGACGGCAGCAGTGTCCCTCCTCCAACAGTCCCTCACCCCTCCCACCTCTGCCCCATCCACACTTCCTGCCCCCTACCTGTCCAAAGCACATGCACACCTGCACAGTCATCCAAACACACAGACACGAGCAGCACAGACACACCCAAGAGTAAGGCAAGACGTGCACACAAGCATCCTCAGGGGACTGATACCGCAGACACAGGGGATGGGGAACTCACACACACACAGGCATCCACATTCACTCCGCAGTCCTCCAAATCCTCTCCCTCCAAGAACCCTTCCCTTGCCTCGCCTGCTACCCCACATACACAGCAGGTCTTCCTGTGTGACCTCGGCCTCTTCCCCACCATTCCTGCTGACCCAGCACACCAGGGGAAGAGGAAGTCCACCCACACAGAGAGGAGTGCCCCTCGCCCCCGGACACCCTCCCCCAGGTGCAGACAGACACTGGAGCCCATTCGGAAGTCCCCCTGGAGCAGGAAGAGCAAGACCCCACCACCACCACCACGCAGCTCCAGCGCCCAGTCTCTCTCCTCCATCCCCCAGGCCACCACTGCACAGGTTCCCCCGCCACACCCTGCCCCAGGTTCCCCCACACACCGATACTGCATCCCCAGACTGCTTAGGCCCTCCCCCCTGCCACTTGCTCTTCCACCCCCAACCCAGACGCTCTGCCTGTTAGTGGCACTGTTGTGGGGACCGGGTCCCCCCTCTGTCCTGCCCACCTCATCTGCCCACCCTTCCACTCCCTTGGAGTCATGCACTGCAGTGGAGTCCACAACCACCACGTCTGACTCGGGCACTGCAGTGGGTACCCAGTCCACTACATCAGTCCAGCCCACTGCAGTGGTTGCGGCACCCACACCAACTGACTTGTGTACCACGGTGGTGCCGGCCCCCCTGAGTCAGACACCTCCACTGCAGTTGCCGGTGACACTCCTGCACCCACCACCCCTTCACTGCCTCACTCTGCCATCCCCTGATCCTGTCCCTGCGGTGCCTGGCCTGCCCCTTGTATGCCCCTCCAAGGGTGATGTCCCCCAACCGTACCAGTGCAGGCAAGCAATGTGTGACCAGTTGTCACTTCTCACCCCGTTGGTACTGTGATTTTGGACTGGCCATTGGCCTTAGTTTCTTTTGGACTTCCGTTTTTACCCTGACATTTGCTGAATAAAGCCTCTTTTTGTTTACTTTTGGGTTTTCTTTTGATGTACATGATGTGGATGAGTGGCATCCTGCATTTGCAGTTGTAATAGTGTTAACATCAGGACGATGAAGTGTTGCAGTGATGGACTCCATGTGGTCCATGGGATATGTGTCCTGTTGTATTCTGGATCTATGGCATCCTTTGCTACAGTCTGAGGGTGTAATGTTCAGCATTTGACACAGGGATGTCCTTTTGCATTTGTAAATGAACATCTTTGTCTTACACTGATGCACATCTGGTGGGCTTACCACTGTTCAATGTTCCGATTTCCTGACTGTGTGCCCAGCTCCACTGGACATGCAGTTTTGCACATCAATGTCGAAGGACTCATCTGTGTATACAGTGCAACTTGCTTGACATGTGTTTGGTGTGTGTGCAGATGACTGACGTGACACCCCCGTACCCAGGCTGATGTGAGCAGAGCCTTCTGTGTGTTGTGGTTGTTGACTCACTGACGGAGTGTTCTGCTGACATGTTTGGGTCGTGCACAGACAAGGTTTGGCACAGCGGACCTTCCACAGGAGTGGTGTGCCCTCATGGCAGTGTGTAATCTGGTGACATTGCGTGGGCCTGTGTTGTGTAAGCATGTCTGTGCGTGTTCCCTTCCCTTTTCCTACACAGGCTGTGTCCCTAGGGATGTTCCTGTATGTGATGCTTGCTGAGTTGTTCTGTGTTCATCCAGCATCTTGGACCTGGTTTCTCTGTGATGTGGGTGCATGGCAAACTAATGTTCATGAGGTTGTCATCCCAGGTTGTCTTTGTTGTCAGTGCTGGGGATGTGGGCAAACGCAGATGGGACACATTCAGGATTCCCCTTGGCACTTGTTGTTTACACGAGTAATGTGATTTACAGTTTGTGTTAGCTTACAGTGATTGTGACACGTTGTGTGTGTGACTGCTGCCACTCCTCAGGGTCAGAGCTGCAATGTTGGTAGTTGTGTACGTGTGTTCTTCGTGTGTCACCTTGGCTTCTTCATTGGTGTGTGACTATGGCCAGGATCCCATTGATTGTGGTGGATTTCACATCATGCCCATGTACAGCATACTGTGCTGTGTGTCAGACATTGACAAGTCTTGTTGACTGGCCATGTGTGATGGGTTTCTGCACCTTGGTTCCCACCACCACCCCTGGTATTGTCATGTGTGCATGTGCAATGTCACCAGTCCATGTGAGCTTCACTGCTGCACATAGGTGGAGATCAGGGTGTGTGGTGTTGAGTGTGTGCAAAAGTGAGTTGTTGCACGGCCAGACCCCTACCTCCATATTGGCCTTGGCTGGCAGGCCGTGCTGATTGATTGGAGCTTGTGTAGGTGTGATGGTAGTTAGTTGCTCAGGAGACATGGCTGGGGTTCACAGTGTGAACGACATCTGACATTGTCATCACAGTGGGATTATCATGCAGGCTAGTGTCAGCACAATATGGGGTCCCTGGGGGTAGTGCTGTGGTGGGTATGTCTCTTGCTGTGTTAGTTGCTGTTCCTACAAGCTTGTGTGACATGTGTAATTTGTGCTCCCTCTCATCTAACAATGCCTGATTGCCCACATAGGGGATTTGGATCCATGAGTTACTTTTGTGTGGCACTGTATGTGCATCTGTGTAATTGGTATTCAGGCCTCATCATGTGTTGTGTGGTTGCCTGGGGACACTGGCACCCCCTCACCTGTTGTGTGTGATGTGCAGTGTGGATCTGCCTGTTTGTGCATCTGCACCACTGCATTGGCATATCTTTAGTGTGCTATTGGCTGTATGTTGTTTGGTGTGTTTCCCCTGCTGTCCCTGGGACTCCTAGGTCATCAGTCAGCACAATGATCATTGTTTGTGTGTCCCATTGCTGCCATGGTATGTTATTTGTTCACCTCACATCTACAGTCTCCACAGGGTATCTACATTTGTGTGCCCATTGGTGCAAATATGTGGGTCTGCATTATGATGGTCACTTCTGTCATTGTGTCATTGATGGATGTTGACAGTGTCAGCCCCCATGGGTGATGTTTGTCTGCACATGGCCAAAGGTATGTCTTATTTGCACTGCACTGTTTGCCTCCCCCAATCTATGTTGCTATGGGACACAAGCACTACTTTGCCACTGATGTGTTTGTTGTTCTGTGACCAGGAATCATCCATGCAGTTTGGCAGTTGCAGCCTTTTCAATGTCAACACTTACATTTTGGTCACTGTGATGATGGGGGTTGGACCCCATTGCCACAATGTTCAAAATGTGCTTCAGCAATGGACCCCACACTCACCTTTTGGTCACTGTGATGTTGGGGGTTTAGACCCCATTGCCACAATGTTCAAAATGTGCTTCAGCTATGGACCCCACACTTACCTTTTGGTCACTGTGATGATGGGGGTTGGACCCCATTGCCACAGTGGTCATGGTCTGCTTGCATTATGGGGGCCACACACATTTATGTGTGACACATGTGATAGGGGGTCACATTGTATGTTCAAAGTCATGTTCAGTGTTGTAGGCATTTCACACAGTCTACACACGCTTGTCATGGTGTTGGGGGGGATGTTTTTTTGTTGCATTCCTTATGTTGGTGTGTGCTTGTTGTGTCATGCATTAGCCATTCTGTGAGTGGGGGTGTTGTTGGTGGTAGGCATCCTGCCCCCCATGGGTAGAGGTGGTAGTAGTGGTAGGCATCTAGCACCCCCTGAGTAGGGGTGGTAGTGGTGGTAGGCATCCAGCCCCACATGGGTTGGGGTGGTAGTAGTGGTAGGCATCCTGCCCCCCATGGGTAGAGGTGGTAGTAGTGGTAGGCATCCAGCCCCCCATGGGTGGAGGTGGTAGTAGTGACAGGCATCCTGCCCCCCATGGGTAGAGGTGGTAGTGGTGGTAGGCATCTGGCACCCATGGGTAGAGGTGGTAGTAGTGGTAGGCATCTAGCACCCCCTGAGTAGGGGTGGTAGTGGTGGTAGGCATCCAGCCCCCCATGGGTAGGGGTGGTAGTAGTGACAGGCATCCTGCCCCCCATGGGTAGAGGTGGTAGTAGTGACAGGCATCTGGCACCCATGGGTAGAGGTGGTAGTAGTGGTAGGCATCTAGCACCCCCTGAGTAGGGGTGGTAGTGGTGGTAGGCACCCTGCCCACCATGGGTAGAGGTGGTAGTAGTGGTAGGCATCCAGCCCCCATGGGTAGAGGTGGTAGTAGTCGTAGGCATCCAGCCCCCCATGGGTAGAGGTGGTAGTAGTGGTAGGCATCCAGCCCCCCATGGGTAGAGGTGGTAGTAGTGGTAGGCATCCTGCCCCCCATGGGTAGAGGTGGTAGTAGTGGTAGGCATCTGGCACCCATGGGTAGAGGTGGTAGTAGTGGTAGGCATCTAGCACCCCCTGAGTAGGGGTGGTAGTGGTGGTAGGCATCCAGCCCCCCATGGGTAGGGGTGGTAGTAGTGACAGGCATCCTGCCCCCCATGGGTAGAGGTGGTAGTAGTGACAGGCATCTGGCACCCATGGGTAGAGGTGGTAGTAGTGGTAGGCATCTAGCACCCCCTGAGTAGGGGTGGTAGTGGTGGTAGGCATCCAGCCCCACATGGGTTGGGGTGGTAGTAGTGGTAGGCATCCTGCCCCCCATGGGTAGAGGTGGTAGTGGTGGTAGGCATCCAGCCCCCCATGGGTAGGGGTGGTAGTAGTGACAGGCATCCTGCCCCCCATGGGTAGAGGTGGTAGTAGTGACAGGCATCCAGCCCCCCATGGGTAGAGGTGGTAGTAGTGGTAGGCATCCAGCCCCCCATGGGTAGAGGTGGTAGTAGTGGTAGGCATCCAGCCCCCCATGGGTAGAGGTGGTAGTAGTGGTAGGCATCCAGCCCCCCATGGGTAGAGGTGGTAGTAGTGGTAGGCATCCTGCCCCCCATGGGTAGAGGTGGTAGTAGTGGTAGGCATCTGGCACCCATGGGTAGAGGTGGTAGTAGTGACAGGCATCTAGCACCCCCTGGGTAGTGGTGGTGTTAGTTGTTGGCATCCAGGCCCCTATGTGTATATGTGGCCTTGGTGATAGCCATCCCGCCCCTATGGTGCTGCTGTTGCTGGTGTAAGTAATTTCTGCATCCCTCTGTGTGTGTGTGTGATATGTCGGGTACGTGTAGTTTGTTTTTGTGGTTGGTGTCTGACTTACCTTCTGCGCCGTACGCGTCCGTGCCTGTTCCGGTAATAGATGTAGAATATTGGTAGGATCGGCACGATGGGATTCATGGTTGGTTCGCCTCGCTCGTCTTTCTCTTTGCTTCGCCTCGTCCTCGTCGCTGGCGTGTTCGTCTCGTAGCCGTGGATCGTCTTGTGGCGCGAATCGGACCTTATGTGCGCCTCTCCCGGATGCTTTGACGTGCTGTGCGTAGCGACGGGTTCGGCGCGTACGGAAAGCGCATCGTATTTGTCCGGCCGGGGCTGCATTTTGGCTTCCGTGCGACTCGATTCTGCGTTTCTGGATCCGCCTCGGTCGGAGAACTGGACCTGTGTTGGGTGAGTACGACTGGGTCGGGATTTGGGCAGTTGTGCGCATCGTACTTGCTCGTTCGGACGTATGTGCGAATCGGTCGGGAAACAGGCATTCGCCTGGCTTTTTTCCCGGCCGAATGGCATTAGGTGCGCCTCCGACCGGGATCGGAATCGACCCCTAAATATAGATTGGAGTGGGATTAGTAAGTTAATTAAAGTCAGTGTCCAGCACCTATCTTAATTAAATTTAGATTGGAGTTGGAATAGTAAATTAATTAGGCTCAGTGTCCAGCATTTACCCCAATTAAATACAGACTGGAATGGGAATAGTAAATTAATTAGGGTCAGTGTCCAGCACCTACCCCAATTAAATATAGGCTGGAGTGGGAATAGTAAATTAATTAGGGTCAGTGTCCAGCACCTACCCCAAATAAATTTAGACTGGAGTTGGAATAGTAAATTAATTAGGGTCAGTGTCCAGCACCTACCCCAATTAAATATAGACTGGAGTTGGAATAGTAAATTAATTAAAGTCAGTGTCCAGCACCTACCCCAATTAATTTTAGACTGGAGTGGGAATAGTAAATTAATTAGGGTCAGTGTCCAGCACCTACCTCAATTAAATATAGATTGGAGTGGGATTAGTAAGTTAATTAAAGTCAGTGTCCAGCACCTACCCCAATTAAATTTAGACTGGAGTTGGAATAGTAAATTAATTAGGGTCAGTGTCCAGCACCTACCCCAATTAAATATAGACTGGAATGGGAATAGTAAATTAATTAGGGTCAGTGTCCAGCATCTACCCCAATTAATTTTAGACTGGAGTTGGAATAGTAAATTAATTAGGGTCAGTGTCCAGCATCTATTATAATTAAATACAGAGTGTACTTTGAGTAGTAAAAAGGTTAATTAAATAAAAAATAGTATTGGGTGTTTATGTTGAGTTGAATTATAAGTATAATTTAGGTGAGTATTTTTTAAATATAGTGTAATAATATTATTTAAGGTAAACATATTTAAAACATATTTAGTTATATGTTGAACAAGAATATATTTTTGATATATATTTTATTTTATTAAAATTATATACTTTAAATAAATTAATTATAAGAAAAACAGTTTTTTATGTACATTAGAAGTGATAGCAATGAAAAGGTAGTTAAAAAATAGAGATTTTTTTTATTTCACCAATTTTATTATATAAAACATAGAAGTGATACGTTCATTCAAAATGTTATTTTTATTGAACAGTAGAAAAATAATCACAAAATATAAGTATTTGTAGGATAGTGCATTTATTACAGAGAATTATTTTTTTATTAGTATGTATATTTTAAGAAGAAAATTATTGTAACAAAAATGTTATAATGAACAAAATTATATTTTACAATCGTATATATTTTACAAATATAGCATGATGCATTTCAATTTTTTTAAATAACATTTTGTAAATTGGTACATATTTTTTAATAAGTACAACATATTGTTTCTCAATTTTAATATTGTTACAACTGTTACAAAATTTGATAAATATTTATTCACATAATATACTGTAAATATTTTACAATAAAGTTCACAAAACAATAACATAGTTTAATTTTACTATACAAACTAAATATATTTTTATTATTAATATTAATATTAAAATATTAATATTAATAATTATTACACATTAGAACCGTTATATATTTTATTAACATTTTCCATATTTTTTTAAACAATAAAGAATATTAATACAATGTTTTAGTAATTGTTGTTTAACATATATACATTTTTATAATTATAATATTAAATATTATTATGTCATAATATTTATTATTATAATTTTTACAATAGATAAAATACACATAACATATTTAAAAATATAAGGTATATTTTTAATTATTTTATTAGAATGCAACAGTAATTTTTAAATCATTATTTAATATTAAATAAATTGTTTAGTCTTTTATTTAATATTTTTATAGTTGACATCTTTATTTGGGCCTTTGATTTTGTAACCGCTCGTTGTTGTTTTGGGTCATTTGGGAAGAAAGAAGCTCGCGGTTGGGAGCTGCTTCGCATTTGAGAAGGTAAGACTAATTTTCTTTTATATTCAACTATTTTAAGTGTGTTTTGAAGGTGGTAGTGTTGTGATTAGGGTGTGTGGAGTTATGTTTTAGAAGTTATAGTGTTTTTAGTTGTTTAGGTGTCCATTACGATGTCGGGCGGATAAAAATCCGCCATCAACCACAGTGGCGAAAATCCGCCCGCCTACACCGTCTGAATACCGACCGAGCAATTACGATGCCGCGAACCAAAAACCGCCAGAGGCGGAAAATAAACAGAAAAAACCGCCCGCCCATGTCCGAGTCTAAGTCCATCCGCCCGCCACGGACGGAAAGTCGCACGACAAGCCAAAACCGCCCGCCCTGACGACCGAGACACCGCCCGTTAAATTAGGATCGTACCGACATGAGCGCGGGAAATCCACAAATACACCGCCCGCCAGCGCAAACAACAGTGACGAAAATGGACACGGCGGAAGCCCTGGCGGCCACGTCCATGCACAGAAACCATCCGCTGACGAAAACAAACACACACAACATGGCTAACAAGTCCACACAGCAACCCACGCACAAAAACCCAAACACAGTACACATCCCTGAAACACCCCCCTGGACAAACAAATCAACTACAAATCCCAGAACACCAGCCACAACACACCTGAAAACAACAGACCATCATGACACACCCACATAGGTAAGTACAAAACCAGCCCCTTCACAGACCACAACCCCCTGCAACATTACAAACTGAGGACGAAAGCACACAACACAGCGAGACAGAAAGGACAGCAGCACACCACAGACACGCACCTATCACACCCATCACCACCACCACCACCACCAAACACCGGCAACACAAACCCCCTGCACATCACACACCACACACCGCACCATCACCACAAACACCAAAACACACACCATGGCACCACACAGAATGCCCAAGTTCACTTCCACCGAGCTGACGGTCATGGTCGACGAGATCGTCAAGGTGCACCCACAAATCTATGGCAACCAGGTCCAACAGACACCACTATCCACCAGAAACCGGTTGTGGAGCAGGATCGTAGACCAGGTCAATGCAGTCGGGAACGTTCCACGCAACAGAGGAGAAATTAACAAAAGGTGGAACGACCTCAAAAGCGTGGTCAAGAAGAAGGAGACCAAAAATCGAGAGCTGGCTGCCAGGACTGGCGGAGGGAATCCCGCGCTATTCAAGACCTTCAAGGCGTGGGAGGAGACGGTGCGAGTCATCATACATCCGGAGATCCTCACCGGATTACCAGGAGGAGTGGAGGCTGGTAAGTACAAACAAACGTATACCAGCACACCGCTATGTAATCACATGCACTACCACCATGCCATAGCTCCTAGGGACAAACCCCCCCATGTCCAGTACACAATACACAAGACATCACCCACACATGCAACAGACACTCACACACACTCAGCCCAAAGCTACCAACTAACAAAACCATGGGGGCATGTGTACAGTGAGCCAGCACCGCAACTCCCACCAGGTCCCCTTGTACTCCAGATGCGCCAGAATGAGCACTCCCCACACCCACATCCATGTGTCCGCCATAGCTGCACTGACCGACAAGTAACAGGTAAGTAGCCGGAACACAAAGACAGTGGGTCGGAGGGGGACAGCTGAAGTAAAACACCCACCAAGCCCCCACTACCACAGACCAGCAAGGTGGAGCACACCCCACATCCATGTGTCCGCCATAGCTGCACTGACCGACAAGTAACAGGTAAGTAGCCGGAACACAAAGACAGTGGGTCGGAGGGGGACAGCTGAAGTAAAACACCCACCAGGCCCCCACTACCACAGACCAGCAAGGTGGAGCACCCCTCCCTCCCAGTACCATGTGGCATCCATTGCATTGCGCACTCAGAAACAACCTGTAGGTGGGAAAATGTACAGGGCGGGGCGTCTGTAGGCATGAGGACTGTACTACGACTGACACATGGGACATGTCACGTAGCAGAGGAACACGCAGCACTGCTCCCAGTCACAATCATGAGACCAATGTGCACACGGACATGTTCAACAGAGTCAAACCCCACATGACCCATCACAGATACAGCAACACCTAAGGAGCCACGTCTGCATGCACAAGTCCCACTGGAGCACAGACCCACACGGCAGGCACTGTGCCACCCATCACACACATCAGCAACACCATCGAAGTCCTGTCCATGTAGTCCTCACTGCCTGTCACCCACACATCGTACAACAACGCCCACGTAAGACAGACCATAATAGAAGTAACAGCTTGGAACCACAATATTGCACACAAAGACAACTGGACCCATGAAACACACAGGCACACAATGCACATTCAACATATCATCCATCTCATCTCTCAGCCACAGTGTCATGAAAGGTATGTCATCTGAACAGCTGGCCCTCATACAGTAGTCATGCAAAGATACCTGCCCATGACAAATCAAGTGCCTGCAGTGACTGAAGCGCACGTCACACTGCGAGTAACAACACACATAATATAGTCAACACCCCAAGAGCACAGCACTGATGCACATGTACCAGGGCAGCACGCACACAAAGGAATTGGCCCATCTGCAATACGTCGTGTGGCACACAACAAGCACGAACTCACAACATTGCTACCAATGTGATGTCCATGAATGATAACAGTCAGCAGATATTCCGGCCATGTGAGACAGACACACACCTTTGTCTATGCACTGTCACGTTGCCAGAACACATGTCACGTTCTGCACCTATTACCCACAGTATGTACCCCAAAAGCATATTTCAACCCAAGAGCGTTTAGGGGCTGTACCCCCTTTGGCATCAGTGTACCTAAGCGTTCCATCCTTCCCCTAAACCATCGTTCAACCCAACATCGTCGATGGTCCTGGAGCACGCATACACACGAGCCACAAAATGTAGGAGCATAGCAACTCACACCCATCGGCATTGCTAATCCGTCCCATGCCACATGTCCACATCACACAGACCCATTGCCTAGCCCACGCATACACACATCGTACATCCACACACACGCCACTGGGAAACCTGTGCACTTCAGTGCACGAACTGTGAATGTCAGACAACCAATACATACTTTGCTAGGTGCAACACAATGACCCATCTCATTCTCCCCACAGGTGCCGAACTGCTGGATGCTGGAGAGGGTGACAGCAGCCAGCACAGCCAGTCCACAAGCCCCTGACCCGGACTCACGGATGTAGAGGAGCTGGACACCTCTCCGGACACGGACCACCCAGCAGGCCCATCTGGAGTGGCAGGGCACAACCGCTCCCCAGGGCCCCTCCTGCCCACCAACCCATCACCCAGGCCTGCTGACCAGTCACAGACCCCTGCTGCCACAGCCGTTGCGGCCACCACCACCGCCGCAACCACCACCACCGCAACCACCACCACCACGCCATCCCTTGCCACAGCCCCTGCGCAAGGGTCGGCACGGCCGTCGGGCTCCACCCTGGGAGCCAGAGCGAGGACCGTGGTGAGCAATATGGCTAGTGGGCAGGTCGGTGGCAGCAGTACTGGTAGGAGGAGCAGGGCCAGGCCAACGCCAACTGTGCCTGGGAGCCAAGCTCTGCCGCCAATCGACAGAGTCCTTGGGGCCTATCAAGAGGCCCAAGGAGAATGGGCCAGGTCAGCTAGCGACACGCGGGAGGTCCTTGCGGTGTTGAGGTCCATGGACGCCCATATGGCCCAAATCGCGGCCTTCATGGGCCAGCTGGTGGTGGGGGGGAGGGCACAAGCAACCAGCCACCACCTCCGCCACCACCTGCTGTGGCGCAACGCTCGTGCAGCATCGCGTTCCCCTGCGTCCACAGTGAGTGAGCACTCCTCAACCACCACCAGCGGAACATCAACACCCCCCCCTACCAAACGTGGAAGGGGCCGTCCGAAGAGGAAAGAGGTGTCCAGAGAGGACTTCGCACGCACCAAACGCCAGTGAGTCAGCCAGCCACCTTGACCACCTACTGCATTGACTTGTAATACGATCCTACCCCACACTGCCATGTGAATGGCATGTGTCTGTTGGACTGTGGACATAGAACTCCATGGGTACACCTTGACCATCACGCAGCCATGACCGTCAACTCATTGTCACAGCATGCACCCCATTTGTCATCACCTTGCACACAATCACATGTCACCGCTGTTAATAAATACACCTTGATCACAATCGGCTTAATGTGTCCTGGGTTTATTCCACGATGTGCAATCGCCACCATGAGCAGAAATGCATCTGCTGTGTGGCATGTCGATGGGACAGGAGAGGCTGTAGGGACCTAGGGGTGAAAAACAGAACAAGAGTACATTCAATGAGTGTGTCACACACTCATCACACAGTACTTGTCACCAACTACAAGCAATGCACACACATCTCACAGAGCAACAGGGCACAATGCTACAGCCACTGTCAGTGGCATACCAACCTGGACATGGACCATTGACACACAGCACTCAGTGAACAAAAGGCCCCCGTGACAGAGCACACATACACCTGCACAACTACAGCTACATCAGCCGTCGTACATGGACACTCACCGTCAAGTGAAGTAGCGGGCGATGAGCTGCTGACGCACATTCACAGCTTCATCCTCTCCACTGTCCTCTTCACTAGAGCTGTCCTGGTCTGCAGGCTGGGGCCCTGGTTGATCTCCGTCATCCACAATTAGGGGGATCTGCTTGCGGATCGCCAGATTGTGCAGCATGCAGCAAGCCACAATTATCTGGCACACCTTCTGTGGGGAGTATGCCAGTGCGCCCCTGGTGCGGTCCAGGCATCTGAACCTGGACTTGAGGAGGCCAAAGGTCCGCTCAACCACACGTCTGGTCCTCCCATGTGCCTCATTGTAGCGGACATCAGCTGGGCTCCCAGGACGTCGCAATGGGCTGAGCAGCCAGGGCCCATTCGGGTAAGCAGAGTCACCTGGGTGTGAGGGACACAGAGAACCGTTGCAATTCCAACTGTACACAAGACAGCATCGCACAGCCAGCACGCTACACTACTCCACATACTCACCAACAATCCAGCCACGGTCCGGTTGCAGATCGGTCATCAGACGTGGTAGGATGCTGTTGCGCATGATGTGCGCGTCATGGGCCGATCCTGGGAATTTCGCACACAAGTGTGAAATCACCATGTCCGCAAGGCACACCACTTGCACATTCAGGGAGTGCGTGTGCTTCCGGTTGCGGTAGAGGTGCTCAGTGGCCTGTGGTGCAACAAGGCCAACATGGGTGCAGTCTATTGCACCAACGACGTGGGGATTCGTCCAAGAGCATAGAATGCACCCTTCACTGCCGCCAATTCACGAGCCCTGGGGAAGCGGATGTATCTGTTCCTGTACAGCATCATGGCTGACAGTACATTCCTGAGCACCATGCTGAACATGGGTTGGGACATCCCACCTCCACTGCCCACTGTGTGCTGGAATGACCCAGTGGCGAAGAAATGCAGTGCAGCCATCACCTTAGCCGTGGGGGTGAATGCTGTTGGATACACCCTGCGAGGACAGAGGTGGGGTTCCAACAAGGCACATAGACGATGCAGGGTGGGTCGGTCCAGACGATATTTGCGGATGACCTCCACATCCACCATGTCTGACAGCAATTGGTAGGGGCGATGAATGTTTGGTCTCCGCCTAGGAAAGATGGAAGTGGACACATGTCAAAGCAACACGCCACATGGCATATTCACATACACAAAACATAAATGACTGAGCAGGCAATTGAATGACAGAACGGCTGACAAGTAGGGACAGCACAGCCACAATACACTTACACAGGTCCCCTACCAATAGCAATGGGCAGTGACACACCCCATTGCCATGAGCATGCACATGGGGATCTAGGCCTCAATAACTTGTAAGGCATGCTGATGGTAACAGACTGCATATTCGGCAAGCGGCAACACCACGGCAACATGACTAGCTGCTGTGCATCACACTGCTTCCGAGGCTGGGTGTGTAGGGCACACACCAACAACGCTATGGACACAGGCTGAGCGGCCAAAACAAGTGGGACCTGTGGCACGAGGGGATATGAGACAGTCATTGATGTCCCTACTGCACCCTATGTACAGCACTGTACGGATCACACCTCCAGAAACATTGACAGGTGTACACATTGACAGCCCCATGCCAACACGGCTGTGTGCTTGCAACTACACATCACAAGTGACACGTAACATTGCACGTGCCAAGTGGCAGATGTACATAGTGAAAGATGGCATGTGTGTGCATATGCATATCCCATGCTCCCATGCCAATGTGTACATGATGATGTGCCAACAGACATGTGGAGGCTGAGCACTGGCCGTCCCTGCCTATGCACACAGCATGTTGTGGCCCTGTCCATTGTGGACATGCACCCACACGCAAATCATGGCCACACCTGCAGATGCATTGTGCACATTATACTGTGTGGTGCACATGGCATCAGCGGACTGTACCCGCCATGGGCCAGGCCCTTACGGCCAACTCCAATGACCCTCGCGGTTGCACCCTGCGTGTTCCACTGTGGAGGTAGGCGTCCATGGCCAGCTGGGAGCAGGCCAACGTCTGCAATTGAAGCTGCCAGACATGGTACACGAATTGCAGCAGCTTGTACCCACTGAAACTGCTCCCAGGGGGTTATATGTGTGTGTGAGTGGGACAGGCATAACCACAGCTACCTGGCACTGCAGCCTGGCACCCCTCGACACCACCTGCTGCTGCCACCACTCCACCTACACGTGGATGACGCTGAGGACATGTCCAGGTCCACTCACCATCGAGGAGCTGGAGAACCTGGATTCCGTGCTCCACGCACACTGCACATGGCTATTCCTTGCGAAAGTTGTGTGTGAGAGACAACTGCAGTGTGTGTGGGTGTGCATGTGGGGGACACACATGTCGTTGCTCCGCAGCACTATGAGTCAGAGCCTATGGTGTACAAACATGCACTGCTCACCATGCTGACTGCAGGTGGCATGGGTATGTGAGCTCTCGGGCGCTTTGACCTGTCTGTCCCTCCCGAGTGGTGGTACATGGCAACTTCATGTCAGACATCCAGTGACACAGACAATTGGCAATGCAGGTCTCAGTGCACTTGTTGGTCGTGTGGAAGTCAGGCTGGGGCCATGCTGCCCTTCTCAGTCCCAGCAGGCCTGGCCTGCACATTGACTGCACAATGCCAGTAGGTGCCGACACAGACTGCCTAGTGAGTTACATGTGTCTCCTGTTCAGGACCCCCGGATGAGCGCTTACTCTGCACTGTCGATTGGACACACCATGACTCGTGATAGGGATGTGTGTGAGAGATAGTGGCACTGAATGTGACCTTCGTTGCGGGGTGGGCCATGCACAGGGCGAGTACGCTGATGGTTGCGCAGTGTTGGTCACAGTGGGTACACCCACACAGATGTGTTGCCTTGTGATCTTTTTCTGGGTCCGCCTGACAATGGACAGTAGATGTGGGCAGGCTACACATTGCTCGATGTGCTGTCTATATGCATGTGCCTTCACACCAGGCACAACTGCCCCTGCACATGTGACCCCTGCTGCATTCAGTGCTGGGTCTGTTGAGCTGATGCACCATCTGTGCGTGGGGCAGACAGCTCTGCTCACTTCCGTCATTGCCCATGACATCACTTTGCCGCTGGTGACATGGATCACGGAGGGCCCACATGTACGCGTGGGTGGACTACACAAGACTGTCCAATGTTTGTCACCCCCAGTCAGTGCTTCGAATGGGTAGTATGTGGTGCTGGTACTCATTTTAATGTGTCGAGTGGGCGGGGCTGGGTGCGGGGCTACATGCAAGACATGGGTAGGTCATCGGCTGATCTACTAGTTGCAATACACACAAGACACGTCTTTTTCCGACCACATCAGGGTCATTCCTTAAACTGGCTGAAAATCAAACAGTCAACTTTTGCACTGTCCTCATGGCCTCCCCTCGCTCGCCCCAATATGCGTATGCACCTGAGCAGCTAGCGCATGCACAAGCAGCTCCAAGCTCGCCCCAGAGAGGCCAAGGAGTGTATGTGTGGGTCCAGTTGAACAAGTGGTCTGTCTCACAGTATAATAAGTGGCAGGACACCGTCCACATGCATGGTGCCACGACTCGAGACCCGGGCAACATTGACAATGCATGACAGGCTCCGCAGTCCGGATACACCACCTGCAACACACAGAGGCTGTAGCTGCCCTAGCGGGCCAGGCCGCGTCCAACTGGAGCTCATGGCCCCACACATTCACTCTTTGGCCTCTCTGGGGCGAGCTTGGAGCTGCTTGTGCACGCGCTGGCTTCTCTGTTGCAATGGCATGTAACGTGTGTGGGTGTATTGTCAATGGGTGGGATGGTGCGAGCCACCTTCCGTGACGTCACTCCTGCTTGTGGTGTGTGCGTCCCCCACTACTTCCATTTGACTTGTGCCATACTACACATTGTGGATGTGTTGCCTGCGTGATGTGACCAGGATGAGCGCGCCATGACCTCTCACCCACCATGCTCTACTGCCATCCCATGCCCTGGATTGCCTGTGCAAGTGGACAATGTTGGGGATACACCAGGTCGACAGGGGATGTGAGTGCCTTGGCAAGGACCTGGCAGACGCGCAGCAGTATCCGGCATGTCCACGGAGGGTGGGCTGACGTCTACACTTGATGCGGCATTGATCGTGTGCCCGCCTGTTGTGCACACACGAGTTCACATTCATCACCAGACAGGTGGTCTTTACAGATTCCCAGGAGAGCGCCAATGTACTGTTCCTGAGTCCTCCCAACACAGCGTGTGTCAACATTGCATGTGCGCACCTACCCGTCACAGCCACCCACCTGAGCCATGCGTAACTCCCGCTTCACATGACACATGTGTGTCTCCCACAGTTGTGCTACTCATTTGCGTTGACATCCAATGACAGTGGACTACATGGTCATCTCACGACTGCCGTGTACTTCACACACTCTCATCCTCTCTCATTCGTACTTGTGAAATGAATCAGCAGAGACACATTTTTGCTTCAAGCCATGTATTGGGACTTATGTCCTCTGTGATGCAGTATAGTGAACACTACTGGCAGCGAAATGCATGTGGAGGATATACTCAGCATGTGTACACATAGCATTGGGTGTAGGGGTACATGTGATTAGTTGTTGACTGTGGGATGTGGGCTTCAGAGTTACAACTGCTTAGCCGTTGGTGTGCTAATGTACATTTGCTAATTACTGTGGTGCTGCTGACTTTGACACAGACAGTATACATTTAGCCTACCAGTCCGCTTGTCATCATGGGCACAGTGCATCTCAGTTCCATGTTACAGGTTTGCTGCTATAGTTACTCATACACACGTGCGTGGAGGTGACATCAGGGCATGGGCTTACGTGCATGCAACGGCGTCCCACTTGTTGTTGCGATGTGGTGGGTACTGGCCATGTCACAGTCACTGGGCTCATGTTGTTGGTGGATGCACTTGGTGTCCATGCAAAGCTCCTGGCACGGACGTTCAGAGGGAGGTGAGGTGACAGCTCTCACATACTACAGCAGGACGATTACTGTCCACTGACCGGTGCATATGTTCATGGGCGCAGGATCCATATCATGGCATGGTTGTACGTGCAATTCTGTCCATGTGGTTGCCATACACAAATCCCATGCCTCTGCCTCCCCCTGTTCATGCAGAGTTACTGGATGTGATGAGGAACAGGGTGCATGTCCCGAAAAGTATCAGATGTCATGGCAGTGTAGTTGTTGATGTGGTGTCAGTTGCAGGTTGCATGGTATAGTTGTTGTACTGGTAACTGCCTAGTCCGTGCGGAAGCCAAGCATGGGTACGGTGTGGGACATCATTGCTCAATTGGGGGTATGGCGGCGGGGCCCGACGAATTGACAGGTTGTCAGGAATGCAATACCTTCCAGCAGGGCTTCCATGGCATTGGTGGTGGACATGGATGCCATCCAATGTAGCGGATGGTGGCTGTCAAGGTGTTGGTCGTGAGTTGTCCCTTGTAGGAGCATGATGGGACATGTTGGATGGCATTCGATGTAACTGTAATCCATTATCCATCGTGTGGAGGCACAGTGGTCCCATTGCAGTGTGGGTCCGATAGTCGCCACATACGCCATGCCCCCATAGGCTGAACAGACCCTGTCGTGGGCGTCCAGGGGGTTGAATAGTTGTAGCAGGTCCGCCCTTGGACATGCCGGGTTGGAGAGACATAACTCCACAGGATAGTAGAAGGGACACCTCCGACAGTAGAAGACGGGGATGACGCAGCTGAACAATGCGATGCGGTAAGTTAGTCGGTAACTTACGTTCAGCAGGGCCAGATTGTCACATCCCAATATCTGTATCAGGTTATGTTTGTACAGCTTGATCTGTCCGGCGTAGTTGGGTAGGTGTGGTGCAAGTGCCATTTTGCTGCAGGGCGCTGTGGTGGCGTGCTCCGGCTGTCTGTGCAGTCTGCATTGTGCAACCTCCGACGTTGCTGGGAATTCTGTAATGGTCGTAGGGAGGCAGGACTTGTGTTATGTTGGCTTGTGCGGAGGACACGGGCCCTCATCCCACATGCTTCTCTGAATGGTCAAGGTCAGTGGTGTCTGACTCCTTCCAGATAACTTGCATGTGAACCACATGGGGGAGTGTTATCATTTCTTCTTTCCGTTGTGAATGTTCTTTGGTGTTATGCGCTATCTGCCCTGTGGCCGCTTCCCTCTGCATGCCTGTGTTGGGCTTTTTTGGTGCAATGACTGTTGTCTCCGGCTTGTTTAGTCGGGATGTGGTTTCACAGTGGGAATGGAAGGTCATTCGGTGCTGTCTCCTCTCCCGTGTGTGGGCAGCAGGCTGCGTTTCCGCTATACGTTGGGCCTTGTGTTATAATTGGTCCCACCTGTTGTCTGTCCCCGGTATCTTTGATGTTACGTATTGCATGTCTTGTTATTGGGTGCAGGGTGGCATCGGTGTTTCTGTGTGGTACTGGCGTACCTTTTCCCGACGGGGTCCATATTCTGCTGGGTGATGTTGCCTCCGTGTGCTTCGCCGTGTTTTGCACACAGGGGTGTGTCCTAATGTGGCGTGACGTCACTGACATGTTCGGGTCACTTGTGTGACGTCAGGTTGGCAACAGTGAATTGCCGGTTGGGGACATGACTGTGGCAGGGCTGTCACGTGACATGTGCGTTCTGGGTGGTGCTGGTGTGTGTGGTGTTTGGTTGTGACCCTGTGTTGTTTGTGTGCGGCGCATGCATTGCGCTGCCGTTGGCCTCTGCGTTGTGCGCATGTGTGGGTTCAGTGGTGGATGTGTCGTGTCCACGCAGGGATGTCGGGGGGGGCCATATACTGTTTTCCCGCCCTTGCACTGTGTGCGCTGTTTACGTGCCCCTGTTGTGTGTCTGCCTACCTGCGTCGCCGCGGTGCGTTGACTCCTGGGTGCTGCATCAGGTAGAGCATGGGGAGGGCCTGCAGTGCTGGATTCATGCTCGGGGGTCCGCCTCTTTGCTATCCGTACTGTGCGTTCGGTTTTCCGCCTTGCTTTCACGTGCGGTGTCTCTTAGCCGGGGGAACTGTTTGGTTCTGGCATCGTAATTTGTACGCCGGGCGGTACGTGATTTCGTCGGGCGTTGTGTCTCCATTAGCCCGCCCCGCTCCGTGGACGGGCGCACTTTGATGGCGGAGGGCGTAGCTGGCTTACGGGCGGTGTTTGGCTGTCTTTTTGCATCCTAATAGGGCGGGCGTGTGTGCTGTGGCGGGCGGACGGTAACTGGTGCTTTTTGCATCCGCCAGCACGGCGGTGGTGCTTCCGCTCGCCATCCTAATGGGCCCCTTAGTTAGGTATTAATTATTAACGTTGTGTTTCGTATTTGCGGCCTAGTTAGTATTTTTCTATTTATGTTTAGTTTACGTTAATATTGTGTTAATAATGTTTGTAGTGGTGTTTTCAAGTGTATTATTTGTACATTTGTGTGGGTGGGAATGTTTGTTTTTCTATTTTAGGTTTTACGACGAAGCATTTTGGAAAAACGGAGCATTGCGTTTTTTTTTTTAAAGGAAGTGTGTATTAGTTATATCAACTAATATTTATTTTACACTTCCTTTATTATTCGGTTTTCATGGAGCGGTTTTCAACTTTTTACGAATTTTCGGGTTTTTTATGGTTATTGGATTGTCGATTTTTACATGGAGGATCTACTTTTTGACACAGTTGTATTTAGCATTTTATTGGGGTCTGTTTTTAAAAAATATGGATTGTGAACTACATGGATTATTTTGGATGATGTGGATTTTCGTATTACAGCAGTGGAAAAGGTAAGTGTTTTTAACATTTTTTATTGTGGGAGGGAAATTATGTTATTTTAAATACTGTAGTTGTTTAGTTGTTTTGTTGTTTAATTATTTTGTCTCTATATATGTTGTTATAAAATAATAATATATATTAGACAAAATAATTATTTGGTTGATTTAAAAGAATGCACTGTTTTTATTCCAATAATTGTTTTTTGAGATTGGTAAATTAAAATTGTTTCATGTTTCAGACTAGAGTTTTTGCTATCATATTTAAGTACTCTAGGTCTCTTGTTGAAGGATATAGCTGTACTTGTTGTTGAAGATACTGATACATTTGAGCAGTTTGTCTAGATAGTTTTGGTTTTAATTGTATGATAGATTGTTGCATTCTTAGGGGCCGATCACGATGGCGGGCGGATCGCCCCCGCCGGGCCGGCAGTAGTCACCGCCGGCCCGGCGGGGGCGATCCGCCCGCCATCCACCTGAATATTCCCACCGCCAAATCAGGATGGCGGTGGGAATGGGAATGGTACCGCGGCGGACGGAAATACCGTCCGCCGTGGTCCCTCAAGGCGGTCCTTTTCCGCCCGCCTTGCGGGACACGGTACAATGGGCCAATGGCCGCAGTGCCGTGAAGGCACCGCCGTAGGCATCACGATGCCTGTCTTCTGCGGCAGAGATCCCGCCGCAAGAAAACAGGTGGAGAATGCCTTCGGGGGCCCGTTGCGGGACCCCAGAGTGTTGGGGCGGTGGGGGTGCACATGGGGGGTACCTATGATACTCCATGCATCTGCATGTACAAGGTGGCAGGTACCGCACGGTGCCTGCCACGTTGTACATGCAGATGCACAACATGTATTTTTACATTGCGGCGGGTGCTGCTTGCAGCACCGCCCGCCGCAATGTAAAAATACGGGATGCGCCCGCCAGTGTGGCGGGCGCATCCTAATTCGTATAGCGGGACTGCCGCACCTATGGCGGGCGGTCCCTTTTGCCACAGCGATGGCGGGCGGACTTTGTCCGCCCACCATCGTAATCGACCCCAAAGTTCTTGGAAGCTTTGTTCTTTTTGTATGGCAAGTAATAGTTTATGTAGGGTAGGAGTGCTTCGTCCTGTAGAAGATAGGAAGGCATTATGCCAACCTTCAACTGCGTTGTTTGTTTTGGCTTCTTGGTTAAGTGTAGTTAGGTACACATTCCACCAAGGAATTTGGAATTTAGGTTGCCGTCTATGGCCTGATCTGTGTAATCTCCCCACCCAGGTATCCTCAAAATAATCTAGGAGGGGAGATAATTTTTGTTCATTTTGGTGGTAAAATGGACTTTCTATTAAAATGTTATAGTGCTCAGCCACATCTGTGACTGGCACATAGGCCAGGGCTATTATGTGTTTTATTTGGTATGCAAAGGTAATATTTGTTGCATATTCCACACTAATGGGCCGATTCCGATCTGGGTCGGAAACAGTACCGACTGACACGAACCTGGAATGGAGACCGACCAACACGTACCGGCGCCGTATGACCCGCGCAGTACAATGCAATGCGTGTGAATTACAACCCACTCGTACGGAACACAAGCCGCACGACCGAACCGTACGGGAAACAGTGATTCACCAGTAAACGGACCTGGAACCGCACCCACCGAAACGCATCAGGAATAGATGCGACCGACACGGACCCGCGCTGTACAAACCGCGTAATACGATGCAATGCGTGTAAAACGAGACCGACTCGCACGGAGCACAATCCGGAAGACCGAAACGTACAGAAAACAGTGACTACCAGACAGTAGACTCCTTTGCGTCCAACTCGGTCGCCAACGAAGAAACACAGCAGAATGTCAGTGTGACAGACTCGGATTACCCCGCAAGAGCCACTGGCAGCGTCCGTCCCGGTCAAATGAACGTCTCCATCACGCCCACCAAAACCTAAGGAAAAAAGACCAAAAAAGGACCAAACAAGCAATGACAAAGCCAATAAATAAAAAAAAAGAAAAACATGGAACTAAGACACACCCACAACTCCACCTACATAAAGGCCCAAATCCACTCCCATGATCCTTTGCTATTTTCAAACACATGACAGCTGAGGAGACAACTACAAAGCACCCTGAGCAACACCCACACCTCACCCACCACACAACATCCACACCATTACCACTTCCTAAACACACTCACAACAAGCAAGAGAAACTGACACCCACTCACCCTCACTTACACCCTCACACACACATCAACCACCACAACCACCCAGCACCATGCCCCCAAAGAAGAATCCAAAGTTCACAGATAGTGAGTTGGTAGTCCTGGTTGATGAAATACTCCGAGTAGAGCCACATTTATTTGGAACCTTGGTCCAACAGACCCCCATGTCACAGAAAACAAAGATGTGGGAGAGGCGCTGCCCAGCTTTCCGCACGCTCTCCCCCTTGACGTAGGACCTTCCACAATTGACGACATCCCAGCCATTGAAGGCTTCCCCAAGTCAAACCGCTCGCGGTTCCAGACGTGTAGGACTCACCTTCTGGATTTTTCCTTCCCCCTCCCCACCTAGTGCCACCAGAGCACTTTAATTGAATCGTGTAACCATCGTCCTGATGATGACCTTGAGTTAGAGAGGTCGAAACGCCGTCGACTCTACAACGCCAATTGCGGAAACCAAAGGGTCATTCACAAATAATGGAATTATGTTTGTGATTGTAAATATTTTTGTTTGACCTACACTGATTATCATTATAATTTTTCGCCGCCTCACGTTGTTTTTTAATCACGTGTGTCACTGCGCCGTTTATTCACTACAACACTTCCAGTGCACATCTGGTTGTTATGGTTACTGCAATTTAGTTGATTTTTGTGCTTCTATATGCAAATAACAACCTTTCCAATTTCATTGGTCTCCCTCGTTTCTTTCCTGTGCTGTGTGATTGATACACCTTTTGAACAGTCCCCCCGCTTGATATACCTGTTGAGACGCTGTTTTATTGTTGCCAACAAACAACAGGACACCACTGCCTGACATCCAGAACTTTAACTTGGACTCCCTGCAATGGAAGCATCCTACAGGGGGATTAGCTGGCCCCTGTGGGAGAAGGTGGGCCTGCAAGTACACCAAATACCAGCAATCCCGCAAATACACACACCTCCACAGCAGGAACAAATACACCCCTTGGGACCACTCACACAAAAAGTAAATGCCCATGCGAGATGCCTGACACATTGGCCAGACGTATGAATGGGCTGCAAGTCACACCAATGCACTTGCCCCTCAAACCCCTTCACACTGACAGCCATCGCAACTGTATGTATACTCTCACTGTCTGGTCCTGCAGTGTGGCAGGGGTGCCCCCTGGCCTGGTTGGGAAGGTGTGTGCCCTCTATGACAATTGAGGAGGAGTAGGCATAGCACATACCAAAAGCCACACCCCAAACCACAAATACACCATTCACAGGTGACACATGATAGTGAATGGAATGGCCACAGCAACATAGCTGACACCGTAGCATGGTGTCATTAACACAAGGCACTGTGGTGATCTGCATTCCACTCCTACATCATGCAGCGTTGATTGCATCCCTCACACAACAATCCCCTCACTGCCATTGACACTTGCAACACAAGGAGCAACCTGGCCTGGGCAGGAGTAGGCATACAATTCACAGCAGCATAAGTCAAACACACAAACCTCTGGCCCTCTCTCATGAGCATGGGATAGTCTGCGATCTGACATTGTGAATACCCCTTACCATGGAGGACATTGACCACATAAATGACATCATCACGCACAGAACTCTGCCCCAACATCATCAGCTACGGATAACACCATCCAATGTGTCAAATGAGATGTGAACTAGGGACACACACCACAAAATAGTATCTTCACCGTGAAAGCAGCCATACCGTACTGTGACCATGTTGTTCAGACACAACAATGTTACTCACAAATACAAGCACAAATGCCAGCACACAATGTCCAAACGTGCTACACATTGCAAGTGGAAGTGCATGTATGTCATTGTTAAAGTATGAATGTTGAGAGGAGGGACACACCTGTGTCAGGCACATGAGGGCACATGAGTAGCAATGCCTATGTACAGTCAAACAATCATGAAAAGAGATGTTCATGCACACAGCCCTACATGCCCCTCAAAATGCTCAAGCATCAAATGACATTGTGCCAAACCAAAATAGACACCCGTCACTGACAATGTAGGACAATGCAATGTAAATACACTCATCATGATGTGCAGTGGCAACTGATGTGTGCGAACCGTTGATGTGTGCAGAAACATTACATACATTGTGTGTCTCTTACACCCACAGGGGATGCTGTGGACCCAGCAAGAACAGAAGACGAATCCCAGCCCCAGACTCTGGATGACCCTGACCTCCCCGGTGTGGATGCCTCTATGTCCTCTTCGGACGAGGATGAACAACCTGGCACCTCCGGTGTGGCCCCGCTCCCAGACCCAGCAGCTGCAACATCAGCACACCCTGCCACCACTCCTGGACCACCTGCAAACACCTCAATCACCCCTGCCAACACAGCCAGACCAAGGCAACAGGACAACGACGGCACAGGTACACAGGGCACCCAGGAGCTGACGGACAACAACACCAGTGCCAACACAGACAGGGGCCCAGTGTCGCCTGTGCCTGCCAGGGCAGGTCCTGCCCGTGTGGACAGGGGTGGTGTGAGGGTGGTCAGGGTGAGGCCACGGCCTGCAGATGGGGCTGGACTGCAGGAAGATCCGCAGTTGGGACGCATCATCGATGCGTACCAGGAAAGCACAGGAGGATTTGGCCAGGTTGTGGGGATCCTCAGGGACATGCAACAGCAGCAGGCTGTACATCATGCCAGAATGGACTCCCACATGACCCGGATGGAGTGCAAAATGGACACAATTGATGAACTCACGGCCGTGCATAGGGACATACTGACATGCCTCCGCCAGATAGCCAACTACATTACCACACCTCCCTGTGTGCCCACTACATCAGTTGCCACTACATCAGCAACTGCCACAGGGAGGGAGGTTTACTCTGGTGGAGAGTCCTTTGCACCACAGCAGCCTGAACTTGAGGGTCCCCCTGAGAAGAAGAAGAGGGGTCGTCCGAAGAAGGACAAGTAAGAGGCAGATGGCCATGCATACCCACCAGGACGTGACTACCTGTTCTAGACATCATCCAATGTGTGCAAAGCGTTCACCTTGTTGACTGTCGCTAAACTCCCACACATGTGATGGAGGGTCTAAGTTAGACCAATGTTCCAAAGGACTGTGGACTTTACTCTAGAAATATCAACAATCAACACTACCAACTGCACTGTGAGCTTTGGATTCCTATTACACTGTACAGCAGTCTTTCACCTACGTATAACTTACAAACACATGCATGTAAATAAATTCACTATAACACAATACATGCCTCTGTTGTGACTGAAACTTGGTTTGTGTTATTGAGAGGACGACCTGTGAAAAGATGTCTGTGCATGTGAACTACTACAGCTATGTAAACACAGTCATGTGAGTCATGGTGATGTGACACATATGAGGTAGACACCCCACTACATCAACACAACACATACTTACCATGCCCATCTAACTCATCGTCCTAACTTATGTGAACAGACAATGCAGTGAGATGCATATACACAAAACCCTTCTTGAGTCTGTGGCAAGATGCCCACAGGTACAGCATGCAAATGAATGTTGGATGTGTGGAGACCGACAACGCACATCCCAAAGTGAAGCACAGGTTTATTACACATCAGAAACATGTTGATGCCACCACAGATGCAAGCTAATCCCACGTGACAGTGGCCACACAGTCACCAAGTGTGGAAAATTAAAGTCCAGGGGTGTGTGGCACATCACTTGTTGGTAGATGACTACTGCCACCCTGGAACTGGATTCTGGGAGTCAGGAGTCAGAGTTGACCAAACAGCCAAAGTACCCTGTGAAGGACAGAAGAACACGATAGAACAGCAATACACATGCCCAAAACATGCCACAAGATACCCACACAAAACCACGTAATCATGTTGTTAGAAATGGGTAGCGTGGTGCAGAGCGGGCGGGCCAAACTCCAGAGGAAATGTGTAAAGCATCTGCGCAGCACACACAGGCGACACACCAGGCACACTACAAAAAGAGACTCCACACCAGTTTAGGTGAAAAAACAGCATATGTATTATGCAGAACCCATTAGAATGCAATCACAGGTGTACACATTGTGCCAACTGGCACCAGGTAGCAATATACAGGGGGAATTATTTACAGGCAGGGCAAATCGGGCCGCTGCCAGAACCATCACTAAGTACCAAGAATAAATGTACAGTCCATCAGCAACCAGGGTGTGACGGCCAGTAGCTACTGCCACAATCATGCACTGAGCAACGTCACGTTTGCATAAATCCCTATACCATGGGCCAAAAACACATTAGGTCATGAGTCACAGCAACATTAGGCCTAACCATACTAGATCCGGCGGGAATCTAGAACCTCTTAGCACCTCATCAGGCATAAAAACTAGCTGTGTAGACAGTAGGGGGAAAACATTATCATGAATCAATGCATTAGGCATAAACATACCGTCATCACAGTAGAAGGAGGCATGAACCCCATGACATGAGGCCTACTTGCATGGGGTATCTCCATACTCCGCGGGGGCCTAAACCATGAGCCTATATCACATCCTGCATTAGGGGGAAGGCATTAGGCATCAATACATTAGCATAGGTCACATTAGCGCGAGGCAGAAATTATTAGGCAGAACACCAACAGTATACGCCTTGGGGGAAAAAGAACATCCGGCATCAAACTCAGTGTAGAAACATTAGGCGTTATCATTAGGCATCACTCCCATTAGCAGTGGACTAACCCTGTGGCATCCCAATTAGACATCCAGAACGCATTATACCTCAATTATGGGGCAGGAATCACATTTGCATCAGGCCTGAACCCATGACCATTAGGCATAACCTGATTACCATTATAGTATGACATTGGCATAATCACCGGAGCATAAACCACATTACCATAGGCCCTGCTAGCATAGATGCGTTATGCATAAACCATGGTGCAGGAATCATCAGCGTAAACACAATATGCCTTACAAGCCTGGCATGCCTCTCGCTGCAGATTAGCCGGTGCGCCACTGCACCTGGAGAGCCCCCTCTCTGGGACTCTAAGTAACTGCTGCCCCACTTTACACAGGGCAGCCCAACTCCCGGGCTCCTGGCAAAACAACGCCCCTCAATGTTGCAGCTGCCCACTGTTATACGGGGCAGCTGTAAAGTCAGCGCAACACAGGGGGGAGGTGGGCACCGACAATGTGCCCCGACACCACCCCCCCCCACCAAGTTAAGGGCGGGGCCCCACTCCAGGGCTTCTGGTTCAGTACTGCCCAAAACGTTGCAGCTGCCCGCTATCAAGTGGGGCAGCTGGGAAGTAAAATGGGCCCTGGTCCCGGGGGCGGGCACCGGCAATGTGCCCCGACACACCCCCCAACCACCAGCAGACTGGGCCCCACTCACCGGGCTCACTGGAGGACTCCGCTCCTTGGGTCCATGGGGACTTCAACGCGGGGGGCAGGCACCGACCATGTGCCTCGAGGCCCCCCCACGCCATACTCTCCAGGCGGCTGCTGGCACTGCGGGGCTTCCCTTCACCACGGGAGCCCAGCCGACTCTCCGCAGCACTTCTCCCGCTGGTCGGGACCTCTTCTCCTCTCCGGACTTCACCCGGGCCCCCTCCTGGGACCCGGGACTTCGATGTGAGGCTTGCGGGGCTCTCCTTCCCCCACGGGAGCCCCGCCGACGACCGGCAGCACTTTCGCTGGCTTCCGGCGTTCTCCTTCCTGCCGGCAGGCCACGCCCCCAACCAGGTGTGCTCCTGCCTGGCTTCTGGGTCGCTGCGAGCAGAGCAGCGGCCCGGGGTTTTCTCTGCGCCCGGGCTGCGGCGGTGATTTCTTTCTTGGCGGCAATACGCGGGGTGGGCTCCCGTTTTTAAATAAAACGCCAATACGGGGTAGGCTCCCGTTAAATTAGCATAAAAACCACGGGGTGGGCTCCCGCTGGTTTGAATAAGCCTAGATGCGCCGCTGCAGACACCCACAATGCGGGGGCGAAATATATAGCGCTCACCAGGCGCTAGATAGCAGAGGGGCGCAGGAATAAAGGCAATAGCGCTCCTCTTCGGGGAATCAGAAAATAGTGCCCACGAGGCGCTAGGCAGGCAGGGACCTAGGACTGCAGCCCTCACAAGCCGAGCACAGTCACTTAAGATATAGCGCTCTCGCAGCACAGCGCTGCAGGTGTCAGCGCCTCACCTCTTGGGCAGTAAGTTAAGCGCTCCTCTTCTCCAGGCGCTAGCCAGCAGGCAGGGCACAGTTGTAGCGCTCACAAGGCGCTAGGTAGGAGAGCATCCGGCACTACTGGGTAAGATCAGTGGTCAGTGGGTACTCATCAGTACAGGACCGCAGCTCCTAGGAACAGTCATCCCCCATAAAGTGGCACTCCTCCTGGGTCAGCAGTCTTCACTCCAGAAGCGGGCTCTCACTAGCCCTGTGGACAGCGGAGGGGTACAAATGGGCTCAGGGGCCAGCACACAGGCCCATGCGGCGGTACCTCCTGGCAGAGTGTCCCCTCGCGATCAAGTCCACGCTCAGTCTGACCACATGGTATCCCAGCTCCGTTATTTATACACCCCTCACCCCACCTACCAGAAAGGGCTGGAAGCTTCTGGAAGGTTCCCTGGGGAACCGGTCCCAACTGGTTTAGGGGGAGGTGTAGAGCACTCTGGGTGCCAGGCTTCCCTCCAAAAGCTGGGGGTGCTGGGAAACAAACGACTAGACTGGTAACCCGCCTCTGGCAGGCAGGCACAAGCACACAGCAATGGCGTCCATTTTAAAAGGAAAATTTACACAAGGGTCAAAATCAACCTGCGTACACCATTGCGCAGTATTTAACATTTGCATTTCAGATACATCAGCATGACATGTTTATTCCCACAAAAGCGAAAAATTCAGGGAAAAAGGGCCAAGTCCAACACAACCCCCTCCCAGCCAAAAGCCAGGGTAGACCGATCAATGCCTTGATGGGCTTCCCTGCTTGGGGCGAGAAAACGTGGACACGGGCCCGCAACTGCAGGGGCACCCGCAGGTTCTCCGCCACTCTGGAACCCGGTGGTTCCCTCTCTCAAACCTCCCTGGGCCAACTAAGCCACCCCACTGGTGCTCCCTAGTTGTCTGCGGCCAGGACCAGGTGCTAGGCCGTCCAGATGTCTCTGGCCCTTGCTGTCTCACAGAGTGGGGGGCAGTAGCCCCAGGCCCGTAGTACCCGTCGGCCACCCTCCTTCTCCTCCGTGCAGTGCCAAACTGCCACTGGTCCTCCCACCTGGGGTCCGCACCCTCAGGCTGACCAGCAGTCAGGGGCGAGGCTCTCCTCCCCCTACCTCTCCTTCTGGGGTTCTGCACTCTCCTTCTATGCGGGGCACCCTCAGACCACCACTCTCTCCCTCGTCCAGGGCCGTGGCCCTGCAACCGATCCCCCAACCCAGGGTATAACCCTTAGGTTGAACCGGGGCCAGAGGCGAGTCCTCCCTCCCTCTGCACCCCCTCCCAGAGTTCTGCACCCTCCCAACTGGAGTAGTACCCCTGGAAGACAACTCTGGGGGGACACTGCTTACAGACGTCCCTCCCGCCAGGTCAGGCAATACCTGAACCGGGCCTCCCAACCCAAGATCGAAGCCCTGTGGCTGAGCCGGTGCCAGAGGCGAGTCCTTCCTCCCTCTGCACCCCCTTCCAGAGTTCCGCACCCTCCCACCTGGAGAAGTACCCCTCGAAGTCAAACCGGTAGGGACCCTGATTACAGGTGTCCCACCCTTCAGGTCAGGCAGTCCCTGAACCTGGCATCCCAGCCCAGGATCTAAACCCTGCGACTGAGCAGACCCCAGAACCCCTGGAGCTCTGATTACAGATGTCCCTGGTTCTCCTGACACTAGGGGATCCCCTCAGTGGATGGCCATCAGGACAGCCTAGGCTCCCAACCTGGGGCTCCCTTATGGAACTCTCCAGGCCCTGAGACTATGGTTGGGGCACCTCGGGACACCTCCCCGTCTCACTCCTTCCTGTAGATAGGACGTGAGGCCCTACAACCCTCTCACTACCGTGGAACCTAGCTGGGCTATTCCGCACCTCTCCCACCTCGCTGGGTTGGAAGATCCGTGCACCATTCCCTCCCGGGTCACTCCCCAATGCCCTCTCAGACTCTCTGGCACTCACTCAAAGGTCTGCCTCCCGTGCAAGCTCCCTGGGGTCGGAGAGCCCACACTGCAACAGGTGGTGGCGCAACCTTGGGAAACAATTCCTTAGCATGTGTTCCTTGATAACTACATGGAACAGCCCTTCCCAATCATTCACCGCGCTACCCACCACCCAATCCTCCAATGCAGTCCAACACACGACCACATACTCCCCCCAAGACTGATGGGACAGTTTCTTGCCGCCCCTAAATTCCAAACTGCCCCCCTCCTCCTGGGGATCAGGCACCATCTTCCGGGCTCTGGGAGTGGGACTTCCCACACTGGAATCCCACCGCTGCCACCAATGTTAGAAACGGGTAGCGTGGTGCAGAGCGGGCGGCTCAAACTCCAGAGGAAATGTGTAAAGCATCTGCGCAGCACACACAGGCGACACACCAGGCACACTACAAAAAGAGACTCCACACCAGGTTAGGTGAAAAAACAGCATATGTATTATGCAGAACCCATTAGAATGCAATCACAGGTGTACACATTGTGCCAACTGGCACCAGGTAGCAATATACAGGGGGAATTATTTACAGGGCAGGGCCACTCGGGCCGCTGTCAGAACCATCACTAAGTACCAAGAATAAATGTACAGTCCATCAGCAACCAGGGTGTGACGGCCAGTAGCTACTGCCACAATCATGCACTGAGCAACGTCACGTTTGCATAAATCCCTATAGCATGGGCCAAAAACACATTAGGTCATGAGTCACAGCAACATTAGGCCTAACCATACTAGATCCGGCGGGAATCTAGAACCTCTTAGCACCTCATCAGGCATAAAAACTAGCCGTGTAGACAGTAGGGGAAAACATTATCATGAATCAATGCATTAGGCATAAACATACCGTCATCACAGTAGAAGGAGGCATGAACCCCATGACATGAGGCCTACTTGCATGGGGTATCTCCATACTCCGCGGGGGCCTAAACCATGAGCCTATATCACATCCTGCATTAGGGGAAGGCATTAGGCATCAATACATTAGCATAGGTCACATTAGCGCGAGGCAGAAATTATTAGGCAGAACACCAACAGTATACGCCTTGGGGGAAAAAGAACATCTGGCATCAACCTCAGTGTAGAAACATTAGGCGTTATCATTGGGCATCACTCCCATTAGCAGTGGGCTAACCCTGTGGCATCCCAATTAGACATCCAGAACGCATTATACCTCAATTATGGGGCAGGAATCACATTTGCATCAGGCCTGAACCCATGACCATTAGGCATAACCTGATTAGCATTATAGTATGACATTGGCATAATCACCGGAGCATAAACCACATTACCATAGGCCCTGCTAGCATAGATGCGTTATGCATAAACCATGGTGCAGGAATCATCAGCGTAAACACAATATGCCTTACAAGCCTGGCATGCCCTCGCTGCAGATTAGCCGGTGCGCCACTGCACCTGGAGAGCCCCTCTCTGGGACTCCAAGTTACTGCTGCCCCACTTTACACAGGGGAGCCCAACTCCCGGGCTCCTGGCAAAACAACGCCCCTCAACGTTGCAGCTGCCCACTGTTATACGGGGCAGCTGTAAAGTCAGCGCAACACAGGGGGGAGGTGGGCACCGACAATGTGCCCCGACACCACCCCCCCACCAAGTTAAGGGCGGGGCCCCACTCCAGGGCTACTGGTTCAGTACTGCCCAAACGTTGCAGCTGCCCGCTATCAAGTGGGGCAGCTGGGAAGTAAAATGGGCCCTGGTCCCGGGGCGGGCACCGGCAATGTGCCCCGACACACCCCCCAACCACCAGCAGACTGGGCCCCACTCACCGGGCTCACTGGAGGACTCCGCTCCTTGGGTCCACAGGGACTTCAACGCGGGGGCCTCGAGGCTCCCCTACGCCATACTCTCCAGGCGGCTGCTGGCACTGCAGGGCTTCCCTTCACCACGGGAGCTCCGCCGACTCTCCGCAGTACTTCTCCCGCTGGTCGGGACCTCTTCTCCTCTCCGGACTTCACCCGGGCCCTCTCCTGGGACCCGGGACTTCGATGTGAGGCTTGCGGGGCTCTCCTTCCCCCACGGGAGCCCCGCCGACGACCGGCAGCACTTTCGCTGGCTTCCGGCGTTCTCCTTCCTGCTGGCAGGCCACGCCCCCAACCAGGCACGCTCCTGCCTGGCTTCCGGGTCGCTGCGAGCAGAGCAGCGGCCCGGGGTTTTCTCTGCGCCCGGGCTGCGGCCGTGATTTTTTTCTTGGCGGCAATACGCGGGGTGGACTCCCGTTTTTGAATAAAACGCCAATACAGGGTAGGCTCCCGTTAAATTGGCATAAAAACCACGGGGTGGGCTCCCGCTGGTTTGAATAAGCCTAGAAGCGCCGCTGCAGACACCCACAATGCGGGGGCGAAATATATAGCGCTCACCAGGCGCTAGATAGCAGAGGGGCGCAGGAATAAAGGCACTAGCACTCCTCTTCGGGGAATCAGAAAATAGTGCCCACGAGGCGCTAGGCAGGCAGGGACCTAGGCCTGCAGCCCTCACAAGCCGAGCACAGTCACTTAAGATATAGCGCTCTCGCAGCACAGCGCTGCAGGTGTCAGCGCCTCACCTCTTGGGCAGTAAGTTAAGCGCTCCTCTTCTCCAGGCGCTAGCCAGCAGGCAGGGCACAGTTGTAGCGCTCACAAGGCGCTAGGTAGGAGAGCATCCGGCACTACTGGGTAAGATCAGTGGTCAGTGGGCACTCATCAGTAGAGGGCCGCAGCTCCTAGGAACAGTCATCCCCCATAAAGTGGCACTCCTCCTGGGTCAGCAGTCTTCACTCCAGAAGCGGGCTCTCACTAGCCCTGTGGACAGCGGAGGGGTACAAATGGGCTCAGGGGCCAGCACACAGGCCCATGCGGCGGTACCTCCTGGCAGAGTGTCCCCTCGCGATCAAGTCCACGCTCAGTCTGACCACATGGTATCCCAGCTCCGTTATTTATACACCCCTCACCCCACCTACCAGAAAGGGCTGGAAGCTTCTGGAAGGTTCCCTGGGGAACCGGTCCCAACTGGTTTAGGGGGAGGTGTAGAGCACTCTGGGTGCCAGGCTTCCCTCCAAAAGCTGGGGGTGCTGGGAAACAAACGACTAGACTGGTAACCCTCTGGCAGGCAGGCACAAGCACACAGCAATGGCGTCCATTTTAAAAGGAACATTTACACAAGGGTCAAAATCAACCTGCATACACCATTGCGCAGTATTTAACATTTGCATTTTAGATACATCAGCATGACATGTTTATTCCCACAAAAGCGAAAAATTCAGGGAAAAAGGGCCAAGTCCAACACATGTCAACACTGTTGAGGAGTGAAGACTACCTGAAAGGACACATCACTGCACGCATCCAGTCAAGTAGCACACAGCCACACTCACACAGCAACTGAGCACCAACAACACATATCAGGCAAGCACAATACATTGACAAAACATCCCTGTATACTCACATTCAGGCGAAAAAGTTGTTGATGAGCTGTGTGCGGACATCACCATCATCATCACTGGCATCGTGGCCCAGGCCAGGATCCTCCACAGGTGGCGGATGTTGGTCATCGTCATCTGGGATGAGAGGCAACTCCTTCCTCACTGCCATGTTGTGTAGCATGCAGCAGACTATGATGATTTTGCACACCTTAGCAGGTGCATATGGGAGAGCCCCTCTTGTCTTGTCCAGGCAGCGGAAGCAGCTCTTCAGGAGACCAAAGGTTCGCTCGATCACTCTCCTGGTCCGACCATGTGCCTTATTGTAGCGCATCTCTGCTGGTGTCACAGGGTTCCTGAGGGGTGTCAGCAACCACGGCATGTTGGGGTATCCGGAGTCACCGACATACAGACAATTGCACATTAGCTGAGTTTGAAAAGAGCGTGGAAAACAATATTGCCAAACACACACAATGTCAAACAGTCAGTACACACCGACAAGCCAGGCACGCTGGTTCTGCATCTGTGCCATCATCCTCGGGATGCGACTAATCCTCCTGATGTACGCATCGTGCGCAGAACCGGGAAATCGTGCACACACATGTGAAATAGACATGTCCGCCAGACATACCACCAGAGCATTAATTGAATGGAAATGTTTCCGGTTCCGGTATGGCAGCTCATGTGCATGTGGTGGTACCAAAGCCACATGTGTCCCATCAATGGAGCCGATGACATGTGGCATCCTCCCCAGTGCATAGAAGTCACTCTTGATGTCAGTGAGTTGTTGTGGGTTAGGGAAGTGGATGTAGAGGTCCAGGAAAGTTAACATTGCCTCCAACACATCGCGCAGCACACGGCTGAACATAGTCTGTGACATCCCACCAGCAGACGCCACAGTGTATTGAAAGGTACCGGTGGCAAAGAAGTGTAGGGCAGCCATCACCTTCACCTTGGGGGTCAGCGCTGTAGGGTATGGCTGGCCAGGTTGCAAATGTGGGGCCAACTGCTCCGCCAAATCCTCAATCAGTGTCCTGGTGAAGCGGTACCATCGGATGCAGTCACGTTCAACCATGGTAGCTAGGTCAGGGAACGGTCTATGGACAGCTGGTCTCCTGCAGTACATAGGTGAGCAAAGGAAGATAGTAAGTTCCCCTACCTATGTGGCACTGACCATGCTAAATTTCACATGAGACATCATAAACAGACACAAGTGCTTTATGTGTGTGCTGTTGTGTATGGACACATATGTGACCTACATGCCCATCATCTCACATCTCATCTCAACATGTGTACACAACAAGTTCCATGTTGTGCTGTGTCAACTCAATGGGCTGTGTCACAGTACATCTGTACTGATGTCACATACCAAACACACACCACAGTGACAAGTGAGGACAGATGTCTTCCCTGCATCACAGCTCCTTGACATGCAGATACTCAGGGACCTTGTATTGCCACACGGACACTGGCATGATGTGGCGTATCATGTACACGCCACTACACGCCCATGACTCCCACAGGAAGTGGCCCCTGATGTCGCTGCAGGACTTACATGGACATCTGTGACACACAGACACAACATCAATGTACATGCACAAACCACATGGATGTGGAGACTGTTTACCATTGGGCACATGGAATCTGAGACATCAGAAACACAATATGCGCACAGACTGTGGATGTACATCACAATTGTGGCACTGGAACACCCTGTGTCACACATACCATCCCACCTAAGAGTCAGGGTGCATGTAACATGTCATACACAGAGTCCCCCTGGAACTGTGCACATGCCTCAAGCTCTGAACTGTACAGTTGTCTATTACAGTGGTAATGTGCACGAACACACAAAGGAAGCTGTCCCCATGAACCCTTGCACAGTCTGGGAGTGGCTGCCACAAAGTGCTACACAATAAATCATATGTTGACCCCCATACACACACAGGTAATGCAGCCTTACATGCCTTTGGATACACTGTGTCACAGGCTGTGGTGTTGCAGGTGTGCACCTGAGTCCCTGGCAAGGAACAGTGGGTGGCATCCATTATCCAGTGACACCAACAGTGGCAGACGCGGGTGACTTCAGGAAAGGCGCATCGTACAGTACGAGACCGATCCGTACGCATGCCTGGCCCATAGATTGTAATGGGGAGAGACGCGGGTGAGTTTTAAAAATACGCATCGTACACCCAGGGACCGAGCCGTGATTACGCTTTGGCTATGGACTATCTTGGAGACGGGTGCGTGTTGTTTGTCGAAATACGCGTCGTACACCCAGGGACCGAGCCGTGCATACGCTTTGGCTATGGACTATCATGGAGACTGGTGCGTGTTGTTTGTCGAAATACGCGTCGTACACCCAGGGACCGAGCCGTGCATACGCTTTGGCTATGGACTATCATGGAGACGGGTGCGTGTTGTTTTTCGAAATACGCGTCGTACAGTCAGGGACCGAGCCGTGCATACGCTTTGGCTATGGACCATCATGGAGACGGGTGCGTGTTGTTTGTCGAAATACGTGTTGTACAGTCAGGGACCGAGCCGGGCATACGCTTTGGCTATGGACTATCATGGAAACGGGTGCGTGTTGTTTTCCAAAATACGCGTTGTACAGTCAGGGACCGAGCCGTGCATTCGCTTTGGCTATGGACTATCATGGAGACGGGTGCGTGTTGTTTTTCGAAATACGCGTCGTACAGTCAGGGACCGTGTCGTGCATACGCTTTGGCTATGGACTATCATGGAGACGGATGCGTGTTGTTTTCCGTCATACGCATTGTACAGTCAGGGACCGAGCCATGCATACGCTTTGGCTATGGACTATCATGGAGACGGGTGCGTGTTGTTTGTCGAAATACGCGTCGTACACCCAGGGACCGAGCCGTGCATACGCTTTGGCTATGGACTATCATGGAGACGGGTGCATGTTGTTTTTCGAAATTCGCGTCGTACAGTCAGGGACCGAGCCGTGCATACGCTTTGGCTATGGACCATCATGGAGACGGGTGCGTGTTGTTTGTCGAAATACGTGTTGTACAGTCAGGGACCGAGCCGTGCATACGCTTTGGCTATGGACTATCATGGAAACGGGTGCGTGTTGTTTTCCAAAATACGCGTTGTACAGTCAGGGACCGAGCCGTGCATTTGCTTTGGCTATGGACTATCATGGAGACGGGTGCGTGTTGTTTTTCGAAATACGCGTCGTACAGTCAGGGACCGTGTCGTGCATACGCTTTGGCTATGGACTATCATGGAGACGGGTGCGTGTTGTTTTCCGACATACGCATTGTACAGTCAGGGACCGAGCCATGCATACGCTTTGGCTATGGACTATCATGGAGACGGGTGCGTGTTGTTTTTCGAAATACGCGTTGTACAGTCAGGGACCGAGCCATGCATACGCTTTGGCTATGGACTATCATGGAGACGGGTGCGTGTTGTTTTTCGAAATACGCGTCGTACACCCAGTGACCGAGCCGTGCAGACGCTTTGGCTATGGACTATCATGGAGATGGGTGCGTGTTGATTTTCGAAATACGCGTTCTACACCCAGGGACCGAGCCGTGCATACGCTTTGGCTATGGACTATCATGGAGACGGGTGCGTGTTGTTTTTCGAAATACGCGTTGTACAGTCAGGGACCGAGCCGTGCATACGCTTTGGCTATGGACTATCATGGAGACGGGTGCGTGTTGTTTTTCGAAATACGCGTTGTACAGTCAGGGACCGAGCCGTGCATACGCTTTGGCTATGGACTATCATGGAGACGGGTGCGTGTTGTTTTTTGAAATACGCGTCGTACACCCAGGGACCGAGCCGTGCATATGCTTTGGCTATGGACTATCATGGAGACGGGTGCATATTGTTTTTCGAAATACGCGTTGTACACCCAGGGACCGAGCCGTGCATACGCTTTGGCTATGGACTATCATGGAGACGGGTGCGTGTTGTTTTACGAAATACGCGTTGTACAGTCAGGGACCAAGCCGTGCATACGCTTTGGCTATGGACTATCATGGAGACGGGTGCGTGTTGTTTTTCGAAATACGAGTCGTACACCCAGGGACCGAGCCGTGCATACGCTTTGGCTATGGACTATCATGGAGACGGGTGCGTGTTGTTTTTCGAAATACGAGTCGTACACCCAGGGACCGAGCCGTGCATACGCTTTGGCTATGGACTATCATGGAGATGGGTGCGTGTTGTTTTTCGAAATACGCGTTGTACAGTCAGGGACCGAGCCCTGTGCACGTATTGGCTATGGCCTGTCATGGATACGGACGCGGATTCGAAACTTGTACGAATCGTGAGCCGAAAATTCTGTTGGCTCACCACAACAATGTTGCAATTTCAATGGTGTTCTGAAGTTGAAATTTCAAACGATGCGGAAGGCGTGTACGACTTGTGCAATTCCATGGATTGGCCAGATTCATTAGATGCAAACGTGTCGGACCTATTGCATTGTACGCATGGGACAGATTCTGACTCTGCAGCACAGATATAAGGCTGTGTGTGGCCCTGAGAGCACACTTGCCTGCACTACATGCTCCAGATTGACATCTCTGCTACCACTGCTGCTGTCTCTGCATCCTCTGGCTTCAAGAATGGCACGTACTGTGGAGAGGGCCCCAGCCTTCACAGAGGAGGAGAACCAGGCCCTGCTGGACAGCCTCCTTCCACAGTACAGCAAGCTGTATGGGAAACCAGGGGAGCAGGTGAGTGTGCAAACCACATTCTTTCTCATTGTGCATGTTGTCTGACTAGCAGTACTAGCATTGTGTACACCAGTGGCTAGCATGCTCACTGAGTAGCTGTCACCCCCAAAGTGTGTAGTTACATGTACTGAACAGGTACTGTGCTGACCGAGTGTAAATTGAGTAGTTTGTCATTCCCAGGCAATGTTTGCATGCTGTAACTGCTGGACAACTGTCCATTACCATGGTTGCACTACCTGTGTACATCTTGTGCCCCTGTGATTGAGACATGTATTTGCAACTGTGTGATGCACAAATATGTTGCATGTGTAGTGATGCTCTTCTGACTTTGTCATCCTCACAGGTTGATGCCCATGAGAAGCAGGAGATCTGGCTGACCATCGCCCAGGCAGTACGATCTGTGGGGATCTACAGGCTCCGCATCCGCAACTGCCAGAAGAGGTGGCAGGACCTTCGTGGCTGGACCCGGTGGATCGCAAGAGTCCAGCTGAAGCTGTCGCCTCCTCGCAGGAGGGGCGGACGACGCCACCTGACACCCCACATGCTCCGGATACTGGCGGTGGTCTTCCCTGACCTGGATGGGCAGTTGAAGGCCGGACAGCAGCAAGGAGGGGGTAAGTGCTAGCCTTTTCTGTGACCTTTGTCTCACATGCTGTTTGCACTCCTTTAGGCTGGTTACACTCCCACAGTGCGTCTGTCTGCTACAACAAGAGTCAAGTTCCTCAATTGTGTTATGCCCCATCCTCATCTGATACACAGGTGTGGGCCTTTCAGTCTGTGACTTCTGTCACTTGGGTTCTGTGTCCTTGCTGTTGACTAAGGTTAAAGTTGGGGACAGCATCTGCTACAGGGACTTTGTTGTGGGCTTCATGACTGGGTCAATTGGTTACACATTTGCCGAAATCTGACATGTACTGTGTGTGGTCCATTTATATGTGTCCAACTGCTGATCTGACTCACCACATGTGTCTGGGGTATTTACAACACACCCATGCAGCAGGTGAGACCAATGTTGGGGCCACAGAAGAATGTACATCATGTGTGTCACACATGCATAGCCACCTGCCTAGTGTTCATGGTAATCCCATGTTGCACAGGGACCAGGACAGGTATACCCTCTCCGGCTATAATTAGCATTCTGCTCTCCTACTCCTGTGTGTCATCCAACATGTTGGACATTGTGTAATGTGCACTCAGGTGACTGCCTCTGTGTCATTGTGTACTGGCCTAGCTTTTCGGACTACTGGAGTGTGACACAGTTTGGGGTGTGCAGCCATCTGAGATGTGGCTGTTGAGTCTGCACATGGGGTAAAACATGGGTGTATCATGACTTGAGTGTGCCCAATGGTCATTTCAACATTCAAGTGCAAGCAGCTCATTATCGTTCTCATCAGCCTGTGATGTGTACATGTGTACAGAGTTGTGTTTGCACTTACTCAGATGTCACATGTGAATGACGTGGGTGCATCAGAGTCCTAATGATGTGGGTAGCAGGGGGGTACATGTGCACTTGACAGCTACCGAGGTTGCAATCCCAAAACATCCATGATGGTGGCACAGTGCAGACTGCTGTTTTTGGTATGCACTGCCCCTGTGACAGGAGCCAGTGATGACTGATTTGCCAGACATGGCTGTGCCATGGCATACCACTTGCAAAGGTGTATCCTGCAGTATTGTGAGATGTCATGCATGCACCCCATTTTTACATTGGCTATCAAGACATGACGCCATCATGGTGTCTGGTGATGAGTGACGAACCATTATCTCGGCAATGACTCTGCCCATCCCTTTCCCTGACACATGTACTGAGTAACTGGCAGGAGAAGGGATATGTGTGTAGTGACACATTTCAATCTTAACTCTTGGAAGTTGGACAACGGTCTATGTGGTGCATGTGTGCACACATGATTGTTTCCATCCTACATGCACCACATAGATGGCTCCATGGATATGAGGGATATGAGGGGCATGGTTGAGTGGCAGGCCGACAAGTGGCTAGTTCAAATATGTGTCAGCACTTTTTGCAATGTTTAGCAACTGATGCCAAGGCTTGATCTGTAATGTGCTGTACTTACTGTGGTGTGTCAGGTCAATACAGGTGACTGATGTGGATCTGTTTTTCATGATTGTTTGCAGATACATCTACGGCCACAGGAGGAGACAGCTCCACGGACCAGGAGGAGCCGCAGAGCCAGACTGGGTCAGCTGCCGGGGAGTCGGAGGAACCCAGTGGCACGGAGGGTGAGGGGAGCCACACCGAGGAGACCTCAGCGCCATCCACCTCAGCTGAGGAACACAGCAGCTCGGATGATGACTCCCTTGTGGAGGCGGGTGTCAGCAGCCACCAGACACCAGCTAGCAAGTCTGTCCCCACCACCACCACCACCATCACCACCCTCCCATCTGCTCCCATCCCTACGGTCCGTGGAGGGTCCCGTGTTGGGGCCCATGTCTCCTTTGTGCCAGGCACCGCATCCCCTGCCCCTGTATCCCCTGCTGCCCTGAGTGTGGAGTCTGTGGACTTGCTTAAGCGGCTCCATGTAGGACAGACATCGGTGCTGAGTGTCCTCAATGCTCACACCAGTCTGTTGACACAACTGGTGTCCTTCATGGAGGGCATCTCATCTAACATGTCTGCCCTACAGAGGACCATTCAGTCCATGGCCTCCTCACTGACAGCAGCAGTGTCCCTCCTCCAACAGTCCCTCACCCCTCCTACCTCTGCCCCATCCACAATCCCCACTACCCTACCTGTCCAACACACACACACACACGGCACAGGCAAGCACCACCACAGACACGAGCAGCACACGGCCACGCAAGCCCAAATCCCAACGCACACGCACGCACACTCAGGGGACTGATACCACACACACAGGGGATGGGGCCCAGACACACACACAGGCATCCATGAGCACTCCGCAGTCCTCAGATGCCTCTCCCTCCAAAACCCCTTCCCTTGCCTCACCTGCAACCCCCCTTCCCAGAAGCTCTTCCTCTGTGACCTTGGCCTCTTCCCCACAGATCCATCTGATCCTACTCACAAGGGGAAGAGGAAGTCACCACGCACAGAGGGGAGTTCCCCTGCCACACGGACACCCTCCCCCAGGCGCAGTAACACTGAGGCCCCCATACGCAAATCCCCCCGGACCAGGAAGAGCAAGACCCCACCAAAATCACACAGTTCCACCACACAGTCTCCATCCTCCAGCCCCCAGGCCACCACTCCACAGGTTCCCCCGCCACACCCTGCCCCAGGTTCCCACACACACCGATACCACATCCCCAAAATGATCAGGCCCTCCCCCCTGGCACATGCACTTCCACCCCCACCCCACACGCTCAGCCTGTTCCTGCCACTGGTGTGGAGACCGTGTCCCCCCTCTGTCCTGGCCACCTCATCTGCACCCCATTCCACTCCTTCGGAGATTGGCACTGCAGTGGAGTCCACATCCACCCCGTCTGACTTGGGCACTGCAGTGGAGAACCCGTCCACTACATCTGACCTGCCCACCACATTGGTGCCGGCACCCACCACATCTTGCTTGAGCCCTGCATTGTTGCCGGCACCCACCACATCTGGCTTGAGCCCTGCAGTGGTGACGGCGCCCACTGTATCAGACACCTCCACTGCAGTTGCCAGTGACACTCCTGCACCCACCACCCCTCCCCTGCCTCATTCTGCTATCCCCTGATCTGTCCCTGCGGTGCCTGGCCGGCCCATATGTATGCCCCTCCAAGGGGGGATGTCCCCTGTCGGTAGCAGTGCAGGCAAGCAATGGGTGACATTTGTCACATTTCACCCTGTTTGGACTATGTGAATGGACTGGCCATTGGCCTTTGTTTACTTTGGACTTCCCAGTTTAAAAGTTCCAATTGCTGAATAAAGCCTCTATTGTTATCTAGTGGTTTTGCTTTTGATGTACATGATGTTGTTGAGTATTATCATGCATTTGCTGTTGTAATACTGTTGTTGAGATCAGGAAAGTGAAGTGTTGGTGTGATGGACTCCATGTGGCCCATGGGATATGTGTCCAATTGGGGTCTGTATCCATGTCATACTTAGCAGCAATCTGAGTGTGTCATGATTACCAAATTTGGCACAGGGATTTTCATCTTTCATTTGCCAGATGACATTTGTGGCTTGCAGTCATGCACATCTGTTGGGCTCAACATTGGTAAATTTGTCTATCTCCCTGACTGTGGGCCCATCTCCACTGGACATGCAGGTTTGCGCATCAATGATGTGGAAGTCTACTGTGTCATCAGTGCAACTTGCTAAACATGTGTATTGAGTATGTGCAGATGACTTGAGGGACACCCCCATACACAGGCTGATGTGACCAGAGCCTTCATTGTGTTGTAAATGTTGGCTCAGTGACCAAGTTTTATGGTGACATGACAGAGCCCTGCATAGACAACGTTTGGCACAGATGACCTTCCACAGGAGTGGAGTCACCTCATGGCAGTGTGTTATTCCGTGACATTGCCTGAGCCCATGGTGTGTGTTCTGTGAGCATGTCTGGGTGTGTTTCCTTCCATTCCTTTTTACTACACAGGCTGTATTCCCTACAGATGTTCCAGTTTGTGGTGCTTGCTGAGTTGTCCTGTGTTCATCTCACAGCTTGGGACAGGGTTTTCTTGGCTGTTGGTACATGGCTAACTACTGGTCATTAGGGTGTCATCCCTAGGTGTGTTTGTTGTGAGGTCCTGGGATGTGGGCAAACGCACGTGGGACACATTCAGGATTCCCCAAGGCCATTTTGTGTTTACGCCATCATGTTGTTATGTCTATGTGGTATCTTTCAGTGATTGTGACACGTGTATGTGTGTGTGACTGCTCCCACTACTCAGGTACAGTGGTGCAATGTTGGAAGGTGTCAGCATGTGTTCAATATGGGTCTCCTTGGGTTCTTAATTGGTGTGTGACTGTGGCAGGGATCCCAATGATTCTAGTACATTTCAGCTCATGGCAATGTCCCGCATACTGTGCAGTGTGTCAGACATTCACGAGGGTCGTTGACTGGGCACGTGTGATGAATGATGGGTACCTTAGATCCCCACCCCCACCCCTGGGATTGTCATGGGTGCATGTGCAGTGTCACCAGTCCATGTGGGCTTCACTGATGCACATTGGTGCAGATCCAGGTGTGTGGTGTTTGGAGTGGCCAAATGTGAGTTGTGTTGTAGCTAGGCCCCTACCTCCATTTGGGCCTTGCATTACAGGCCATGCCCTGTGGTTTCTGTTTGTGTGATGGCAGTTTGTTGGTCAGGAATCATGACCCAGTGTGCACAGGTGACTGTGCTTCACAGTATGTGCAACATCTACATTTGTCATCACAGGGGAATTACTATGCATGCTAGTGTCACCACATTGTGGGGTCCCTGAGGGTAGTGCTGTGGTGGTTGTGTCTCTTGCTGTGTTGGTTGATGTTCCGCCCAGCTTGTGTCACATTGATCTTTTGGGATCCCACTCATCTTACAATGTGTGATTGACCACAAAGGTGTGCCGAATCAATGAGTTTCTTTAGTTTGTCACTGTGTACACATCTGTGTGATTGCAGTTCTGCCCCCCTCATGTGTTGTGTAGTAGCCTGGGGACACTGACACACACACACACGTTGTGTTTGATATGCAGTGTGAGTCTGGCTGGCTGTGTCTGTGCATCTGCAGCACTGCATTGGTATGTGTTTTGTGGGCCATTGGGTGGATGTTGGTTGGAGATTCTTCCCTACTGTCCCTGGGACTCTTGCCTCATCAGTGTGCACATTCATCATGTTTGGTATGTCCCATAGCTGCCATGGTCTGGGACTTTGTGACCTAACAGCTGCAGCATCCACGCAATGCTTAGTTTGTGTATGTGTTTGTTCAGGTATGTATGTTTGCATTATGATGGCCACTTCTGTCATTGTCCAATTGGACACTGGAGGCATTCTCAGCCCCCATGGGCGATGCTTGTCTGCACATGGCAGAGGGTGTTTTTGTTGCACAGCAATCTTTGCCTCACCACATCTGTGTCTGTATGGGACACAACGACTACTTTGCCTCACACGTGCTTGTGGATTTGGGACCAGGAATCATACATGCTGTTTGGCAGTTGCAACTTTTTCATGACAACACTCACCTTTAGCTCACTGTGGTGTGTGTGGGTTTAGACCCCATTACCACAATGTGCAAAATGTGCTGTACTTTTAAACCCCACATTCACATTTTGCTCAGTGTGGTGAGTGGGGGTTTAGACCCCATTTCCACAATGATCATGGACTGGTGTAGTTTTGAACCCCACACTTACATTTTGGTCACTGTACTGATGGGGGTTTAGAACCCATTACCACAGTGAGCATAGACTGCAGTGGTTTCCCAACCCACACTGGCCTTTTGGTCACTGTGGTGAGTGGGGGTCCAGACCCCATTACCACAGTGATCATGTAATGCTTGAATAGTGAAACACACACTCAGGTTTTGGTCACACATGTGATGGGAGGTACATTGTCTGTTCACTGTCAGATTCACTGTTGTAGGCATTTGACACGGGAAACCCACTATTGCCATGATGGTAGGGGTGGTGTGTTTTGCATACACACTCACCCTATGTGTGTGGATGCTGGTAGTGTTATGCATCCCCATCCTGTGTGTGGCTACTGCTAGTACAGGTTGGCATCCAGCCCCTATGGGCTGGGCACTGGTGGTAGTGGTAGGCATCCAGCCCCCTATGAGTGGGGATGGTAGCAGTGATAGTCATCCAGCATCCTGGGAGTAGGGGCTACTGGTAGTGGTAGGCATCCAGCCCCCTATGAGTAGGGGGTACTGGTAGTGCTAGGCATCCAGCCCCTATGGGCTGGGCACTGGTGGTAGTGGTAGGCATCCAGCCCCCTATGAGTGGGGGTACTGGTAGTGATGTGCATCCAGCCCCCTATGAGTGGGGATGGTAGCAGTGATAGTCATCCAGCATCCTGGGAGTAGGGGTACTGGTAGTGGTAGGCATCCAGCCCCCTATGAGTAGGGGTACTGGTAGTGCTAGGCTTCCAGACCCTATGGGCTGGGCACTGGTGGTAGTGGTAGGCATCCAGCCCCCTATGTGTAGGGGGTACTGGTAGTGATGTGCATCCAGCCCCCTATGAGTGGGGATGGTAGCAGTGATAGTCATCCAGCATCCTGGGAGTAGGGGGTACTGGTAGTGGTAGGCATCCAGCCCCCTATGAGTAGGGGTACTGGTAGTGCTAGGCATCCAGCCCCTATGGGCTGGGCACTGGTGGTAGTGGTAGGCATCCAGCCCCTATGTGTAGGGGGTACTGGTAGTGGTAGGCATCCAGACCCCTATGAGTGGGGATGGTAGCAGTGATAGTCATCCAGCATCCTGGGAGTAGGGGTACTGGTAGTGGTAGGCATCCAGCCCCCTATGAGTGGGGGTACTGGTAGTGCTAGGCATCCAGCCCCTATGGGCTGGGCACTTGTGGTAGTGGTAGGCATCCAGCCCCCTATGAGTAGGGGGTACTGGCAGTGCTAGGCATCCAGCCCCTATGGGCTGGGCACTGGTGGTAGTGGTAGGCATCCAGCCCCCTATGTGTAGGGGGTACTGGTAGTGATGTGCATCCAGCCCCCTATGAGTGGGATGGTAGCAGTGATAGTCATCCAGCATCCTGGGAGTAGGGGGTAGTGGTAGTCATCCAGCCCCCTATGAGTGGGGATGGTAGCAGTGATAGGCATCCAGCCCCCTATGTGTAGGGGGTACTGGTAGTGGTAGGCATCCAGCCCCCTATGTGTAGGGGGTACTGGTAGTGATGTGCATCCAGCCCCTATGGGCTGGGCACTGGTGGTAGTGGTAGGCATCCAGCCCCCTATGTGTAGGGGGTACTGGTAGTGATATGCATCCAGCCCCCTATGAGTGGGGATGGTAGCAGTGATAGTCATCCAGCATCCTGGGAGTTTGGGGTACTGGTAGTGGCAGGCATCCAACCCCCTATGAGTAGGGGGTACTGGTAGTGCTAGGCATCCAGCCCCTATGGGCTGGGCACTGGTGGTAGTAGTAGGCATCCAGCCCTCTATGTGTAGGGGTACTGGTAATGATGTGCATCCAGCCCCCTGTGAGCGGGGATGGTAGCAGTGATAATCATCCAGCATCCTGGGAGTAGGGGGTACTGGTAGTGGTAGGCATCCAGCCCCCTATGAGTGGGGGTACTGATAGTGGTAGGCATCCAGCCCCCTATGAGTGGGGATGGTAGCAGTGATAGGCATCCAGCCCCCTATGTGTAGGGGGTACTGGTAGTGGTAGGCATCCAGCCCCCTATGTGTAGGGGGTACTGGTAGTGATGTGCATCCAGCCCCCTATGAGTGGGGACGGTAGCAGTGATAGTCATCCAGCATCCTGGGAGTAGGGGGTACTGATAGTGGTAGGCATCCAGCCCCCTATGGGTAGGGGTACTGGTGGTGATGGGCTTCATGCCCCTATGGTAGAGCTGTTGCTAGTGTATGGCATATCAACATCCCTATGTGTGTGTGAATGATTGCGGGTACGTGTCGTTTGTTTTTGTGGTGGGTGTCTGACTTACCGTCACCGACGTAGGCGTCTGTTCCTGATCCGGTCATAGATGTAAAGTAGTGGGATGACCTGCGCGATGGGATTCATGCTGTCTTCGTCTCCTACTTGCTGATTGTTGCTCCGTCTCGTACACGTTGATAGTTGGTCCGTCTCGTAGTCGTGGATCGTGTTGTGGCGCGAATCGGACCTGAAATACTGCTCTCCCGGATGCTGTGACGTGCTGGAAGTGGCGACCCGTTCGGCGCGTAGCAAGTGCGCATCATACTTGTCCGGCCGGAAACTGCTGTGTATTTGCTTCCGTGCGACTCGAATAGGCGTTTACGGATCCGGCTCGTACGGGAATTGTAGCTGGGATCGGAGCGTACGGCTCGTTCGGATTTTGAGCACATTTGCGCATCGTACTTCCTTGCCCGGATGGTCCGCCTGCCGGTACGTGTCGTTCGGAAGGTAAGCCTACGAGCGGCTCTTTGAGGGCATACCGAGCGAGATCGGAATCGGCCCCTAAGTGCAGATTTCTGTAAATGTCTCCATAAACATTGGTTGAAGTGGAAGTAACATCCTTGTATAGATGTGTGGGGGTATAATTTTAGGATAGAATTTATCATGGCTTGTTCAAAGTCTATTACTATTCTTTGAGGGAAAAAGTCGTTTGTTTCTTGCTTTATTTTACCTAACATTTCAGTATACGTTGCATTCTGTTTGTTTGGTAATAAAGCATATATTAATGGAATGCAAGTATTATGATATTGCCCATGGATACTGTACAGTTGGTAGAATGGTTTAGGGCATATGCTGAAGGTGCCATCCATCATCCATGTTTGGCATTGTTGAAGTTTAGTTATATTGTTTGCTGTAGCAAACATAATAATCCTTTTATCTTTATTTTTGTTGTCAAAGAAAATAAAATGTTCATTATTGTGTGTTATACTAAGTTCTGGGGAATTATGACATCCTCAAAATTTTTAGGTGTAGGTATTGTTGGTGTTGTTGATTTTTTGTCCTAGCTATTGTTCTTTTAATAGAAGCAATTGATGGTAATTGACCTGTTGCTTCTCTGGGTACTTCAGGGGCGGTGCGTCCATTGGGGCATTGCTCCCCCGCCCGCGCCCGCAGCTCCCTCGGCGTCTCTGAACTTAAGTAAACTGACTCAGTTTACTTAAGTTCAGAGGCGCCCGAGGAGAACTTGACAATCATGTCAGTCAGCATGACGTCGGACCGCCCACACCCCCTTCAGAGTCTGAAGGGGGTGGGCGGTCCAGCATCATGTTGACTGACATGCATTGTCAGACCAGCCAGGGACAGGCAGCAGCACAAGTGCGCATGAGTGGGAAGGTCGGCGAATTTTCCGCCATGCCCAGTCATGCGCACTTGTGTTTGCACTGGCTTGCGCATGCCCATTAGGAGAGCGAGGGTTGAGCAAAGGCTCAAACCTCGGTCTCCTAATGGGCAGGCAGGTGAAGAGTAACCGTGCTCTAAGCCAATCCTGGCGCTGCTGGAGCAGCGCCAGTATTGGCTGAGGGGTTGTTGCCAGTGCCACTCCAGTGCTGTTCCTGTTTGAAGAGGCGCCAACGCAGACCCGGCCGAGAGCGGCGCGGACCCCGGACCGGTCAGGTAAGTTTTCTTTTTTTATTTTAAATTCCCCCGGCCCCCACCCCCGCGTGACCCCCAAAGAGAGTATTGTGACCCGCAACTGTATAAACTACTGTTTACAGCCAGAATCCTGAATTATCCACAGTGTGACCTTCAGGTGTGAGTCAGTATTTAGCTACGATCCGTGGAAGCACATTGAATGATTAATAGGGTCAGTAGGTGGCGGTAGAGGGTGAGTAATGGGCAGTTCTAGCTCTCAACTGAATATTACGGTGACCCTCAGAAAGTCATGCAGCACTCGAAATACAAGTGCCTAATGTTAGGCCATTCCCATGCGCCGGCTGCTTTCCATAGAAAAATTGCCCAGCCCTGTGTGTGCTGTTCTTCCGATCACTACAGGACCTGTACACACGGAGAGGCTGTAAAAAATAGTCTACGTTTGTATTAAGATTTTCTTTTTCCGATATTTGTCATGAGGTAATGCGCAGACAGAGATTCCCTGTGGTTCCATGGCAGCTTTAACTATGTTTCATTATTTATGGCTAGAAATTACACTCGCAGCTTGAAGAAAACAGAATTTTGCATTTTGAGATGAGAAAAGTGTTGCCCGCTGAGATTGAGTTATTCTCACGGGTTATCAACATCAAACTAGCCCGTAGCCCATTGGTATTCATGGCGTCATTTGAGTGGGGGTTTATTTATGCTGGTGAGTTGCCTTGATGATGTATGCAGGTGCGTGTGTGCATCCCCTGCAGGTTCAATCCGGATGTGTCTGGTGTAATGTGGGATTCCTTTAGGTGCGCACGCTCCCTCGATTTGTGTGACCCCGTCTCCTGTGCTCCATTCTCCCTTTAACACTGACTGTGTGTTTGCTCAGACAAAAACGCTTTCCTCCACACATTTATAAATCTGTTTTCCACTTATTCTCATTGTAAACCAATTTATAAGCGTTGATTTTTGGTTCTGAGGCTTATAAAGAATTATTTATGTCATGTCGTTTTATCCGGTGCGTTGATCTTCGGATGGTTATGCGGAGGTGTTAGGTTCTTTCTTTAATTTGCTTGGGTTGGTTGTGTGCGTCTTCGCTTTTGTTAGTGGGTGCTGTCTGGCAAATGTGTCTATTTTCTCTGGACGTAATAGTCCATTTGGATGTAGGAAGACTTTGTAAATGGCGCAATTTGGACCGTTTGCTTCAGGCGATCTTAACTTCCCATACATGATTACAGAGGATTTGGGACTGTCTTGTCAACCCTAATTTCATAGCATTTTTGATGCTTCTGGCTTTTCGTTATTGGAGTTTGTACAAACAAAGTTTTAATACATACATTTATACGCGAAGGAGACAGGAAACACATTGCCTTGAAGTTGGAATCAGCGTTGTACACATTACTTGTAAGTCATCTACGATCTGCAGCCGCATTCCTCTTCATGTGTCTCATCATCGATCTTACCCTCATTAGGAAATGTCAAAGTGAAATGTATATTTTGACTAATAATTCTAAAAGCACTCCAGCCGAAAATACGTGTATGAAAATATTGCAAGAGCTCAAAAGCACGTGATATTTATTAGGAAATAATGATCTGAAGGCAATCCTACTACAAAACTTTCAACAAGTCGTTTTTACCAGCAGCAATGAGCTTTTGGTCTGTGATTGATGGCAGAGGCCTTGGGTAGTTTAGGTCTCTGTGAGTGATGACACAAGCGAGAGATATGTGCTTACTGTGTAACATGTGCTTACAGTGGCCACTCCTCTGATGTATGGCATTAAAACTGGCCCTGTGTACATGCCCCTAAGTTAACACCGATGCCAAAAAAATGGATTGACTTGCAAACAATGAATGTTAAAAACATCGAGGGAATGCATTTCAGCGATTTAGTTCCTCTCTTATTTACATGTTTACTTGATCTTGCATTCCCCACGAGTTAGCTATTTTATAATGTTGTTGTTTATCTGTATTTTTTTCTGTGCATACTTTGAGGCTTGAGCCATGCCAGGTGTTTATGAGGGGCTTTGATTGAGCACGCAGGCTAAAGCCAAACATGGTGCCTGTCAGTGGGTTGGCCTCTCTGCAGAGCACACAGAACAATATTTGTGTATTCCATTTGCAACTGAAATTCTGTGGAAATGTGTGTGAAGGGGGTACACTGTCAAAATATTTGCAAGGCAAAAGTAAGAGAAATTAAAGTGCTTATATTTGAGGGAGTGCAGTGCATGTTGGGGGCGGTGAAGTGACAGATGTGAGGAAGGGCATTCGGGGAAGAGTGAAAAGAGGATGCTGAAGAGGAAAGAGAGGGGGTTGAAGATGTGCAGATGGACAAGATATGCAGAGAAAAAGAGGATACATATCTAACATAAAGCACACATAATTGAAGGCCAAAACTCCTTCCACAGGCCTCAATGCTATTTAATTCACAGACTCACTATTTCAGAATTTCAGAATTTAAACATTTTCAATGTTAATTATTTATAAGAAATCATTGTTGTTACTCATTTATCTTAAACAGCTAACACCCAGTGACAAAGCCAATCATACTGACAGGCTTTAGGCGTATGTCAGTTGCTGTGCCATTTATCTGGATAAAATTACATCTCAGCGAGAAACCAAAATACCGGTCTGATGGCACACTATGGGAATCACAGAAATGTATTTGGCATATTCCTTTATAGGGAGCACCCACTTTTTTCATCTCACTTAAAGACCTGTCTGCACATATTTCTATATGACTGGTTACAGCCAGCAGCTGTGGGTGCTTCCCAAAGTCTGTTTAGAGCATATTTTTCCAAAGTTAATGCTGCATGCAGTGCAAGACACTGGGCAAGCATACATTTTAAAGGGCTAAAGTTGTCATGCAGAACAATTTACATATTACAGTAACTGTTGAACAAATTAATGCAAGAAGATACGGGGCAGTTTTTAATGTGTTTAATATTTCAAGACTATACGTTCCCACTGCTTAATAAGCCTTGCTTTATCGCTGCATTCATTTGCTTTAAAATGCACCATTTGCCAATCTTTTTAAATTTCTTTCTCAGGAGAGGGACTCTCCCTAGACCCCAGGTTTGTCCATTGAACTTGTTCACATCGCTAACTAATGTTTTCTATTGGAAAGGGTAGAGCCAAAGCAGTCTTGCTTAGTACCCTAGCCCTCTTCAGAAGTCAGACTTGCTTGGCAACCCAGAAATTCTCTGAAATAATGTATGAGTTTTCTTTTATGAATGCCTAGAAGAACTGAATTTATAGTCCATTTATCACAGAAATAGTGCTGAAAATCGCACCAAAAAGATGCCAATTTTTTTTTTATTTCTTCGCGGGGGGAGAAGCCCCCCGCACCCCCCTGCTTGCCGTCGGGCTCGCTCGCTGCGCTCGCTCGCATACGTTCATTCGTTCTGCATACGCTGCACCAGTTTCAAATTCCACCAGCCGCCACTGTTAGGCAATAGTTCTTTAAGTATAACACTTGTAGGAAGTTGTGAGGTGCTACTTAATTCTTTAATATTTTCAAGGGTTGATTTCACTTCAATTTCAGAAATATTTGGTGGATGGTTATGCTCCATTGTATATAATACAGTTGTTTCCCTGGTGGTAGCACGACCATAACATTTGTTTGAGTAATATTTTGAACATTTCCAGTTCACTTTAAGGTCTGTTTGCTTCTCTTGGGTGTAGACGTACCCCGTATAACACAATAAGAATTTTCCTTTCTGAGATGTTATAAATTGGGCCTCTTCAGTCATTGTGAGGTGGTAAAATCTATAAAAAATGTACATGAAAGTATATGTAAAAGAATATTATACATGTTTATATGAATAGTAATAAATGCATTTTAATTATATACTTGCCAACTGTTATTTAGTTGTAGTTGAATGGAGATGTTCTTTGTTCAACAAATGTTGTTTGTTTGAAGTGCTCTGTGAAAAGAAAGTAAAGCATATTTTATTTCATGTTTTACAATTTATATATGGTGGTCTTGGTGTTTATGACAGAGTATAGTTTTATTAACGTTTTAGTTTCATTTTACAAACGTTTTTAAAAAAGTTTAAAAGTATAAATGGGGTCGTTTTGGTGGTTAGGACATTTTAGGTGTTGAGTTCCCTTTTAGTGAGATTTAACAAGTTATTTTTAGAGTATACTTACTTTGTTAGTTATCTGTTTTTGTAAGGTGAAATCATTTTTCTCCTTTTTGGAGTAATATCTGTTGTTGAAATATAAAGAGATAAAATATATGAGTTAGTAATTTAAGTTAGCCATTGAAATCTGTGTTACATTTTAATTTAACAGTTTATTTAGAAATGCTTATTTACTTACTTTTTCCTAGGTGTAGTAGGCTTGATTTTAGAGGTGTGTTTGAGAGTGGTGAAAATCCGGCAGAGTTTCTCCTTCCATATTTATTTTTGTTTAAGGTGTAAAAGAAGACATATTTTTTTGTTTATATAGTGTGTTCTTAATTGTTTGTTGAAAATCATTGGTCTATTTCGATCTTCTGTGTTTCTATTGGTTAATTTTAATTTTTTTTTGTTTTGTAATTGTTTTACTTGTATGGAAAACGCAAATTGAGAGAAAATGTTTTTTTTAGGTGAGGAAGGAGATGTTGAATTTATTATTTAAAAAGAAATTCATAATATATATTTTAAATGTTGAATATGTTGCTATTATTTGTTTGTAAATATTATTTGTGTAGTTGTTATGTTATTATTAATTTATGTTGTTATTATTTTGATAGATATGTTTATATATAAATTTGATGTGTATTTATGTCATTTATTGTATTTTTGGTGTTGAAAGTAGTAGTTTTAATGTGTATTTGAGTTGTCGATATTTTTAAAAAAACGATAATATTGCTGTCTATATTTTTGTTCTCGATATTTTGGACATGTCCTATACTTATTTATAACCATCGATAATTTGTATTGCGATATTTATGTGTGCGATATTTGTGTAGTCGATATAGTTTCATTAAGATAATGTTGTTTCGATATTAGTGTATTTTTATAATTAAGTATACAATATCGATATTTTGATGTCGATATTTTTGCGTCGAAATATTTGTATTTCGATAATGAGTCGTTCGATATTATGTCAGTGATTCGTTTTTATAAGCCCTTATGCTCACAAAGATATTCTGCCTTGCCTAGGTAATTATATTACAAATATAGAACATCTCTATAGGATCATAATAAATGATACAACATGGTTGTAATTACTGCTGGTGATTTTAACACCAGACTGGTGCTTTTAAAAATCTGGCATGATGATAAACAGCTTGCTAAAATTATAAAATGTATCTACAGCAGATTTTCCGTTATGGACCTCCTTCATTGAAGCTGATTATATGTGTAAGTGGATGACCAAAATGGGCTTATTTGTCTCAACAGACATAGCGTGTGTCATTCTCCGGCAGGGCAGACTTTCCAAAAGAGACGTCAACTGTGCCCCATTGAATATATAACTGTACCAGCTTCTAATTTTCCTTACTTTGCAAATTAATCATTGCTACTTCAGGAGATAGTGAACACTGGGGGAAACATCCTTTACCTTGCAGGTAGAACTATGACATGCCTTTACTCAGCAGTCACTACCCAGACTGCGACGTTACCAAGTGTTCCTTTACCACGCAAGTCGTTACAATGGCTTGCTTTAGGGGTCGCGTTGTTGGACTGGTGTTGGATTTTAAGTCCAGCACCTTCCCTACCGATACACTGACAGGAGATGGAATAGTAATTTATACTATTCCAAAGTCAAGCGCCCCCCTAAGGAAAGTCGTTGTAACGACTTGCATGGTAAAGGAATACATGGCAACATTGCAGTCAGGGTTGTGACTGCGGAGTAAAGGCATGCGTGGGAAATGCATGCAGGGTTCCGTCATACATCCATCACTGGCCATGACAGGTAACTCTTTCCCTAAATGTAGATAGCCCAGCCAACAGAGCACTATCACTCCAAGTGGAATATGCCTCGCTGCTGAACAACAGAATACACATATTACAGCAGCAAAAAATATTAGTTTATCTGAGCTTTTAAAATGATCAAGACAAGTTTCAGGTTAGTAATGGTAACTTGGATGGTGTGTAATGGTAATCTGCAATGTAGTAGCACAGTTGCAGTGGATGGTGCAAGATCTTTATGTTCTACCTCTCTTGCACAAGATTAAAAAAGAGAGTTCTAGTCTCCTAGGGAATTGTTATGTGCCCCTATAGTTTAGTTGTCAACATTGTTTTGCTTGTAACATGGGACCCACCTGGGTCATAGGCATTCATCAGTAAGGGGTCCCTCGGTTTAGTCCTGCTAACTTAAATCCAACCAATACCTAACCCTATGGACAGCGCTAGATAATACAGCATATACACAGGGAACATGTCTCGATATATGCAGGATTAGGGCCCCCTCTATTGGATACTTTTTAGTTGCCCAGCTAAAACTCTTTAAATCAGTTTCATGTCTCTGAAGAAAGATCAACTCAATTCTTAAACCAAGTGAGCGACTATTATTGCATTTACACAACACTCAACACCAACTCAAACTGCATCCCATTGTCACTGCTCACCATGCAAAGGCAATGAAAAGTTGCTTGTATGTGCATATAGCTCACCAATTGTCTAAGAGTGATTTGCCTGCTAGCTTGAATCCAGGCCTCTAGTGGGATATTACAATGTGGGAGGAGACAAATGTGGGTCAGCATGGTTGGCTAGAAGTCCTGCCTGCTTTTTGAATTTCTGTGGCATCTCCTACCTTCAAATCTAACTGCCACATATCTCCCCTGAAGCTGAGTGGTGGTGAGATCGGCAGCAAGTGTCATATGTGCGCAGTCTGGGTAGGCTGTGAAGTTGCGCATATTGCATATATGACAAAGGGCGCCATCTTGGAAGTGGGGGTGGCCATTTTGGTGTAGGTGTACTAATTGCATTGGCCCCAACATTTTGAAAGTGTGCCATCTTGTAAAATGAAACTATAATCAAAGATAAGATCATGGAATGACAATTCCAATGCAAAGAACTATGGTATGAAAGACATTATGTGTCAGGTGGTTAATCACCTGAAAGGGACTCTTATTTCGCGGTACTTTTGACAAAAACTGAAAGTATTATTGGAAGCCAGACCAGGGAACATGCACCATCTTGTAGTGGATTAGCAATCATTAAAAATACTAGTGGAATGGCAGTTGAGGGAATAAGGTCCGTGAAATAGCATAGGCTGTGTGTCAGAAGGTTAAATAATTAAAAATGTTAAATTGTTTACCGTGTGCGAGAAATAAAAAGCCCTTGTGTTGGAAAGTGGGTTATTGGTAGGGGCAAATGTAGGTCTGCCACTGGCAATAAGGCCACTAACACATGATAGGACTCAGCACACAAAATAAAAATCCAACACCAATTTATAAAAATAGGTAATATATTTATCTTTTAAATGACACCAAAACAAAAAAGATCCACTGTAGGGAACCAGAGATATGAATTTTTAAAGATTAGTCACTTTCTAGTGCTTAGAAACCAACAGTGCCCCTTTTAGTCATTTCGTTTTCTCTGACAGGGACACACCTTTAGAAATTGTTCTGAAGAATTCTCACCACTGTGTTGTGCCGCCTTCTTCAGCAAGCGGGGTCCAGTTAGAACTCTTTCCTGAAGTTCTGCTTGCGGGTCCCAAAGTATCCAACACACAATCCAAGGTTCTGGAATCTCCAAGAGGGTCCTTGAAAGTGTGAAACTTCAATTCCGCAATCCACTTGAACAAAACCCTTACAAATCCACTGGTGCTCCAGGCTGGGAATTCTTTGTGGGGATGTCCAGGTGAGCTCTGTTAACCTGTAGCTTGCAGGGAGTCCACTCTTTAGTCCTTTTGCAGCAAGGTAATCCACAGGGCTGTAGTTTCAGTTGGTGCAGTCTTCAGAGGTCAGGCCTTAGAAATCTTTGCACAGCAAAACTTCTCAGCAGGGCACTTCTTGCTTCAGTAAGTTTCAAGCAGCAGATCTGAGGGCTGGGCCTCTCTCAGATACTTATTCCACAGTCTCTGGGTCATCCAGGAGGTCAAGCTTCACCAATAGGAGTAGGGTACCCTCCCACTTGAGTGACTCCTTCCTGCAGAGTGTGGCATTATTCTATCCCAGAGTGCAACAAAGCTTCCAAATCCATAATGGCTGATTTTCCAGCAAGGAGGTAAGAGCTGGCTAAACACTCCCCTGGGATGGCTTATCTCTATGGACTCTCCCCCTACCATCTGCACATACCTTCCTTAAGCCTAGCCCTGACTCTGGGTCAAGAGTGTCAGAGTGAAACTGAAACCCAGGCCTCCCCTCTGCCTTTGAAGAGCATGGTTTACGACTCCACCCCCTGGCCTGGCATTCCTATAGACCAGCACACTACCCTCCCCGCAGAGTGGTTAACCCCAGGGGTTCTTTATCACATCTTCAAGGCAGTCTGGCTAATCCACATAACTCTGACCAATCAGGGCAGACCACTGGAAGGCTGAATTTGGACTTACAAACAAGAAAGTCTTATAACTTCTTGGATGTACACTTTAGGAGAAATTCAACAATATAATATTGTTGGATTTACTACTACCATTCTGGGAAGTCTTTGAATGGTCCGGCTAGTCCTCTCCTATCAATAATTATTAATCAATAACTTCCTACCATGTTAACCTATGGGCCATGGGGTTTGCAATGGGGAAAATGACTTGGGCCAGTTTTCTAGCACCAGGGCTTATAAAAACATATTTTATAAGTATTTCCCTAATTTCTACAGGACCCCCAACCCTTGTGCACTTAGGGAGACTTTAGGGGTTCTGAATCTGTAAAAATATTGCAGATCCTCAATTCTCTGTGCTCCTAGCCTCAAAATCGAATTTGGGCAGCACTTTAACACAATGTGGGGAGTGAAATGTGAAATTTCACTTTACCCAGGCATATAAAAACTCATTTTATAAGGGTGTACATTATAGATAACTGACCCCCCACCCCTGGGATACCTAGGGAAGACCCTGGGGGCCCCTAAAATGCCAAAACATTGTAGGTTATCCATTTTAAGTGCCCCAAATCGCAAAGTCGTATTTGACCACAATTTGCTTTTTAAAAGCAGTCCTGGCACCCAGGACTGCTTTTAAACTGACCCCTGGCTTCAGCAGTGCACCCATGCATGTGCAGAAAAGCTGCTGGCCTCTAAACTGCCATGCCCCAGGATACTGGGGACTTCTAGGTAGTTTCAATCCCCTGCCCTAGTATATACTAGGGGCTTATGGGGTAGGTCATGCCAATTACAGGGGTACCCCACCATACCAGAGTGTACCCTAGTGTATGTTGGGTGTCTTAACTGTATTCTAATGTGTTCCTTCCAGCTTGGCACTGGCCCTGGGCCTGGTTAGACAGAGCCCAGAGTCAGTTACCACCAGTTCCAGTCAGCAAAAAGTTGGGGGGTGCCCAGGGCACAGGATGACTTTACAACATAGCCCCCCCCCCCCCAAACGAAAGGTGAGGGGTTACTAACCTACACCCTGGTAGTCCTCCTCAGCTAAGTGGAAAAACCTGGAAAGTCCATCTGCATTTGCATGGGCAACCCCAGGTCTGTGTTCCATTGTAAAGTCCATTCCCTGTAGGGAAATGGACCACCTTAACAACTTGGGATTCTCCCCTCTCATCTGCATGAGCCATCTGAGAGGCCTGTGGTCAGTTTGAACACGAAAGTGAGTCCCAAACAAATATGGTCTCAACTTTTTCAGGGACCACACCACAGCAAAAGCCTCTCTCTCAATGGCACTCCACCTCTGCTCTCTGGGAAGAAGCCTCCTGCTAATAAAGGCAACTGGCTGATCAAGGCCCCCTTCATTTAGCTGTGACAACACTGCCCCAATCCCTTGCTCTGAAGCATCTGTCTGAACTACAAATTCTTTTGTGTAGTCAGGGGCCAGTAACACTGGTGCTGAACACATAGCAGCTTTCAGAGTGTCAAAAGCCGTCTGACACTCTGGGGTCCAAATCACCTTCTTGGGCCTCTTTTTAGAAGTCAGTTCTGTTAGGGGCCCCACAATGGTCCCATAATTTTGAACAAATCTTCTATAATACCCTGTCAGTCCAAGGAATGCCCTGACCTGAGTCTGGGTAACAGGTGCTGTCCAATCCAAAATAGTTTGGATTTTAGCTTGGAGAGGCTATACATGGCCCCCACCTACCAGGTGGCCCAGGTACACCACAGAACTCTGCCCTATTTGGCACTTGCTTGCCTTAATAGTCAGGCCTGCCTGCTGCATGGCCTGAAGCACTTCCCTTAGGTGGCTTAAGTGATCCCCCAGGTAGAACTGTATACAGCTATATCATCCAGGTAAGCTGCACTGAACTGTTCCAACCCAGACAAGACCCTGTTCACCAACCTTTGGAAGGTGGCAGGGGCATTCTTTAAGCCAAAGGGCATTACCTTGAACTGATAATGTCCCTCTGGTGTGGAGAATGCTGACCTCTCCTTTGCTCCATCAGTGAGGGCAATCTGCCAGTACCCTGAAGTCAAATCAAAAGTACTCAGGTACTTAGCAGCCCCTAACCTGTCAATGAGCTCATCAGCTCTAGGTATAGGGTGAGCGTCAGTCTTTGTGACTGCATTCAATCCTCTGTAGTCCACACAGAACCTTAACTCCTTGGGTCCCCCTGAGGATTAGGTTTAGGTACCAGCACCACTGGACTGGCCCATGGACTCTCAGACGGTTCAATTACCCCCAAGTCCAGCATCTTAGCAACCTCAGCTTTAATGCTGGCTCTGACATGGTCAGATGTCCTGTACAGTTTATTCTTGACAGGCAGGCTATCACCAGTGTCAATGTGATGCACACACCACTCAGTGATGCCTGGGGTCAAAGAGAACAGGCCAGCAAACTGCTCCAGCACTTGCTTACAGTCTCTGTGCTGCTGGTCTGTCAACTTGGGAGAGAGTATCACCCCCTCCACTGACCCATCTTGCACATTAGTGGAGAGGAGGTTGGGCACAGGCTCAGTTTCCTCCTCCACACCCTCATCAGTGACCAGTAACATGGTCATGTCTGCCCTGTCATGGTGGGGTTTCAATCTATTCACATGCAGGACCCTATGAGGGTTCCTGGGGGTGCCAAGGTCAACCAAATAGGTAACCTCCCCTTCTTTTCTAAGATTGGATAGGGCCCACTCCACTTGTCATGGAGGGCCCTGGGAGCCACAGGCTCCAACACCCACACCAATTGTCCTGGAGTATACTCAGGCATAGTAGCCTTTTGATCATACCCGTGCTTCATGAGCTCCTGGCTGGCCTCCAGTTTCCTGTTTGCCTTGTACATGTACTCTGCCATTCTAGATCTCAGGCCTAGCACATAATCAAGCACATTGTCGTTAGCTTCTTTAAGAGGCTTCTCTAGAGACTCTCTTAGCAGGCTCAATGGCCCCCTCACAGGGTGTCCAAACACCAACTCAAAGGGACTGAAACCAACCCCTTTTTGTGGCACCTCCCTGTAGGCAAACAGTAAGCATGGGAGGAGAACATCCCATCTCCTCCTGAGTTTCTCTGACAACCCATTTATCATGCCCTTCAGGGTTTTGTTGAATCTCTCAACAAGACCATTTGCTTGTGGGTGATAGGGGGTGGTGAACTTGTAGTTGACACCACACTCATCCCACATAGCAGTCAGATAGCTGGACAGGAAGTTCGTGCCCCTATCGGACACCACCTCTTTTGGAAACCCCACTCTGGTGAACACACCAAGCAGTGCTCTAGCCACCGCAGGAGCATCAATGGTTCTAAGAGGTATGGCTTTAGGGTATCTAGTAGCATGGTCAACTACCACTAAGATATACCTATTCCCTGATGCAGTAGGTGGGTCCAGGGGACCAACAATGTCCATCCCCACCCTTTCAAAAGGAACCCCAACCACTGGCAGTGGTATTAGGGGAGCCTTTGTTTTGCCCCCTGCCTTGCCACTGGCCTGACAGGTGACACAGGAGCTGCAAAACTCCTTTACCTTTTCAGACATATGGGGCCAGTAGAAATGGTTCACCAATCGGTTTCATGTCTTTGTCTGTCCCAAATGTCCTGCCAAGGGGATATCATGACCCAAAGTCAGGATGAACTCTCTGTACTTCTGGGGCACCACCAACCTCCTGGTGGCCCCCTCCTTGAGGTTTCTGGCCTCAGTATAAAGCAGTCCATCTTCCCAGTAGATTCTATGAAACCCACTGTCATCCCCTTCCTCTTGCTTAGAGGCAATCCACCTCAAGCTCTCAAGGGTGGGACAGTCACGCTGTCCCTCACTGAACTCCTCTCTGGAGGGTCCACCTGCTCCTGTCAGTTCTGCCAAATCTGACAGCTCTGGCAGGGATGGAGTCCCTCCCTCCGAGGCCAGATCCTCCCCATCAGGGTTAGATTCTGCCTGCACCTCTGGAGTTCCCTGGGCTGGCTCACCAGGCCCAGTACCCTTGTCCATGGATGCTTGGCCCTTTGGTCCAGGGTCCAAGTGTCCAGCCCCTCCCTTCTGGCTAGTCTGTGACCTAGTCACAGCACATACCCACTCAGGGAGCTCCAATATTTTCATATGGAGTCCTCTCTCCACCTCTGACCACGCAGAGGCTTCAAGGTCATTGCCCATTAAACACTGAACTGGGAGCACCTTTGACACAGCTACCTTCATAGGGCCTGTCACACCTGCCCATTCCAAATCCTCCACAGCCATAGGATGGAGTTTGGTGGTGCTGTCTGCATAAGTCACCTGGTGAAACTCACCAGGTAACAAACTCTCTGGGGGCACCAGCTCATCCAGGACCATAGTTACACTCGCCCCAGTGTCTCTGATAGCCTCAACCTCAGTCCCATTCACTTTAGGCCTCTGCCTGTACTTATCCATGTTTGGAGGTAAGGCAGTAAGGGTTGCAATATTCACCCCACCCAGGGACACTAAGGTTGCTTGCCCCACCTGATTACCCCTCTCTGGGACAGCACTCTCCACCCCTACACTTACACTGGCAATCCCTGTGGATGGCCCCTTAGGGGGGAGCTTCTTGGCGCAGACAGCATCTCCCTGTTTGTGCCCTCGCTGGTTACAGTCAAAGCACTTACCCACCTTTGAGGGATCAAAGAACCTACCATTCTTTCCCTGATACCCCCTCCCTTTGAATTTGGTTTACCAACAATCCAGCCTTCCAGTGCCTTTACTGAAAAGTCCACAAAGTCTACCCACGACTTTGAACTCAATTTCTGGGTGCCTCTAAACTTCACCCTATACTGCTCTGGAGTCAGACCAAATCTCTTGACTAAGCATGCCTTCATCTGCTGGTATGATTCTGCGTCCTCTCCCTTCAGGGTCAGGAGCCTATCCCTCCCAGCTACTGGAATCAACTCCCACAGGAGTGCACCCCAATACCTAGAGTGGACCCTACTCATTTTAAGGGCCCTCTCAAAAGCTGCTAGCCACTTGTCAATGTCATCCCCCTCAGGGTACTTGGGTACTATACCCTTGGGAAGTTTAGGTTCAAATGCACCACCCCTGGACATCTCAAAATCTTCATCATTTTCACTGCCACCATTTCTCTTCTCCTCCCTCTCCCATCTTCTCTTAGCCAATTCGAATTTCTCCTTCTCCAAGGCAATCAACTCTAATTGAGCCTGAAGCTGTCTCTCTGCAAGGGACAGTGGTGGTACCCGAGTAAGGAACCCTTCCCCACTCCCACCATCAGGATTCTGTTGGCTTACACTAGTTATAATGGAAGAGGCATCATCCTCCTCTCCTGGGATGATGTTGGGGGGGGGACCCTCTACCCCCCCTTGATTCTCCTCAGCTGCCTGGTAATGGGCTTGTATAAACTGAAACAACCCTACCTTCCTATACTTCTTGGAAGCAGGCAGCCCCCTAAGCCTACACTGTTCCCTAAGCTCAGCCAACTTACACTGGGACAGTTTAGCCAGGTCCAACTCCATGGTTCCCTAGTTTTGGGTCACAACACTAGGCACAATAGACTTAGAACAATTTGGAAAAATCAAAGCAATGGATTAAAAACAGTTTAGTCCAAATTCCAAAAATCAAACTCAAAAGTTTTTTTCTAAGGCAATTTAGAGGATTTTTATAATGTTAATTCATTCACTGAAAGGTGTATTTTTTAAACACAAGTCCTCATCCACACCGCTGAGCACCAAATGTTGGAAAGTGGGTTATTGGTAGGGGCAAATGTAGGTCTGCCACTGGCAATAAGGCCACTAACACATGATAGGACTCAGCATAGGTCTTAGAAAATTATTCCTATGCTCAACCCTTGGTAACGTGGCTGCGAGCAGGCAGGCTTAACTTCAAAGACAGGTATGTAAAGCATTCAAAAACATCATTTCAGTAAATAATTAAGACACAACACAAAATAAAAATCCAACACCAATTTATAAAAATAGGTAATATATTTATCTTTTAAATGACACCAAAACAAAAAAAATCCACTGTAGGGAACCAGAGATATGAATTTTTAAAGATTAGTCACTTTCTAGTGCTTAGAAACCAACAGTGCCCCTTTTAGTCATTTCGTTTTCTCTGACAGGGACACACCTTTAGAAATTGTTCTGAAGAATTCTCACCACTGTGTTGTGCCGCCTTCTTCAGCAAGCGGGGTCCAGTTAGAACTCTTTCCTGAAGTTCTGCTTGCGGGTCCCAAAGTATCCAACACACAATCCAAGGTTCTGGAATCTCCAAGAGGGTCCTTGAAAGTGTGAAACTTCAATTCCGCAATCCACTTGAACAAAACCCTTACAAATCCACTGGTACTCCAGGCTGGGAATTCTTTGTGGGGATGTCCAGGTGAGCTCTGTTAACCTGTAGCTTTCAGGGAGTCCACTCTTTAGTCCTTTTGCAGCAAGGTAATCCACAGGGCTGTAGTTTCAGTTGGTGCAGTCTTCAGAGGTCAGGCCTTAGAAATCTTTGCACAGCAAAACTTCTCAGCAGGGCACTTTTTGCTTCAGTAAGTTTCAAGCAGCAGATCTGAGGGGCTGGGCCTCTCTCAGATACTTATTCCACAGTCTCTGGGTCATCCAGGAGGTCAAGCTTCACCAATAGGAGTAGGGTACCCTCCCACTTGAGTGACTCCTTCCTGCAGAGTGTGGCATTATTCTATCCCAGAGTGCAACAAAGCTTCCAAATCCATAATGGCTGATTTTCCAGCAAGGAGGTAAGAGCTGGCTAAACACTCCCCCTGGGATGGCTTACCTCTATGGACTCTCCCCCTACCATCTGCACATACCTTCCTTAAGCCTAGCCCTGACTCTGGGTCAAGAGTGTCAGAGTGAAACTGAAACCCAGGCCTCCCCTCTGCCTTTGAAGAGCATGGTTTACGACTCCACCTCCTTGCCTGGCATTCCTATAGACCAGCACACTACCCTCCCCGCAGAGTGGTTAACCCCAGGGGTTCTTTATCACCTCTTCAAGGCAGTCTGGCTAATCCACATAACTCTGACCAATCAGGGCAGACCACTGGAAGGCTGAATTTGGACTTACAAACAAGAAAGTCTTATAACTTCTTGGATGTACACTTTAGGAGAAATTCAACAATATAATATTGTTGGATTTACTACTACCATTCTGGGAAGTCTTTGAATGGTCCGGCTAGTCCTCTCCTATCAATATTTATTAATCAATAACTTCCTACCATGTTAACCTATGGGCCATGGGGTTTGCAATGGGGAAAATGACTTGGGCCAGTTTTCTAGCACCAGGGCTTATAAAAACATATTTTATAAGTATTTCCCTAATTTCTACAGGACCCCCAACCCTTGTGCACTTAGGGGAGACTTTAGGGGTTCTGAATCTGTGAAAATATTGCAGATCCTCAATTCTCTGTGCTCCTAGCCTCAAAGTCGAATTTGGGCAGCACTTTAACACAATGTGGGGAGTGAAATGTGAAATTTCACTTTACCCAGGCATATAAAAACTCATTTTATAAGGGTGTACATTATAGATAACTGACCCCCCACCCCTGGGATACCTAGGGAAGACTCTGGGGGCCCCTAAAATGCCAAAACATTGTAGGTTATCCATTTTTAAGCGCCCCAAATCCCAAAGTCGAATTTGAGCACAATTTGCTTTTTAAAAGCAGTCCTGGCACCCAGGGCTGTTTTTAAACTGACCCCTGGCTTCAGCAGTGCACCCATGCATGTGCAGAAAAGCTGCTGGCCTCTAAACTGCCATGCCCCAGGATACTGGGGACTTCTAGGTAGTTTCAATCCCCTGCCCTAGTATATACTAGGGGCTTATAGGGTAGAGTCATGCCAATTACAGGGGTACCCCACCATACCAGAGTGTACCCTAGTGTATGTTGGGTGTCTTAACTGTATTCTAATGTGTTCCTTCCAGCTTGGCACTGGCCCTGGGCCTGGTTAGACAGAGCCCAGGGTCAGTCAGAGTCAGTTACCACCAGTTCCAGTCAGCAAAAAGTTGGGGGGTGCCCAGGGCACAGGATGACTTTACAACACCTTGCCTATCTCATATTTGTTCTGAGCCAAGAGGAAGTTCAGATCCCTGAGCGACACAAAGATTGGGCACCTCTAGAGCTGTACCACGAACGCCAGAACAGAAAAGTGTCTTCTGCACACCCCGCTAAAATCATATGCACTAGGCCGAACACAGACAACTGATCTAAACAAATCCGGAGGGCTGCTGCAGTTTTGTCTTGGTGCATGCAGCATGCATCGGAAAAATATATCCATGTTGTTTGTGTCTCTAATAACACGTTTGTCTGTACACACTACAGCAACGCTAACCATCTATCAAAGAAATGGGCATATTTATCAAACTTTCATGCAGTGCAGCAAACCACCATGCTGCGCTGCATGAAAGGTAAAGGACAGGAATGCGCTGTATAATGTTGAACATTTTACCATTATACGGCACATTCCTGGCCTTTATTTGCACTGGCACGCAATGTGCTGCCTTGCGCCAACACAGGCACCCGTGCACCCTTGTGCAAGGGTGCCTGTGTGGCAGACAGGATTGTTTTTGTGCAGAAAGGGACACCCTCCTGCAGAAAAGCAATCTTCTGAGGCATTTTCCTCTTTCTACATGTGCTGCAAAATGCAGCACATGTAGGAAGAGGTAACAACAAGGAGAAATAAAGATATTTCTCTAAGTTATGCCCCAACTAGGGAGGTCTAGCATTTTGAAGCATTCCCAGGTCTACCAGTAATGGTAAATTTGGGAAGGCGCCGAAATCCATGGCCGATTTGCGCTGCTTTATGCTACTCTAGATTTATCAAGCCACTCAGGGCCCTGCAAGGTGGCCTTGCGTAACTTGATAAATCTAACTTTAGTGTTGCGTCACTCTTGCGTCCCCATACGTTGTGCAAGGGCGATGTAACTCAATGATAAATTTTCCCCACAATGTTTATTCTGTGTTATCTCTGAAAGAACCCTGCAACATTTTTCTTTATGGTGAGTTTTCACATCGCGCACAGCCTGTATTATCAGGTACATGTAATACTCATGACACTAGTCGATAATGTCATAGGGGCTTATTTACAAGCCCCTTGCGCCACTTTTGCGTCATTTTTAACATGGGAAAAGTGACGTATGGGTGGCGCAAGGGGCTTGTAAATAAGCTCCATAGTGTTTTTTTAAAGTTTAGAGACCGGTGGCGTAGCTAAACCTTTTGCCGCCCGTGGTGGTCCCTGCGTTTGCCACCCCGTGATAGCCACAGGTATGAGCGGGGGTGCTAACGATTCCTGGGTTTGCCGCCCCATTACGGCAGCATGTAAGAGCAGGGGGTGCTGCCGATTCCTGCGTTTGCCGACCCAAAACTTGTGCCGCCCGGGGCATTGTTACAGACAAAATCATTCTTACAGACAAACATCATTGTTACAGACAAATATCGCTGTGCACTCATTAATTACATATTGTAAAGATTATTTACATTTTTACTTATTTATGTCTTCTCACCTGCACATGCCCTGTACGAGAGACAGTTTTCACTGGAGCCAGACGAGATGGGGGATTTAAAACGCGCCACAGAAACGGAAATAGTTTTAAATGTCCAAGCTCATACACTGCATATCTAGCCTGTCTGATATGGCGCAGCATTCGAATTAGAAGGAGGGAGCACCGGCATGTGATTTAAAGATCAACAATAGTGCAAGTTACGAATCGGATAGAGCAGAATGGAGTCTTGCTGTTTACAACTGTGGACGATATAGACAAGAGTAGAGAAAAGTAATCGAAGCATTTTCCAGCCAGCGTTCCAGTCGGGGCCCCATTGCAGTTCTGCTCTCCCCTGGAGGCATACTTCATGCACACACAGTGACCAAGTAATTGAAGGAGGGGTGTATTCTGCTCGTGTCCCCTCCTAACTCAGTCAGATGGGTGGCTTTATGTATTTCCTTGTCTTAGTCCTAAAGCACACTCTTTGATCACTGCTGAGTAGCTGGACAAAGTCCTCTTACTAACTCCTGATCAGGTTATATATAAGGGTGGGCGGAATTTGCGGAGTTGCGTTCCGTGAAATTCCGCGAAACGGAAAGAAATCTCCGCGAGCACGCGGAATTTCGCGTGCTCGCAGAGATTTTGCTGCGCCCGTTGAATCCTGCCCTGCATATTTATCCACGAAGATGCCACCGTTTTGTGCAATACCTCTACTCAACTGGAGTACTTTCTACTGGCTAATCAGTAAGTGCTACCTCGTTGGGTAAATGTATAGTGCCTTTCCTACACTACAGCTGCGTAAAGGTCCAGAAGAATTGGCCCCAGTGACCTGTGTGTCTGTAACTTTGCCACCGCGCCGAAAGCGCCGGGGTCCTTTGATTAAGCTGTCCATCATTCTACACGGGGATTGCGCTCGAGAAAATCAAGGATGCAAAGACCTCCATCGGGGATTACAGCTAACTTTTCACGTTGGAAATGGAGAGAAGGCACACCTGCTTAACCACGCTCACGAATACTACACGAGGATTGAGCTCCTAAAATCAAGGATGCAAAGACCTCTATCAAGGATTACAGCTAACTTTTCACGTTGGAAATGGAGAGAAGGCACACCTGCTTAACCACGCTCACGAATTCTGCACGAGGATTGCGCTCGGGAAAATCAAGGATGCAAAGACCTCCTTCGAGGATAACAGCTAACTTTTCATGTTGGAAATGGAGAGAAGGCACATCTGCTTAACCACGCTCACGAATTCTGCACGAGGATTGCGGTCGGGAAAATCAAGGATGCAAAGACCTCCATCGGGGATTACAGCTAACTTTTCACGTTGGAAATGGAGAGAAGGCACATCTGCTTAACCACGCTCACGAATTCTGCACACCTGCCCTACATATTTATCAACTCGGGCACCTGCTTCAGTGCTTTCTTGCACCTGAATTCCGTTCCGCCGCGGATCGCGGAAGTTTCGACATTTTCGCGTTCCACGCGGAAATGCCGAAATTTCGCAAGTTCCGCGAGTGGAACGGAATTTGCCGCCCACCCTTAGTTATATAGAGGGGAGCTGTTGTTTTTCCTTCAATTTGTTGTTTATATGTATCTTACTGTACCCGGTGCAAAGCCTTCTCTCTCCCCTCTGTCTAGTTACTGCTTCCTGTATTCCTCAATTATATTATTTGAAATTGGTCCTAGGCCTCCTGGTCGTGTTTGTGCAATGGTAAACCGCATTCATAAGTATGTGCTTAAGGAGGGTGTGCATTGCCTAATTTGCAAACAACAAAACCTAAAATAAGATAAGTGCCTGGGGCCCAAACTTTTGGTGGGGAATATATGGGATGGCAAATAGGAAGACTGCCTAGTACTGATTCCTCCGCATCACCCTATACTTCCCGTTTCTTTATCTCAGTCCTGTAGGTTCTTTTTCACCCAAACGTTAATTGAATTGCATATATACGGTGCATTCCTGCCCTTCCACATTGGCGTAGGACAGCACAGCAAGAAACTTGCGGCACTGCCCCACGCCAATTCCCCATAAATAAGCCCGCCCTGAGCATATGCTTCAAACGCAGTGTTCCCTTTTGAAATCACTGATTTGGGGCGTCTTGACCAGATTCGTTCATTTCCTGTCTGCTTTGTAGTTCTTCATTCTGCGTTGCCCCTTTACGTTTCCTCCTACTATCCTGAGAGCGTTGCAGGCTCAAGCTTGCAGACTGTCTCGTGACCACGAGCATTTATTTCTCAGAGATGTTTCCGCTCTAGGTGGGATTAACACATCTATTAGCACAACAATCTGCATGCTACCGGAAAAAAGCATCACATGGCAATGAAACGCGGGTGACCTAGCTTAACAAAAGAAACAACACGGAGATGATTCTCCACTCCCAGCCGTGGCCCCTACATTAGGGAGAGGTCAGTGCACCCCATGTGCGTAGAATTTTAAAGAAGTAGAAATGATCTGTGAGTCATTCACTCGTGGGAAGGCCCTGTCTTTTTCTTTCCTTCTACTGCAAATTATTTACTCGGGTCAGCAGAGCATTCCCCTCTAGTAGAGAAAAAACAATACACGGAGAAAGGTATTCATTATCTACAGCACATTAATATTGAAGAACGTTTAAAGAAAAATCCGTAAGACTTTGTATAAAAAAAACTTCACACACCCACACTGCTCCGAGAGGAATGGCTTAGTGCAGAAAAGCTCCCAGAGTGAATAAAGTATGCTTGGAAATGGCGAGAATGTACCACTTGCCACCAAGGAGGTTTACTGACTCTGAAAATCAAGAAAATTAAAGATTAAAAAAACACTGAAAGGCAATGTAGCTCAAAGTAACTGAAGATGGAAAAAATTACTAGAAAAGATGCCAGATGCACTTGGCTCAAAAAGTGAGCGGCAGTGAGGGAACAGGAGCGATCTGAAGCCATAGAATAACAATGGAGTAAGAATTGAGCTTTGTTGATGCACTCTGAGAGAGGAGTGCGGCTGTAGATGTGGGCAGCAATGACAAAAACTCATCAAATCAGGAGCCCTTTTCAATACTGTGGACTTCTTTGAAGAGACTAAAGTAAGTTAATGTTAGGTTTCGTATACGCATTGGAGACGTCACCTCAACCAGCCCCCGGAGGAGGCTAGGTTTCGTGGCACGACTAAGGGCGCCCCCTCCCCTATGCGCGGGGGGCGCCTACTCAGGAGCCCTTTTCAATACTGTGGACTTCTTTGAAGAGACTAAAGTAAGTTAATGTTAGGTTTCGTATACGCATTGGAGACGTCACCTCAACCAGCCCCCGGAGGAGGCTCGGTTTCGTGGCGCGACTAAGGGCGCCCCCTCCCCTAGGCGCGGGGGGCGCCTACTCAGGAGCCCTTTTCAATACTGTGGACTTCTTTGAAGAGACTAATAAGCTGGTCAGAGCACAAGAAGGTGCTGTACATGAGTGGAGAATAAGGTCCTCCAATTTGGAGATGGAAGGACAACTCCTTAGCTTGAAGCTGAGGGAAGGGGATTGCTGGGTCGATGGATGCACATGGAGGAAGGAGCACCTATTGAGAAGAATGAGGAGCTGGACATTTTGAGAAAATATAGAGCTGTTGCGAGGCAGACAGACCATTTGCTACCTCACTGACACTTTGTTTTCTCAGAATGTCCAGGGAATGTCTGAAAGATTAGGATTCTGGGCACTGGTGATGAAAGTATGGTGACTGAGGTAGGACAAGCCATAAGACACGCTCCCGACTGCCCTATTTTTTGACGAAAGTGCTGCAACCCATGGACACAAGGGAACCCTCAAGAACAACTTTGATCCTATAAAACTCATGATGTAAAGTGGTGAGCAAACAGAACATCATGCTGTTTTTTGATGGTCAGGCAGTCCTTCTGAGCCAGCAAGAGCTCGAGGAAAGCGGTGACGGATGGAGGTGAGAGATCCTAAACAAGGGAAACAGTATGGCCAGTCTCCACCAGCATCCATCTCAGAGGTAGTTGCCAGGACCAGGCTATATCCTTGGTTGACTGTGCCTCACAGGCCTGACAGTGTGGCATACAGCCTGGTGGAAGGGGCATGATGGTCCTCTGCCATCCCCTGCATGCAAAGTATGCTCTTTTGAGAAGGGTAGGAAAGCAGAGAGGAAAGAAAAGAACCATGGCGTTAATATGCTTAAACTCCACACCTAAAGATGTTGCCACCTACCTGGATTTTCACTGTAATTGCTTTCTTGATAGAAAAAATAAGTAACAGATATATGTTTTTGGTAGTTAAGTGTTTTGGCTGGAAATAGGTGAGCCGTCAAACAGATTGGAGTAAAAAAGATGCCAACACGACCTAGAGGCTAAATATAACTGAAGCGCAAATACAATGTGGGACTAAGCATAACACAAAGTATACAAAATGACTGTGATTAAACAACAAGGCATTTTCAGTAAATGCAATGCAAATCAGCAAAAATGATTAAAAGGTAAAACGAGTTCACACCAGTTACTGGGTTATCCAATATTATATATTTTTAATTAAAACGTCTATCGACTTTCTAGTGTGTAGATGTTTGTATTGTGCTCAATAGGTCTTTGTGGAAAAAGCTGTACGATCAACTTTTCATTTCATTCTTTTAATTTGCCCTGATAGTACTATCCCTACCCTCCATTATTTCTGTGTGATTCAATTGCAGGTCCAAAGAGTGGCACGACCGAGTGTGGTCTGTGACTTACTTTAAGGTAATGTGTATGTAACTTTGAGTTTGGTAGGTCTGCAGTACCATTTAAGAAGCATTGGGTGTATCTTTTGTGAATTGTGCTTGGCTTACATTTTTGCAGGTTTGTGAATGGATGCACATTGCCCTCCGTTTGCCCTCTTTAATTTGGCGTTGCCACTTTAGTTTTTGAGCAGATTTATATATATATATATATTTCTTTATTCGATCAAAAACATGATCATTTACATCATAAAAGAACAATTCATATGCATAAAAAACAGTTAAAATTTACAATACAGTATTTCATAAGAAAATTGTATTTTAAAACAAGCTATCACAGCGTCTAAAAGATATAAAATACATAGTTCAATTCCCTAGGGTCAGGTTGATATATATTATCAAATCAAGTTCTCAGAAGCAATTTTAATCATTTTTGACCTCTTCCACCAGGCAAAGAGCAGAAATCTCGAGATTGCAAATACAAGCCACCTTGTGGTGTCTGACCTAAAAATACGTAGAGCTTCACTGGGGCGGGTAAAGATAATAAACGGCAGGCAGGAATTATCCAGGTTTTCCGAGGATCAACATAAGAGGGACAAAAGAAAAGAAAATGATCAAGGGTCTCGGGAGAAGTGTGACGTGTAGAGCACTGTGATGTTACAGACGCATTTTCCCAGGTGCTTCTTCTTAAATTTAAAGGGAGAGCTCCGTATCTGAATTGAATATACAGGGCTCTTGCCTGGGGGGTTCAATGTCATCCAAAAACATTTCGAAACCTAACCATCCTTTAATGTTTAAAAAACTAGAGGTTAAAGTGCCATGTGCATTACCTTCTAAACTTTGTGAGTCCATATATTCCCAGAACCTTTTTTTAAGAAGGGGAACCATTGGTTTTATTATAGACCCTGGCTCCTCCCAGATACACCCCAACCCTAATTTTAAAAACCAATCCTTGATCATGTTGAACCACTTAATACGACCTGTTGTTTATGCAAAGCAATTAGCTCTTCCAGGGCCTCCTTCACCGGGACCTGTGTGTTACTAGTCCATATCCTAATCCAGAACAGGAGAGCCCTAAGAATAGCAAAGTGGTTTATAGGTTTAAGACAAGATCAAGTCTAAGCGGCAGGAGGGGAGTATTCACAGGTAGGTTCAGGATCGCCCTAATAAATTTATTTTCAGCAAGGGCTAAATCCTTCAAATTTTCCAGCCCCCATAGCTCAGCCCTGTATAGGGCTGCTCCTAGGCCTTTAGCCCTATGGAGTTCCAGAATGGGCGAGATCGGCCGGTATGGAGACGCCCTGGCCCTACGGACTATTGCACAATCGGCATGTTGGAGGGTCAGAGTACTCTTTTCAATTTGTGGTGTCCAGACCAGCCTGTCGCTAATGTGTACACCCAGGTAATCAAATGCCTTAACCTGCTCCAAGCTTTACGTACCCAGCATAAGTTTACCCTTGTGGGATTTATAGGGGTTAAATGTCATATATTTTGTCTTGGAGCAGTTTATTTCTAGCCCCCTCTCCTTACAGGCTTTGTCAAATTTGTTCAGAAGGTTCTGGATCCCCTTGGGTGTTCTGGCAATGAGTAACGTGTCGTCTGCGAAAAGCAGACAGGGCACTACACTGCCTGCTAATTTTGGGGGGTCGCCACAACAATTATACAGCTCTCCTATTAGCCCATTAATGTAAAGGGTAAATAATGTTGGGGCAAGGACACAGCCTTGACGAACACCTTTACGAACTGATATATCTTTTGAAAGACTACCATCAGAGTTCCACCTGACCTTTGCGTATGTGTCATGGTGTAAATGGATCAAGATATTAAGTAAATATGATGGGAGCCCTGGTTCTCTCAAGGCAAGCCAGAGTTGGGTGCGATCTATAGAGTCGAAGGCCGTTTTTAAATCCACAAACACAACATACAAGTGGCCTCCTCTGATGGTCACTTCCCTCCATATTAACAGAAGAAATCTAAAAACTTGGTCTGTGGTGCTTGTAGAGGCCCTAAATCCTGCCTGTAAATTTGACAAAACATTATTTTCCTCGATCCAATTTTGGATTCTGGTTAAGATAATTTTACAGAAGATTTTTTGGGAGACATCTATAAGGCTGATAGGCTTGTAGTTTCCGGGAGACCCTTTATCTCCTTTTTTATAGATAGGGATAATCTCAGCGCCCCTCCAGGTCGCCGGGATTTCGCCACCACACATGATGGCATTGAAGACCACTTGGAGCAGAGGTCCCCATATTATAGGCTCAGCCTTGTACATATCTCCCGGGAGCTTGTCTAGACCCGGGGCTTTCCCATTCTGTAGTGATTTTATAGCTAGGGTAGTTTCGTCTAGAGTAATAACAATCTCCTCAGTTATTGCTAAGTCTAAAGATCTCATTTGTGGGCCTGGGTCATAGGGAACCCATTGTCCTGCATATAACTGCTCAAAATACTCCTCCCACACATGGGGCTATATATGGAAGTCAGTTTCTGTTTTCAAGTTGGGTGACCCTTTTGACAGAAGGTGCCAGAACAATTGGCTATTCTTTAGCTTCGATGCCTCTACAAGCGAACGCCAGTTTTCTGACTCCCAGTCCCTTTTTGCCTTAGCTTGTGCTAGTTTATACAACTTCCTGCTGTTTTTGATGTCTATAGGGGATTTCGACTTTACCGCCACAATTAGGTCATCCTTGGCTTTTTTGCAAGCCTTGTTGAACCATGGAGCAGTTCTCCGTTCAAGTAGATTTTCATTACGTTGTTTGTTAAAGAATGGTCTTATTGTGGTGGTCAGTTGCAGGAAAATGGCCATGATGTCATCTATACTGGAAGCGGTATTACTCAGGTCAGAGAGAGTCTGGTCAACCTCAGAGTATATTTTAGGAAGAGAAGTTGGGTCAGCCAGTATCATAGGCCATTTAACTCTTTTGTTGTTGTTGCTAGTGATTACTGGGGCGCTCTTGGGCCAGGGGTGTCCATACAATAGGGCTGTACCGGACAGCGTGAGAGCCAGGGCATTATGGTCGCTATCTTCCCGGATTAATACGGCCATGTCTTTAACACTAGACCAGAGTTCAAAATCGACGAGGATGTAGCCAATCCTGGTCTTAGTAACCCCCCTCTTAAATGTATGGCAAGCTTCTCTGTCAGAGTCTGTCCGACCATTGCAGGCTCGGACCCCATAAGTAATAGTAAATGATAAGACCTGTTACCCCACCCTGGTGCATTTCTTAATGGGTGGTATCTGGAGCTTCGCAATCCCTCTAGCTTTATCTCCGTCTGATATTAGGTCCTGGATATAATCAACAGGTTCAAAAGTTGTGTTGAAGTCGCCTGCAACTATGAGTTGGTGATTCCCCTTGGCTGTGTCAAGATAGTTAGTTAGCGTTGTAATTGTGCCAGATAACTTATGGGGACTATTGAAACGATTATAGATGTTAAATAGCCTGACTTGAATATTCCCTTTCAAAAAGGACAGTTCCAGCCCAAGTATTTCCTCTGAGCCGAGGTGTAAAACCTTAGTTTTGCAGGCTAGTGTGTTTTTAACCCAGATTAGAAGACCACCAGCTGGGCGGCCAACTGTTGACTGCTTGGCTTCGATGCTGTATGTGGTGAATCCCACCCTATGAACGTGTCCTACCGCCCAGGTTTCCTGCAGTAGGCATAGATGGAAATCATCCACTAGCTTGCACCAGTCAGGGTCAATTAGCTTGGACTTTATGCCTGCAACATTCCAGGATAAGATTTTCAAGTCCTGGAGTTCTAATGTAGGTTCCTGGGTGTGTCCTATGGTGTTAATTTCTCCCTCGGGCTCTAGTTGTTGGTGATGGTGGCAATTCTTAATTACTAGGTCGCTTGGGGCAATGTCATTATTAGTATAGGTCTCAGGGGTTTCATCAGACTGCATGGCGGGTGGTTCCTCAGGAATGCAGATTTTACTCATGGTTTGGTCTTTCCCCCTTTCCACACCCACATTTACACCTTGGTAGAACATGCAAGTGTGCAGTGTGTTAAACACTTGGTAGATTACAACATAATCAAAAGTCAACATACTACTGTGTGTATGTTGGCACTCTGTGGATTGCCACATCACATAACCTGCGAGGGCAAACTTAGCATAAGATTCACCATAGTCACACACAGCTTTTAGGATTGGGATCCTGGTCTTTTGCTGATCAGAAATCTACTCAATCAACAAAAAATGAAAAATAGCAACACCAATAGCTCTATCAAAAGTACAAGTTGCAACAATACATTCCGTGGTAGAAGCAGAGAATGGTGCAACATTTAAGCTTTTAAAATACACTCTATGCCATTTTATCCCAACAAAAAATATTTTGAAGCTTCTGTCGTAAACAAACAAGAATGTATATAGGTTAATATATGTTGAACCCTGTTGGAGATCACTAATTCCACTTCTGCAGATACTTCGGCATTGGGTACATTAGACAAACATTTAAAAGATGCTGGAAAGGCAGCATCATTATTTCTAACATGGATCATTGAGAGCCCTAGACAAGGCTGCTCTTGTCAGCCTACATACCAAATCAGTTACTTTAGCACAATCAGTATGAACCTCTACTGGACGAAAAATCAATTTTCTGAACAGAGCATACAATAAATCTGCCTCCTGGAGGATCCCTATTACATTAACCCCTTCGGTGCTCATGACGGCCCCCGGCCGTCATGAGTCACGGTGGGCGTGTGCGCACGACGGCCGGGGGCCGTCCGAACCACGCCCAAGAATGGAATGTCCAGCACCGCGGCGGAATTCGCGCCGCAGCCATGGTGTTAAGACCAGGACCAACCAAAGCATCAATAAGTAGCCAGGGTTTATCTGAAAGCAATGTTTTCATTCTTCTATGAACCCAGCAGTGTATTAAATCCTGTGGCATCTATAAGCTTCCTTAAGATCACAAATTTCCAAGGGTTGAATAATTTTGTGCTGCGCCTACGGACCTTTTTGATGATAAGAAAATTGATGCAATTTTTGTGCCAGAAAAGTTTTACACAAAATATTGGTAAATAATTTCTTATATTAAACTGTTCAATCTTGTAGAACCTGGAGAGCAGTAATATCCAGCATTGAAGCTGGAGATAGTGCACACAAGACCTCATCATCAGTCTGAGGAATCTGTATTCCGCAGGCCCGCACGTTTTTAGTGGACCCTGTGCCGTTGCTGCCATATTTATTTATAGATTTTATAGAAAAGCTGCTCTATTTTTAAAGGATGAGGCCGCTAACACAGCTAATCCCCAAAAATGGCTCCTGATGCTGGATCTGCCGTGCATTCTCCTTCCCTGCAGGACATTTTGATTAAACTCTGCAACCGTTCCTCGTCCTAGGTTAGTTTTGGTATCAAGCCCTGAGTGAAGGCGCAGCCTGGTATCGGAGGCTGAATTGGGAGGTGAACTGAGGAATACCTAACATAATTGATGGACAACAGGAAAGTGAAGGGACAGCCACACGATTGCCACAACAAGAATTCATTCTGGTGTAGAACAGCTGTTCTAGGGTGGAGAGGGTGCAGCAAGCCTTACAGTATGACAGCAGCATTGAGGATGGCAAGTGTTAACAGTGTAGAGGAGGAAAATTTTAAAAGACAAGAGGTACGACAGGGGCCATCAACTGGGCCAAAAGAGCAACTAGGAAAGGCAAAAAATGTCATCGGGAGTCACCTTTTGGGTAATGCACAAATATATCAACCAATTTACTGTACGTAAAGCCATTTAGAAATACAGGGTAGTTCATTAGCCTGCAAAACATGTTGTGAAGAACAATTACCAAAGCATTGTATTAATTGAGAATTCTCATTTTGAAAGCTAGTATTATCTAGACATGTTTTGCTAGCTGAATACAATTTATTAAATTACTTGCAAGCATTTTAAGATAGAATCCAAAGATCTACGTAGCAAAAGCAAGCGAGGACATTGGAGATGCAGAAAGATCGGGTGACATTTCAAAAATCTACCTGAGTTTGGTCAGCTTCATTGGGACTTAGGACCCATGATGATATTGCCATGTGCTTCAATTTAAGGCCTTCACGAGGTAGCAGTCTTTGGTGCATTTTATCCCTTTGTGACTATTTTGGAAAAGGTGCCAAACATCCATGGCTCAGTTTACAGTGCAGTGTCTTCCCGAAAACCTCTCTGTAGCCAGAGGGAACGTTTCACTTTAGATCTCCCTTGACTTGAATGATCTTCTGAATTACTGGACCGGGGAATGGTCAGGGCTTCTGCTATGGTCTCCCTAAACAGCTTTTAATTGTCTAACAAACAGCATTTCACCAACACCACTCATCGAATGTAAGCACCGAACGCTGGATAGTTAATACCTAAAATGCACACATCTGTGGCATTGTAACCTTATGACCTTTCTGTGCCTCATCAAATGAACTATGTGCACCCTCATTTTATTAAAGTACCTTTTAGTGTGTACAGCGCTTGGGGGCTAAGTACACACTTAAAAGATGCCATAAATTAAATAAAATAAATACAATTAAATACATAGGGGCAGATTTACAAGCCCCTTGCGCTGCCAGTACGTCACTTTTGTGACGCAGTGGCAGCACATTTCCCTGCCCCATATTTACAGGGACAGGAAAAGCCACCCTGCGTGGCTTTTCTTGTCCTTGTAAATATGGCCCCTTTACACGCAGCATTTTGAGAGAAAGGGACGTTCCATGGGTGTTGCTGTGGAGCTTCCCACGCAACACCCATGGAACGAGACACATTTCCAGATTTACAAGGATTCGTAAACCTGGAAATGCGTCAGTAGGCTATGCCAACCTAGGGGTGGCGTAGCGAGGTGCAACGAGGCGAAATGTTTTAATTTCTCCTCATTTTTTTCCTCTTTCAATGTGTGCTGCATTCTACAGCACGCATTGAAAGAGGAAAATGCCCGTAGTTATTGTTTTTGTGCAGGAAGGTGCCCCTTCCTGCACAAAAACAATCGCCCCATGGCGCAGGCATCCTTGCACCATGGTGCAAGGGTGCCTGCGCTGGCGCATGGCAGCTGTTTGTGTGCCAACGCAGGGGAGAGCACAGGAATGCGACATATCATTGTAAATATGTCGCATTCCTGTGCTCTGAAAGTGCTGCAGCGTGGCGCAGCCAAAGGGCTTGCTGTGCCGCGCTGCACTTTCTTGTTATCAGCTAAAAAAGTTACAGACCATCCAGAATGCAGCAGCAAGAGCGCTGTTGGGCATTCCAGGTAGGTCCAGCACAAAACAACATCTTCGGGATCTGCATTGGCTCCCAGTGAGACAGCGTGTCCTGTTCAAGGCGCTCACTCTTGCCCATGGCACCCTATATAAATCTGGGCCCCCCTATCTCAGAAGATGATATGATTTGAATGTGCCTCATAGACATCTACATTCCGCAGGGCAATTCTTCGCCGTTATACCACGCTTCCGCCTTGCTAGGACGGGGGGGAGCTCCCTCTCTTTCAAGGCAGCTAAAGCCTGGAATGCCCTTCCCTACGAACTGCGAAACACCCAAGACCTTAGGCTGTTCAAAAAGCAGTTAAAAACCCTGCTCTTTAACTAACACCCAGCCGCGTTCCACGCCCTTCTGTCTCCTTTATACTGGCTTTCGCGCCGGGACACTCCAGAGTATCCGTGCGCGTTATAAATACATTATAACATAACATAACATAACATCTGCCCCAAACTTTGTTACTTTCAAACGAATAAGAGACACAGTTCTATGTCTGTTTCCATTTTGACTCAGAAATCAAGGGCCTGGCGTCCAACCAAAAAGTTTTTAAAGCAGCCTGAAAGATATCATTTAGTTGTCATGTAAGCACTGCCTTCAGTGCCCATATAAAATCTACACCCCAAGCTTTTTCCCAAATATGCAAAATGATAGATGCACTTTCTGCCGACGGGTCCTGCTTTTTTCTCTGCAGGAGTGGAGTCTATTTCGGCCACAAGTCTGCAATCTCGCACAGCAGCCTCTGCGAGCAAATAATGCCCTGTACTTACCCTTCTGGGGTAATGAAAAAGTTTAATGTAGGAAAATGGATACCTCAAAAGATGTTATTTCGTTACCTTTTCAAAAGACCAACATTAGACCTAAAATGTGTTTGCATTCACGTAGGTAAAAGCTTAAAAGCCTAACATACATGGTGTCTTGAAGAGTCAATTATAAAAACAAAGGACTCTGGAAGGGACTAGCCAAGTCACGGTGTGCCTGCCTCCATTCTATTATTAAAAGAAAGCTGCAACCCTAAAATTCGAAACAAAAACGTCTACATTTTCATGAACATCACAATGCTGCGATAAAGCCTCCCCAATTCAGCTCAGCGTCATCCACAATTTATATATGAAAATAGATGTAGCCGCATAATTCCTGCTTTCCAAAATGCTTTTGTCTCCGACACAGGACTTCAGAACCCCACGCCAAATATAGCCCTGGAAATAACAACCCTGACGCCTGGCAGTAAGATGCCTTTCTTTACTTATGCACAAGGATCCGTAATGAGCAATGACAGCAGGGTTTTCGCAAGGCCTAATGACACAATTACCGAGCGGGGAAAGGCACTTCCATATTTCCACCATTAAAATGAAAGACAATAGTGAGCGGTTCTGCCAGGCTCCAGCTGAAGAGAAATTCTCAATTCATCAGGGCTCTGCGGAGGCCACCTGGGTTTATAACTGTTGTCATCTCGAGCTGCCGGATCCGCTCGGCTATCACTTATTCTCAAATCCGTAAGACTGTCCGTGCAAATAATTCTTGTCAGCAAATACAAAATGGTATTCTAAACATACCTGTAGGCATAAATTGAGAAGGAACCTCTCTGTCAAAATCAACAGCCCGCCTGTCATTGAACTGGCAGCTGGTTGCATCGACATATGGAGCTGTGCTTGCCGAGGCCAACGTGACAGTATTGGTTTGTATCACTAGATGTGAGGCCCGAATAGATGTTTCCTCAAAAAGACAGAGGAATTAAGTATGGGTGCCATGAGAGGCATATTTCCCAGCTGTTTACAGGTCTGGCTGTAATGCTGTGTAAGGGATGGTATTCGCTGGTGTTAATAAATGTTCCAGAGCAGTTGTAACTGCTCATCCTATCTCCTGTAATGTCTTCTGTTGGGAGACCAGGCTTTCCAGTGGCGTAACGCAGAATAATGCACCCTTGTGCAGACTATTATCAGGGGCCCATGAATCCCCCATAACACACAGATATGGATTCGACTGGAGCTGAATGCAAGCCCCCTGAGGGTTGCCCCCCCCCCTTCGGCACTGCAGGGGCAATCATTACGCCCCTGAGAGCTTAGCAGCTTTGAGAGAAACCTGCTCTCAAGCCATGATCTGGGAGTACAGATAAAAGCACTTTTGTGCCCTACCAATGTCAGTGGCGGCTGGCATGTCAGGAGGGTGGTAAGGCGGGGGGACAAAAGCAAAAGTGAAAACATAACCCCATTTACCTTGTATGTGCGACGTCCTCCTCCTCTCTCGGGTCTCCAGGCAGGCAGCCAGGCTCCAGGAAACTGCAGTAACCAATCCTGGTGCTGCTCTCGTGCTTCATGAGAGCAGCGCCAGGATTGGAGGGAGCTGCCTCTCTCGCAGCTCCCGAGGGCATTGGAGCTCTTTGCTGTCTCTAACCTAGCTGTCTAGGACATCTGGGTTAGAGAGGTTTAAACTGTGCATGACTGGCTGGCCGTCGCAAAACGGCAGCCAAAAAGACATGCGCACCTTAAACCTAAGTGCCCTGCCTATCACTGCTTTCTGCTGCTGCCTGATAGGCTCTTGTAATCAAAAGGGGGGGGAGGGGGAGGGGAGAAAGAAGCTGAGACTCATTCGGCTTCCATCCGATTGGTAAATAATCAAGAGAAAATGAGTCACTTGACCAGGGTCTTAGGGTCTATCCGTCTTTAAAAACCGTCATTCACGTAGAGGCTGTTGGTGTGGTATATCTTGATAATCCTGATAGGCAGCAGCAGAAAGCAGAAAGCCCCACCAGGTTTTGAAAAATAAAATGGTAATTTATTACCATTTTATTTTTCTATTCCTGGGGGCATTTGTTTAGTGGCCCGACGCTCCTCCACCTTAACGGAGGAGCCGCCCCTGCCTACCGTCGTCCCCCAAGGACCATCATTACATTTTTCACAGCCAATTCTAATTTTTTTTGCAGAAAGGCATAAAGTCAGAGGAAGAGGTGCTGCAGACATTAGGAGATGTGGAGGCTGCAGCAGTGGCGTAGCAAGGGGGGGCGGGGGTTCGGTGCGCCCTGGGCGGAACAAGTTTTGGGGGCAGCAGCCTCCCCCCGCTCTTACCTGCCGTCTCGGGGTGGCAATCGCCCCCCGCTCTTAAATCGGCCACGAGGGTCGGCAAATGCAAAACATCCCGCCAGCACGCCTCTCCCCAATTCCCCCCCATTCTTTGATGCACCCACAGCGGGCCGGCAAACACGGGGGCGGCAAACACGGGGACCGCCACAGGCGGCCAAAGTGCTTGCTACGCCACTGGGCTGCAGTGATACACAAGTAGGCAGAAGACCATGGGAACAGTGAGTGAGCGAGCGTCTGCATGTGAGGAATATCTAAGAAAGCCACAGAGGCAGGGATTTCAGAGGACATGGGGCCTGTTTTAGAGTTTGTTGGGTGGGTTACTCAGTCAAAAATGTGACGGCTATCCCATCTGCATGATCATAAGTGCATTAGGATATAATCAGGGTCACCAAAATTATGCGGCAAGAGAGGGCCAAATTATTCTGCAAGGTTGACTAAATTATGCAGCTAGATAAGGCACAATATCAACCTGATATTTATTTTAGCTACTAACGTATTTACAATAATCATGATGATTATGATTCATATATTTTGCAGGCAAATACTACATAATAAACAACAATAGAATTGTAAAATGGCATTAATTTTGTGTGTGTGTGAGTGCGTATTTGGGAGTACAACAGCGAGGCTCTGCTTCTTATTTTGTCACTTTTACACATGGTAACATTCTCTGGCAAATATTTCACCTTAATAGTACCAGTTTTGGACTCAAATACAGCAATAAGCATTTGAAAGATGATCAGTCAACCTGTTGGGAAGGGCTTTCCAATGCACAGAGACACGTGTCCCCATGCTTTTATTAACTTCTAGTCCCTTTGAGCTAGAAACAATTTTTTGTTGTTAAAATCTGCAGATTATGCAGCAGGGGATGGATTATGTAGCAAACGTGACAAATTCATAATTATGCAAAAAACACAGCGGCCATAGAGTTGCATAATTCCATTGGCCCTGGATAGAATGCACTTGCAATTAGGCGGGCTGGATATCTGTCACATTTGTGATGGAGTAACATGTCTGCCATACTCTAAATCAGGACTATGATCTACAAAAGTTGCACTCATAGACGAAAAGAAGCAAGTTAGCGGCAGGGAAAAGTTCAATACAAGTTGTCGCAGAGAATTGACTTGGAGAGGGGTGCAGGTGGGATAAACAAGAAAGCCTCAGTTCTACCCACATGAAGATACACCACAACTTTGTGTACCGTCACAAGCTGAGAGTGATAGCACCACCCACAGGGGAAGGTCTTAAGTAGAGAGAAAATGGGACTGAAAATCACCTGGAGGTTGATCCAAGAAAAAAAACAATGAGGCATGGAAAGACAAAATGAAAGCACAGTCGAAGTTCACAGGGGTAAACGTTTTTAAAGAAGTCAGACAAGTGGGAGACTCACCAGCAATGAGATTGTAACAGAGAGGTGTACGCTGTAAATTCACCTAAAATTGAAGGCCTTCTGTTGCACAGTAAGTAATCTAAACAGTGTTATTTAGGATATGCAGGTTCACATCTACTTATGGAGCTGTACTTGCCAATGCTGTAGTGTCATAACCAGTTTGCATTACAGATGCCAGGTTTGTCTAAGAACAAAGCTTCAGCACATTTAGAAACGGAGGACTAGATGTACAAAGCCGTTTTGTGATCACAAACTTGTGATTTACAAAATCATAGAGTTTTCAACCACAAAATGGCGTTCAGATATGTGTTAACCCCATTTTGTGAGTTAGAAAAGCATTTCTGACTCGTAAAATGGGTTTAGCAACCCATACTGAATCACAGATAGGAAGCAGCTTAAAAGGGGAGTCCCCTCCTAATTGTTATTTGGTATGGTATATATCAGTGGCTAACAGGGCCGGACTGGCTGTAGCGGGCACCGGGCATTTCCCCAGTGGGCTAGAGGGGTGGGGGACGGTTTTGTGGCCGTGGGGGCCCGTTTTGTCACTTGGGGCCGGTTTTGCAGCAGTGCTGCAAAATCGGCCCCCTGTAACAAAAGCGGGAGCGGTGCTTCTTGTTAGCACCCCGTCCCCCACCCCCGCTCCCAGGGCTGTCCGATTAGCAATCTGCCAGGGCTGGTTGCTGTTCCCAGTCCGGCCCTGATGGCTAACCACTGCAATGAATCTCAAGAAAAGGGTTAGTTCCTCCTTTACCAAAGGTGGTCACTAAGGGTTGACCCAATTGGCTGATGGTCCTGTCGCAGGATGACCTGAAGGTCAGATCTTGGTGCCTTCACCCACCCGTTAGGGTGTAATGCTTCACCATTGGGCGCTCCTCATCAGGCCGGCGCTGCAGTGCCTAACGGGCCTGGGGGCTCTTTGTCGGAATTCTTTTAGATCTGAGGACGCCGTATAGATGAGTGCACGTGAGGGGGCTCCCTAACCGTGTAGCTAGTGGAGTGAGTGAGTGGTGGCTAAAATAGGCTCTGGTATCAAATGGACGAATTTTTATAGAAAATGGATACCAGGTCTAACTAAAAACAGTGGTGCTATCATGTGGTCTTAAAGTACCAGGATAGCTTCTGATGTGGAGCGGTCAACATGTTTCGTGCCTCGAGAGCCCATGGTTCGGGCGGCACTTCGTCTGGACCAAAGGTTAGTGATGTATGCCCCTGCCTAGGACTTCCGGTCTCCCTCTAATAGGGGATGACCCAGCGAGGTTGACCAGCTTACCCCTGAGTGTGTGCCTGCCTGTTGTTCCACCTAGAAGACAAGGAGACATAAGGTGGAAAGATACATACGGCAGGTGATTAAAAGCTACATTCTCAGTCACTCTAGTGGTACTCTGGTGAGTCCATCCAAGTATCAAGAAAGGGTGTCGTGCGCCTGATTAGCCATACAGTGAAGTGACCAATGCTCGCTGATCGAAACTCAGTGATCGAAACACAGCAAGCATGCAGTACAAATCAATATATCTAAGTAAAAGTAAAAACACATAGAAGAACCGTGTGAATGGTGGTATGAATGCATATATCTAATCCGCTACATGATCAGGTAAAAAAGGGCTAGCACATGTGTAGTGGTAATATGTACATTTGGACATGTAAGTGACTTACCTCGAAAGAGGCAGAAAAATGCTCCTTAGGAAGACGGAGGGTCCTGGTCAATTAGAGGGACACCTTCATTGTGAAAGGAGAGAGGCATCCAAGGTCATAGGTTACACACCAGGTATCATGTGCTCAGATAAACATGTACTCTGGAAGTTTTAGGAACTGTGAGAAGTGGTTATCTCAATGACATGAAAGGGGAGGTACATCTCTAGAAGAAATCTCTAGCTAAGCTGGTTCCAGTTAGAGTACTGTTGTTATCGCTGGGAAGACAATATTAGCAGCGAGGTAGTAAACGAGTGACCGGGATGGGAGTGTAGTCTAGATAAGTGCATGGGTAGGGGGACGCCGCCCGTGTCAAGTATTCCCCACATAAAGGGACAAAGTTATTACATCCTATTTCTGATGTGGCAGGGGAAATAAATTCCTTGTTGTTTGCTATCGCTGGTGATGTCTATACATTGCCTTGTGGAGTACCAGAGCCATACTGCGATGCTTCCGTGTCAAGGTCTAACAGCAATCGCGGGAGGCAAGTGGTATAGCCGATTGGTCATAAGATGTCGAGTTCAAGGGAATATTGCCATTGCTGCAGGGCCCAGGTGTGCCGAATCATAATCGGTGGTAGGGAACCAGGGTTCATTTACCCAGCGAATCTCACCGTGTTCACAGAGAACTAGCATTACCTATGTGAGTAAGCCACAGGAGGTGTGGGGCAATACTGTGTAACGAATTGCCAGGAATCGAGTGGGTATTAACCCTTAGCTACATTTAGGTGTAGGAAGACCCCCCGTCCCCGGGCACTTACTTGTATGTCGTCAGGACACATTGGTCTCACCTGGCCTCCTCGATCGTCCTGGAACACTGTGGCCGCGAGACGGTGTCTCCGGTCACATGGTCGCGTGTTCCTCTCTGCTAGCCATACCACTTCTGAACAGTAGTACAGCCAATTCTGTGGCCATATTGCAAGTGAAAAAAGTGCATAAGTGTCTATTGTTTCCTGTAGTGTGGTTGTGTGAGTACTCATACAAACTACAAGTAGCATTAAGTCCATTTATAGGTCATAGACAAGCCTAGGCTCTATGCAAATCTGTGGTGGTAGCGTAACATGGAAGGAGAGGCAGTGGTTAGATATAGTGGCCATTTTGGAAGTAATAACACGTGTGGTGGTATACGTAGGGAATGACCTGGGGAGGCTGTATCCCAGCAAGAAGCCACTATTAGTAGACGCCTTGAAGGAGCATATTATCACTGGAGTATGGGTTCATTTTGTGCATAGGGTCCCTTGTATGGATGTAAACATAACTCTTGAATGAAATCAAGAGTGAGGGTCCCCAAATACAGATGGCAGTGTCAGAGTAGGTTGTGAGGACATGCCAACTTATGGAGTCCGAGGTCGGGCGGTGTATCCTACATTGATTCACGGTGTGTCCACCACCCCCAGCCCAGTGGGAGTGTAACACTGGGAAGATGAACAAGGTGTTAATCTAGGGAATGCAATAGCAGAGAGGGGGATGTCACAGGAAAATGATCATGTATTGAGCTCTTGCCACGGTACTCCATCGGTCAGGCCTGTAGTATGAGTGGACAGGTGGAAAATCCAACACTGCTCCATCTCAAAGAGTTTCTTCTTCTCCCAGGATATATTGGTTTCAAGTATCATCCAGTACAAGTCCTCTGCTGATTGATGATGATCAATGAAGTGTGGTTGTGTTCTTTTTACAACAGATGTTGCTCCGGTGTTCGAAAATTCTGGTTTTACTGTTCTAGTGCTCATACCTATGTATCTCAGTGGGCATGGACATTCAATCAGGTATATGCAATTTTTTTTATTGCAATTGGTATGAATGCGTTGGGTCCAGATCTGGTTGTGGTTGAGGATCACCTCTTTGGAGTTTTTGGTTATGTGGCACCCGCCACACTGACCGCAAGGGCAGTGTCCATTGACCGGAGGTAGGTTCCAAAGTGTTCTTTGTGGTGGTTGTTACTTTCTTTGTGGACGAGAGTGGACCAGCATGTCTCGCAGGTGGCTAGTTTGCTTGAAGGTGAAGCGTGGCATAGGGATGTCAAGGTTACCAGATTGGATGATCTGCCAGTGTTTCTTTATCATCTTCTGTATTCTGTTGGTTAGGTGTGAAAGTGGTCACACAAGTGATGGTGTCTTCCTCCTCTTTATGTCTAGTTTCCAATAGTGTCTCTCTGTGGTTGTTCTGAGCCCTCTTGCAGGATCATTTTATCACAGAGGTTGGGTATTTTCTAGCCTCCAAGTTCTTACTTAGTAGTGTGGCTTCATTGTGAAATTCCGTCATAGAGCTGCAGTTTCTGCGCAGGCGTAGGAACTGGCCGAAAGGAAGGTTATCCCTGAGCGCTTTGGGTTTGTGACTGTCGTAGCGTAGTAGGTTGTTACAATCTGTGGGTTTCTTGAAAGTGTTAGTAGCCAGTTGTCCATTCCTTAGTGTGATGGATAGATCCAGGAAATGGATCTCTGTTGAGGAAGCTGTGCGAGTGAACCTTAAAAAAGGATTGAGTGTGTTGATCCACTTGTAGAAGGAATCGCAGGTTTCTTCATCTCTTCTCCAGAAAATGATAATATCGTCGATGTAGTGACGCCAGATCAGGAAGTTTTATGAGTAGGGGTTGTTATTATGGATATGTATCCTTTCAAATTCAGCCACATACAAGCAGGCCAGGCTCGAGGCAAAAGTGCTGCCCATTGATGTCCCCTTGATGTAGTGGTACATGGTGTTCTGGAACAAGAAGAAGTTCTCACGCATGGCTATGTTGGCACAATCCATGATGAAACTTATTGGAGTTTGAGAGGTCCAGTTTTCTGCTGACAGGCACGACTCTACAACAGTCAATGTGGCTTCCTGGGGGATGTTGGTGTATAACGACTCCATGGGAAAATCACAAGAACCTCCCACAAGACCTATATTACTTTTGTGTAGGCTAACAACAGCTCTACGGGGCTATCCACCATACAAACTACGATTTCTATGTCTTTTGTTATTATTACATTATTCCATAATTTTTTCATTTGTGTTCACATACCAAAAAGATAAAAGATAAACATATTTTTTAGTAAAAATATTTTTACATAATTTTTCTTTTTGCAACAATTTCATCAATTGTGAAAAATTAATGTATACATTATTTTCTCATCACAAACAATAATTTCATCATTTCATCATAATCACATATCCCCTAACTCATAACCTCACTAGCATACTAACATAACATACCATCATGCACTCTCACTCTCTCATCATGCATATTCAATACCCAACCAGTTCACATATACCAAAAGAGTCACGGTAAGAACAGATGATCGAAAATAATCACCGTGGCTGTGTTGTAAGTTGAGTGTCAGACATCCAGGTCTAAAGACTCCACGTCCAGAGTCATCAGCAAGTTGATCTCATTACTCTTCTCGATCCCAGTGATCATATTAAGGGCATCTCTAGTATATTGAAGATCTGATAGAATCCTCTTCATGAGGGGTTGCAAGAAGTGGTTGCAAAATTTGCTTAAGGGTTCCAAGAGGGACCCAATGCCTGAGACGATAAACATTTTCTTTTAAAGCAGCACTGCTTTCTTTAAGGAACATAAGTTGATTTAAATAAAGGAGTTTGCAGATTGGAAACACAGGGGTGATTGTTTGCTGTTCCTAGCATGCTATCATCCTGGTGTTTGTAGGTAATCACAAAAGGTCACAAATAGCGACCTATCAATTAATATTCATTAAGCAGGTCAGTTTGTGACATCATGACTGAACCTTTTGCAATGTGACCCATTAGTACATAGGTCGCATCTCAAAATCAGAGACACGTAGCATAAAGGTAGTGCTTAAATTGCAACCTGTCTCTTAGTACATCTGATCCACATTTTCCAGCTGTTGACTGGTCCGGTTTTAATAATATATAAGTTATGATAATCAAAGTGATCACAGACGGAAGCCATAAGGCCTCCTCTATAGGCTGGCAGGTGGACCACTGAGTAGCTGGGGAAGCTCTGCCTGAGCCCCAGCCTGCCTACCAGATCTGTGGTCTGCTGCTAGCTCATCAGCCTCTTGCACAGAAATCAGAGAAAAGAACAGTTTAGCAGACAAGACATCCAAATAATAGAGAAAAACCTAGCTCCACTGTTCGAAACAATGTGACAGAACATATTGTTTCAGACAGTGGCATTGGATTGGAAGACAGACTCTTTTTAAGATGGATTCCCAGGCCAAGTCAGTTTTTCACTGTTTGTGATTGCCATGCACAGTGCCACAATATGGGATAGGAAAATAGAAAGAATGGGCCTGATGTCCTAAACCATTTTGTGGCTGTGATTCACAAAATTGCAGGATTTGCCACCACAAAATGGTGATTGGCTATGTACGTAGACCCTTTTACAAGCCAGAACAGGCTTTCTGACTTGCAAAAGAGGTTTTGCAAATCGTTTGAAACACGATGAGAAGGGGCATGAAAGAGGTATCCCTCCTAATTGTGATTAACAATTGATTTGGGACCACAAAAGCAAAGTCAGTAATTGAAAAGTTACTGTCACCTTAAATAGGGTGGTAACTGAATCACAAAAGGGTAGCAGTCCCTAGGAACAGCATCACCTCTGGAAATCACGTTAAGTAGTTTTGGAGCGGGTGGTCCATGGCAGTGCTGCCTGATGTCTTTTAGAAAAATGTTTTATGTTTTAGAATGCAAATGCAGGGATATTGATATTCAGTCCCTTGCAAGCCATCATCCCTACATTTGGAGCAAATCGTTAGGGGTGCAAATAGTGGCCTGCCTATTTAAAGTGTATTAAGCCAGTCATTCTATGACCCCAGCTCCCCGTGAAAAGGCATTTTGCGATGTGGCCTATTAATACATAGGTCATATCACCAAATGACAGGCAATTTGCAAACAATTGATGCACAATTTGAACCTACTATTTGCTATCTGCCTGTTTGTACTTCTTGCTGAATGTTCTCATTGCACTGGAAGAAAATCCAAAGGTATTGCAATTTGTTTTTATAAAACAACCCCCTGCTTTTTTAACTGGTTTTAGGAAGACCCAAAATATCCTTCTGGCCTGGCTGGCATAGCTCAACAGACTAGATAGCTTTCGAGATTCTCCATGCAATGGTGGCAATGCATCAGTTCCAAGTGTAAGGCACTGGTTCCAAAGGCGATGCACGGCTACCGATCCCACAGCAGGTGATGCGTCAATTCCGAAGGGGATACACTGCTTCAGCGTGCGATGCGCGGGTCCAGTCCATGCTTCGACGAAAATGCACCGATTCTGATCCACGCAAAGGCGAAGATGCTCTGGTTCCGGCCCACACAAAGAAGATGCGCCAGTTCCAATGAGGATACGTGGGTTCTGGTTGTAGAAGCGCCATAGGCCTCACTTCAAAGGGTCCATGACTGGGGTGACAACACTTGGCAGGGCAGACTCACAGCTTGTAGAGTCCAGATGCAGATGAAGGTAGTTGAATCCTTTGAATTTCCTGAGACTTAGAACAGGAGGCAAGCCAGCAAACCATTAGAGTACCTCTGAGTTCAAGTGATGCAGTCCAGCAAAGCAGCAGTCCAGCAGAGTGGCAGTCTTTTCAGCAGCACAGCAGCTCTTCATCCTGGTAGAGTAGGTCCAGAAGTGTACTTAAGTCATGGTGTCAGAGGTCCAGTACATATACCCAGTTGTGCCTTTGAAGTGTGGGAGACTTCAAAGAAAGCTTTGAAGTGCACAAAGGTCCTTACTTCCTGCCCTGGCTCCAGACTCACTACAGGGAGCTATACAGCTCTTTGTGTGGGGATAGAATTCAGCCTATTCAGGTGTAAGTGTCAGCCCCTCTCTCCCATCCTGGCCAGGATGGCCGATCAGGAGGTAGAAGGCCCATCAGTCACACCTAAGCTCCCTTTGTGTGTGGCAGTCTAGAGGTAATGCACAACGCCCAGCTGTCACCCACCCCAGACATATATTCAGAGACGGGCAGCAGGCACAGAATAGCTAAAGTAAGTAAATGCCAACTTTCTGAAAGTGGCATTTGCTAAACTGTAACTAAAAATCCACCTTCACCATGAGTTGTGATTTTAAATTGTGAGTTCAGTGACACCACACGTGAAAAGTCTGTCTCTTCACATTTGGGAATTACACTTAAAAGATGCAATAAGGTATTCTCCATGTTATCCTATGAGAGAGATAGGCCTTGCAGTAGTGAAAAACGAAATTGGGAGTTTTTCACTACCAAGACTTGTAAAACTTAAAAGTACATGGTCTGCCTTTTAAATACATTGCACCCTGTCCTGTGGGTCATACAGGGCCTACCTTAGGGGTGACTTATATATATATATAAAGAGAAGTTTTAGTCCTGGCAAGAGATTTGTCTTGCCAGTTTGAAGTGGCAGTGTTAAACTGCACATGCAGGCTCTGCAATGGCAGGCCTGATTCATGGTTAGAAAACTACTTAAGTGCGTGGCACAATGAGTGCTGCAGGCCGACTAGTATAATTTAATTTACAGGCCCTGAGCATATGTGGTGCACTTCAGTGGGGACTTCTAAGTAAATTGAATATGCCCATTGGGGTTAAGCCAAAATTACCATGTTTAGAGAAGAGAGCATAAGCATAAGGTAAAGTGCACAAAGTCCTAAAACCAGCAAAAACAAGGTCAGAAAATGGAGGGAGGCAGTCAAAACGTTGGGGAAAGACCACGCTAAGGCTGTTGGTTCTAACAGCCTGTCTCATTTAGAGTCGGGAGGACCATCAGCTTTCTGTTGGCTGTGCCCCTGCTGGTTCTATTGACAGAAAGCTTCCTCCAATGGCCTGACAGAATAGGGTCTATCTGAGGCCGGGCAATACACTGCCTTCCCTATTTAGGGTGTATGGTGTGATGTTCTTTTTTTATGTCTTTCCCTGCCAGGCAAAACCTGGTGATGATGGGCAGAAAAAACAAATAATGACCCCCACATCCATGGCAAAACTCCCTGGGTGTGGTGGTCATTACTTATTTGTTACTCAATAAGAAACTCACACTTTGTATAAAAGCTTTTGTAAAGTTTGGTGAGCAGCCATCAAAACCAACGGCAGCCTTCCAGCAAAATGTTTGTACCTTGACAGGAACCACCAACACAGCTGTTGCTATCAAGGTACAGAGATCACCGCTCGGCTAGCGGTGATCTCTAAATTTGGAAGACTATGGTCCATCGGGGTGGTGGACGTAATGTTCTCTGCCAACCTGCCGGACTGTAGTTCATCCACTTAATCTTAGATTTGACCCTTGGTCTTTTCTTTTTGCTGTCTAGGATCACTATAGCACAAGGCACAGAAGATGTAGAAAACTTGTAAGCAGCTCATAGAAATGCATGGGTGCCAATACTGAGCACACAAGTGTGACTACAACTGCAGCACCATCTAAGAAACACCTTCAAGCTGCCACATCGTTATTAGTTATAGTACCGTGGCATATTGAACAAATGCCTAGAGTATTTGGTAGCATCTCACACACATTACAAATTGAATCAGTTCAAGTCTATTGACAGGCAGAAAATTCGGGGCTGGGTTATTAAAGGATGAATTCAAGTGAGCAACAGAGTCCAGTCTTCCAGAGCAGAAGAGGACACCAAATGGGAGGTTTAAGCAGTGGTATAGCAAGATCGCCATGGGCCCTAATGCACACAAGGAAAATGCCCTCCCACAGATAGTAGACAGGTAGTAAAATACAGTTAAAATTTGGGTTAAGTGCGCAATGACTGATGTTGATGCACATCTCCAGAAACTGCTACCCTACCTCAGTGTCTTTCTTGTTGTAACACTAACTTATGGAAAAGCAATCACAGGTTCAAACCCCAAGCAAGTTCTAGCAAAAAAACATAAAAGATTGGGCTGGATGTTAAATAAACTAAAGCTAGAGCAGGGCACACTGCTTCCCATACCTCTTGGCCCCACTTTCACTGCACCAGTTGCACGCCTGATAGCTTTGCACCTGACACACACCATTTTCTTTTTATTTTGACACTTTCTATCAACAGCTATACAGTCCTCATTAATCACTTTCCTGTAGAATTATTGAGTGCTATTGTACATATATGACCATCACTCTGTGTACTCGCCAGAGAGGGCAAGGATTGGATGAGTATGTTCTGAACACCATGTGACCCATTGACTGTCACTGTGAGAAACTTGAAGTACTTTCAGTCTTAAGCCCAGAGCTGTCAATTGTGAAACGTTAGGAACACCTATCTACAAACTAAATCCACCTAGGCACCTAGAGGCATCTTAATTAGCAGCGTGCACTATACAAGAGTGATTGTAGGATAAAAAATGAAAAGGCAGAAATCAGCATCTGTAAAAAGCAAGAAGAATCTTAGGGAATGCAAGATAAAGAGAACATTTGAAATGTAAACTGGGATTCTATGTCAAGACACGGAGGCGAGGATTAGGCTTTGTCTCTCTTCGCTTTTATTCACAGCAGCCTTAACATCAACAATCTCAAAGCAAAACAACTACATTTTCCATCAGAACTTGGGAAAGGAAATTAACAAAGTCCATCCAATCAGGCATCCTTATTATCATCATATCGGCCTCGGGGACTCTCTATCCCCCTCTTTCTTCGCTGCTCCTGCAGCCATCAGATAAGTGTTCGCTTTACTCTTCTCACTTAGATTGTGTGTAGTGCTTATTCATGCTGTTTTGAACTGCGGACCACCTGTACGAGGGATAACCATCCCGTGAGTCAGGTGTCTGCACAGTATAATCATATAATTGGGTTATTATATAATTAATTGCTTGTTTATTTGCAGCATGGTAGCGGTATTCGCTCCTACGTGGCCGCTTCAACTTGCCTTGCTCTGACTCGGCGTGGTCAGCCGACCACTAGAGGGCCCACGTACATTTCTAGAACCTGCTCAGTGTGTCCCTACCTCCCAGCAGCCGGCGCGTCAGTTTCGCTCATCGGCAATTGCTGATCGATGCTTGACCGGCCACATACCACTTCGGGGGAAGAAATATACGCTTAGTGGGCAACTCCTCTTTTAACAGATCCACCACCTGGGGATATACACCTGCGAAGCAGGTAAGACTGCCCTTCAGAGGCATTTGAAGTGGGACGAATTCCCAGGTAGCTGTCCCGACCTCATTTTATCAGGAGGTGTTTCCCAAGGTGTTCAAGTCCTAGTTATCTTGCAGTCCCTTAGCGGTCCAGCTTGCATCCTACCAGGGTTTCCCTTATTTGATTACCCCTACGATCACAGGACAAACAGTCCTCATGGAGTCAGATGAGTATTTTGAGGAGGAGGAAGTAACTTACCTCCCTATAGAGGACCAATTCTGCCAGGTGATGGACGCCTCCATTTTTTGGGCAATCTCACATGTGGTGGCTCCCCTGGAGAGGAACATTTTGGCACTGCAGTCACAATGCCAACAACCCCTTGGGCAGAGGGAAGAAACGTCCGGGCCCAAGGCCTCAGAACCTCCAGGGCAGCCACCCAAACTTAGTGCGGAAGGTACACGCAAGCGTGCACCTACCCCGGGGGTTGACCTCAACACCTTTGCATGCCTTAAGGAGGTGTTCATGAACTCACAAGCCCATACCCCGGATACTCAGTTACCTAGCACTTCAGGGGGCAACATCCCTTCACACACAGATCCTACAGATGGGGAGGATTCTCCCAACTCCTCTAATGGGGATCCCAGTAGACCATGGTGGCCAAATGCCTCTCCCTTGCCCTGTGAACCCAAGAAGCAGGAATTCCTTCCTCCCCCCCGTCCCTGGACTCGGATATGTTGGACCCAGACAAATTATTACATTCCTGTTTGGCAGAATGGTATCCTGCCCCTAAAGTGGCCTCTTACGTGGCAGCCAGATTGTGCAAACCCTTAGATAAGGAGGTGAGGAGCTGCCTTAGGGCGGAGTGTCCCAGACTGGCCCTGGAGGATAAAGTAGCCCTGTTAGACTTGGCATTATCAGCGCGTTCACCTCCAGACTTTTTGCTTTTTGGCCTGCTGTTTTTGACCTTGTTTTTGTTGGTTTTGTGACTCTGAGCACTTTATCACTGCTAATCAGTGCTAAAGTGCATGTGCTCTCCAAGTCAATTGTGTATGGATTGGTGTTTCCATGATTGGCTTATTTGATTTACTGTTAAGTCCCTAGTAATGTGCACATGTGTGCCCAGGGCCTGTAAATCAAATGCTACTAGTGGGCCTGCAGCACTGATTGTGCAACTCACACCAGTAGCCTTTCAAAGGGGTTCTCAGACCTGCCACTGCAGTGTCTGCACGGAGTTTTTAACTGCCATGTCGACCTGGCAAGTGCACCCACTTGCCACTCCCAAACCTTCCCTTTTCTTACATGTAAGGCATCCCTAGGGTAGGCCCAGGGTACCCCCATGGGTAGGGTGTGGTGTATATGAAAGGTAGGACATGCACTGGGGTGTGTGACATGTCCTGATAGTGAAATATTGTGTATTTCATTTTTCACCATTGAAAGGCTGTCTGTCCCATAGGCTTAACATGGGAGTTGACTTGTACCATTTTACAAGCATAACTCTACATTGGGATAAGATAGAGAAATGGAATTTAGTATGCCTGAACTCAGAATTTAAAAATACATCTTTTAGTGAAGATGATTTTTATGTTGTGTGTTTGAAAATGCCACTTTTAGAAAGTGGGCATTTTCCTGCTTAACCATCCTGTTGTTATGTCCCGTATAGAGGCCCTAATGTAGACCCGTTCATACATGCCCTAAAATGGACGTATTCATATTTGCCCTAATACGGTCATATTCGTACTTGCCCTATTATGGTCAAAGCCGCATATGCCCGATTACGGTCATAACTGTACATGTCCTATTATAGTCATGATTCCTTATATAGGCATGATCTTTCACCTACATTGGTCCTCACTAGTACACAATGTGCTCTGAGGGCTGAACGTTATCTATACTGTGGTTTTGAATACAGCAGGGTTTTTCCCAAAACACAGGCCCACACTGTACTCATCAATTATGCATGGCTTTCTAGGAATACACCACCTGCATAATATGTATGGACAAAGTTCACCCCTGAAGTCTTCCTCGTGTCTAACGACAGACCAATACAAACCATACTGAGGACCGAGACTCTTTAGAGTATAAATACACCACATCTTGCCCCGGTAAGACAGAGGGAACTGAGACTTCCATGCTGACACACTGACCAGAGACGCTGAGGCTCCTGCATGCAGTCGCTCCAGCTGACAGTGGTCTGACACAGCCCTTGCGGGGTGTCCAACTCGAGACCAGGACGGGGTCCCACACTCTCTATTCAGGTATGGGTGTTCGACTAAATCCTAGAAGGATTCTTGGCTCTTAGGCTTTTAGACCTACACATATGCTAGGTACACTCAGGTACATCTAGTTAGGCATCGTAGGAGTACGCGCACTTGCATAATGCTTTTATATTCATGTATGTATTCATGATTATCGCAATATGGTAGAACTGTTCTATCCCTTTGCTTTTATCGTACTGCTGATAATATATCTCTGCTCTTGTCTGCTGGTTGCCGCAGCACATATATTTTACACTAGAATAACAACTGTTCAATAAATACTTATTGAAACGCCCGACTGTTTATTCTGTGTAACTCTCTGAGACAAACCGAATAAGTAAGCACGAGTGACTGAGCGAAAGGTAGTACATTGTTTCCACGATTCTGAGGAATTTGGGTTGTCATGATCTAAGGTTGCCAGAAACTAATCTCTCCCCGATAAGAGGAGATTCTAGTGGCACTGTGAGCTAGCTAATGCAAAACAATCTAACATATGCGGTGAGGGTGCACATAGTCAGTCTGCCACCAAGCCCACAGCTTATGTTATACAAACGCGCAGGTCCTGCATGGGTACTATAGGAACTACACAACATGGCGCCACCAACGTTGGTTTGGTACTTATTTAACAGTAGAATCTGAGTAGTTCAGTCGTGCTATTCTCAGAGAATCTACTCACAAAAACCCCAGAGACGTCTGGAGTGGGTGGGCACAAAATCCGCCGCAGCTGAGTAGTACGAGAATACTATTTATTGGCTGTTGGTTATTCAAGCTTGAAGGACTTATAGTTCCTACAAATTGTGCATTTACACCTTATCTTAAAATTTCCTTAAACACCCTTCTTCCACTTAAAAATGGTTGAACAAGCAGAAGAAACAAGGAGAGTTGAAACAGGCCTCTTCGGTTTAGGAGAAGAGGACCCTGAAGATGCAATACAAATTGAACCAAATTTCAGAAGGGCAGTCACCATAAAACTTCTAGAACATGGCTTAAGAGCCAGGGGTGGTAAAGTAATTTTCGTGATCGAGGCACACGAATCCAATAAAACAGAGGTGTTCTATTCATGGGTTACATTCCCAGCAGCGAATCCAGATGTATTTCACTACTACCTAAAAGATGAAACACCAGCGGACTATGCTCCTTTGGAGGAGTTAGAGATTCCGCTCACTTACCAGGAGCATAATTACTGGTTTAAAGGTGCCCTACACCACGTACGAAGAAGAGCAAGATTAGGCCCGCTCGGAGGAGCAGGAGCCACATGGCCCATATTAGCGGCATACACACCGCATCCTGACATTAACACAATGCCACAGCCAGAATTACTCGTACAACACAAAGATTTAATTAAAATCTACAGAAACCTCACACAATTTGTGATGAGGACTTTAACAGTTCAGCCTGCACCAGTTGCCGCACAAGATAGTCCAGTCCAGAGTACAGTTAATAAAATTACTCCACAAACATTACACGCGGTTATGGGCAAAATGCCAGCAAAACGTGAACAAATCCCATTCTGGATAGCTCAGAAAATAACTCAGCTTGAGGCAGTATTCCTGAATACTACCACCTATGATAGACACAGAATTCTAACAATCTGCTTGCCCATGGGTCTCACGCCACAAGTAGAGGACTGCACCTCTTGGGGTTCAGTCTTTGCTGCCATATATAGCAGAACACGTGGTATCCCGTCCTTAGCAGTAGTACCTGACGTATTGAGACAGATACAAAATGAGTACGGAGCAGAGCCTGCCCTTAACTTAGGGATGAAGTTACTAAATAACTTTGACCAGGTATCAGCCATAATACTAGCTAATATTAAGGGGGAAGCAGCTTCAGTGGCGATCCGTCACCGCCTGAGGGAGTTCGGTCCAGAGGATCAACAACACGAACTACCCAAAATAATTGAAACTGCATATGCAGAACTAGGCAGAGACAGTTTGGGTGGGAAAGCATTAAAACCACAACTAGTGGGCAGTCCTGAAAAGGATACTACAAAGCAGACGCCTACTTCTTCTAAAAAGAAGTGGGAAAATAAAAAACAACAAAAGTCTAAAGACAGCAGATCTCAGTCCAGAGGTAGGTCTCCTCAACAGGAGCCCTCTGAAAGGAGGTATAATCTCAGGAATAGGGATAATATTAAAAACCTGACAGGTATCAGGATACTGATACTCGTTCCTCTCGTTCCTTTCAGGGTTCATCAAAAAACTCCGAGAGGGAAGGACGGTTAAAGGAGCGTACAAAGTCCAGAGACACGCAACGCGCTGCGGACTACGCACCTAAAAAAGAAGATAAACAAAAATCAAAACCTCAGTTCAAAAAGAAGAAGGTAGCAGGTCTCAAGATCAGACATGCTCAGAATTCTGAGGACACAGCTTCTGAACGGGGAATGGGCTCTGACGATGCTAGACAGCGCGGCAGAAGTAACAATAGCTCGCCAGAACCTGAAGGAATTTCTGGTGACAGCGGAGTTGAGTGAGTAAATCACGTGGAAACACCTGATACTCGGGTAAGTGTCCCACATAAGTTACATGAGATAACACTCCGGATGGAGGGGGACAAGCCCAAAAAAATTAAAGGTCTCTTTTGGAAAAATCTGTCATCTGGTTATGACATTCTATTAGCAGAACAAGACTGGCCGCCAGCATTCGTCATGGAGTGCCCTACGGGAGAAACTGTAATTTTTCCAGCCTTTTCCGACCTCGTTCCCATTCACCTAAAACATGCATATGCGCAGGAGTGGGCGGTTGCCCTAGCTCCAGCATTGTATAAAAATCATGTTGGTTGGGAAGAGGATTCAACCCACCACGTGATCCCGTTAAAAGTTTCCCCAAATGCTCAAAGGCAATACCCTATAAAGCAGGAAGCTAAAAAACAAGTCAGGGAGATCCTAGATCAACTTGAATACCAGGGGGTGATAGAAAATTGCACTTCACCTATGAACAATCCTTTGTTTCCCGTAATGAAACCTGACAACACATATCGTTTAGTTTTGGATTACAGACATTTAAACACTTGCACAAAGACATTTGCCGTTGAAAATGCACACAGTGCCGCATTAATAAATAACATTGTGCGGAAAAAATACAAAACAACACTTGATATCTCAAATGGATTTTTCTGCCAAAATATAGCGCTTGAAAGCAGGTATCTGACCGCCTTCAGTGCGTTAGGGTCCCATCGACAATTTTGTCGCCTAGCCCAAGGGTATAAAAACACCCCAGGGGTATTTTCAGCAAGAGTAACAGAGTTACTCCAAAATTTGGATGAAGAAGCATTGTCCTATGTGGATGATATTTATCTGACGAACGATGACTTAAAGAGGCACTTGACCAGGGTGAGCACCATTATTATGGGATTCGCCTCTGAGGGCTACAAATTTAATTTAAAAAAATCAAAAATTGCCCACCTCAGTGTCCTATTTTTAGGAAACAAGCTGTCAAGTGAGGGAGAAAGCCTAGCAGCAAACTTTTTAGAACATGTGCGCTGCTCCAACCTCCAAAATCATTAAAGAATTTACACAATCAATTCTGGGATTCCTAAATTTTGGTCGAACATACATTTTGGATTACGCAGAAAGAGTAAAACCTTTCTACAACTTAATAAAACCTGATTTTTCAGTCAGACAATGGACACAGGAACACACAAATATCCTGCGTTCCCTACAGGAAAACATGATAGCTTCTAAACATTTACAGACACGCGTAAACGCACAGAACTTAGTGATCCGAGTCATAGCGGGTCAATGCGGGTACACTTATTTAACTTTTAATGAAGGCGAAACAGTACCAATCGTATACAAATCACACCTGTACACAAACGCAGAGATGCGTTTCACTTCAAAAGAAGAAATTCTGACAGCAGTGCAGACCGCTGTAGCAAGAAAAAGAGCTCTGGCTCAGGGAAAACGCATAATTGTCGTGACCCCAGTACCAGCTTTAGAAGCTGTTACAAAAGCTAGCATTCCAAATACAAAAGCCTTACATCCGAGATGGATACAGTGGGCTAATTCTCTTACTGCAATGGATGTTGAATACAGATTTGATCCAAGTTTAAAAACACAAGCATTCCTGCAATACGAACAAGAATATCCTCTACCAAATGAAATTTTGCCTCTAGATCAGTATGAATACATTATTTACACTGACGGTTCTGCTCAACCAGCCATAGGGAGTAAGCAAGCTTACAGCGCGGCGTGTGCTATTGTTAAAGGTTGCATGCACGATGGAAAGTTCCATCCGAGTTGCACTAAAACGCAATCTTTAGGAGACTGCACGGCTCAGTTGGCAGAACTCAAAGCACTTATAATGGCACTTATAAATACGGATCACAAATTCCCCATACTTATTGTGTGTGATTCCTTTTACTGTGTACAGTTGTACAATGAATATCTACATCATTGGGAACAAAACGGGTTCAAAGATGCAAAAGGTGGCACAATTAAGCATAAAATGCTATGGGAACAGGTAGTGGAGTTGAGAAACGAACTACCAAGGGCTCATGTGATACATACACTGAGTCATCAGCGTGATGGCGTTCATGTTGAAGGGAATTCATTGGCTGATGAAGCCGCAAAGGGGGCTGTTCGCACAGCCGCCGTAGCTGCAGTTACTCGTTCAAAGACGAGGGTAGACGGCGAGATAATGGTAGCTGTCAATGTTTCACGCAAAGGCAGCACAGCAGTACCTAAAAAATTTCTACTCAAGTACTCCTACAAGTTAGATGCACAAAACATTCCATATGCTCAGATTCCTGGTGTGGGGGATAGAGTAATACCAAATATGGATCGTAGGCAAGGCTTAATTGTGGCGGCACACGAAGGAGAAGGTTCTGTACATAAGGGACTTAGGGAGACTGTTTCCTTGTTGAAAGAACGCTACTGGTGGCCCGTGATGAGAAGGCAGATTAGAGACTATGTCTGGAACTGCGACATCTGCAAGCAGATGGAAGGGTCCACCGCAACACGTCCAGTACAGATACCATTGTTAGACAGCATTAGGTTGTCCGTTCGTGTACGTCCAGCTCAAGTTTCCTCAAGGTCTGGCCTCAGCGCTCGGCTGACGCTCGAACTGTTATAAAAGATTTGCGAGTCTTTATCGGCACATACGCAGTTGGCACGTTACATTCTGACCATGGTCCGGCGTTTAGCTCTCGGGCTTACAAAGAGGCCATGGAAGGAATGGGCGTAGCATTGCGGTACTCCTCTCAGTACCATCCCGAGGGAAATTCTGTTGTGGAGAGGAAAAACCGGGACTTAAAGCAATCTTTAACAGCTAGGGTATCAGGCAAAGGCGCTAGATGGGTCGATCACCTTTATGGGGTCCAACAAGCAATAAACAATCAGCCAAGAAGCTCTCTAGGGGGTGTCACTCCTTACGAGGTCCTATTTGGGACAAGAATGTGGGTACCTGATCTTGATTGTGAAGGCACAGTGGCGGATGAAAAACCATTTGATATCCATGATCGTTTGGCTGTTTTACAGGATCTAAATGAATCCAGGACACAACAAAGTAACGTGCTCCAAAAACAGACCTCCACTGAGGAAGTCAAGGCAGTAACGGCAAGACCTGTCTGGATCCCAGAAGTCGGGGATCTGGTCAGAGAGAAGATTGCTGACAAGAAATAATTTGGGCCATCATACAGAAAGCCTGTACCGGTCCTAGCAATCCAAGGCACAAGAACTGTACTTCTGCCGCTTCTTGCCGGGAAAAAGGAGAAAAGATTTGTCTCAATCGACTTAATCAAACCACACTATGTGGCCGATACTAAACAGTAGGCCTCGTGGACTCCACAGTAGCAGATGCCCTCCTCTCGCTACAATCAAGAAGTCCAAACAGAAAGACTCATCGCGTTTGAAGAGCCACCTGTATGGAATGAAGGACTAAACAACAATGCTATGGAACTCGTTCCACTTCAACAAGAAATTCATCTTCAAAATGAAAACCAACTTAACAACCAAGTTGCAATAAGACCGACTACAGACATCTGCGTCAACATGCCTCGTCAAGAGCAAAATCCGATTTCAACAAATCCCGATGCAATTCCAACAAATGATCGAACTGCTTCTGGCTATTTCATGAACTTTGATACGTTTTCACTGGATCCAAGCGAGCCGGAAACGACGCCAGCCAAAAAATCACTCCAACAGAAACTCAATGACTTTTTGAACTTTTTTAGAAAGACTTACCTGGTGTCACCTTGGATAGAACTATGGTATATCACTGGATTTTCTTTTTTCTTTTCTGGCTAGGTTTAATAATAACTTTTAGTATGCTTATTAATGGACGATATCTCCAGCAAAGCTCTACAGCCCAAAGAGTCAATGTGATTTTAAAACCACACCAGTCTTCACATCGTGAACCAAGAGACTTGTCTTCAGTGAACATCACAGCAGTTCCTATACCGGACGGTATTGTATGGGACAAGTTTGATTATGATGTATTCGGTCCGACTGAACTTTTAAAGCTAAAACGTGTATTTAAAATTTCTTTAAGTGATATCATTACCTCCAGTACATTTTCTGATGATTGGGACACTGAAACTGTAAATGCTATGATGTCTGATTTAGAACAAACTGCTGCATTTCCGAACAATGAAATGTTAGAAGGTACTTCAGACTATGATACATTGTACTGTTACCAGCAATATGGTCATCATTTCTTACACAAATCTATAACACCTAGAAATATATTTGAATACCACAAGTGGGAACACTGCCCAACACCTCCAAAAGGTAGTTCACAAGCATTTGCACAGAAATTCACATACTTCTCAGGGTTTAACACATCCGACCCGAAGTCATTTTTTTATAAACACCAAACATATTTACTCTGCATCCTTTTTGAACCAGTTGTCTACACAGGGTTTCGACCTATGGAAGGACACTATAGATTTAAAATCAATCTGGGGTTCTAGGGACTGGCAAGTCCAGGGAACAGAAGAGCTATTTAGAGCATGCCTCATTCCACAGCAGATCTTATTTCTGAATGAAACTGTGCAACAAACAACCTCTCTTGGATTAGCCAAAGGCAAGGAAATGAACACACCGGGGTTTCCAACACCATCGCAGATGGGTGGGGGGCAGAATTCAACTACACATGGGGTGATATTAGATGACATTTTCCAGTACAACAGATCAGATCCTGATTGGACAGAATGGCTGGTTTGGCCCATTGACACAAACAAATGTCAGCAGAGATTTATAAATACAAACGAAGGGTTTAGTATCCATAGGCCAGACCCACGCTATGTACAGAGACATCACCCGGGGGTAGTGACATCCTATAGTGTTGGGAAGTTGCGCCTTGATTGGCTAGAGACCTCAACACTCACAGAAGTAAAACATCACTTGACCTTACTCACACCTGATGTAGACCTTAGGGATTTCCTACTAGGTCCAAGGAAAACACGTCAGAAACGTTTCATTTATGCTGGCATTTATGCCTATTATAATGAAAACTGGAAAATATCCCAACAAGAGGCCGCAGAAAGGATACGCGAGATAGACCGTATTAACTTAGAAAAGGCATTAGCTGTAGTGGATAATGGGTTAACTACTTTGACCTCCAGTATTTACTCCTTAGGCAACATTGTGTCTTCGGAAATCGACATATTAGAACAAGATCTGGCCTTGTTACAACACAGGCAATCTCAGCTACGTTCTATTATGATGCTAAGCTGGACGCTGCAATCTTTGCGTGCAGGCTATGTGCCATGGCGTTTTATAAACACCACGTCTCTGTTTTCAGAATACAATCTGACTGATAAACAGACAGAAATGGCACAAAGGGGAGCCAAATATACAATGCTGCGTATTGAGAAACTGGAAAGGTTACCATTCACTGTAGCCGAATCACCATCAACAGAATGGCTAATTCATGGCCAAATCACTCTGCTGGTCACTACGTTTCAGTTTCAATATTGCCTTGAGCAAAGGCAGGCAGGCAAATATGAAAAGATGGGTAAGGGTTACATTAAGGAAACTTGGGAGTTACCATGTAGATATCGATGCCGGAATGGGGATCGAGAAGTGTATCTGAGTGGTACAAACTTCAAGAACGCTTTAAGCGGTTCTCTCATGTGTCAGGATATTTCTCTACACGGAGCCTGTAACGGTTCAGTAGCGAACCTATCGTGTCACATGACTGGAACCCCAACTGCCGTGATCACGCCAGTTTTCGAGCTGCTCTCGAATGGGAGTTACTTGATGCTAAATGGTCAAGGTTGCTGTGGGATGCTTCCGGGCGTCGCATATCTGATCACTGTTAACTCCAGGGTTACTTGCTGTATGCAAGTATTGTTTCCACCACTGAACACAGTCAGGGAGGCGCCGTTATGGCCTTCACTGAACGTTTCTTTCATACAATTTGATACTCTGAGCAGACTGCAAGCCATGCTTTTACAGCAACCCGTGCCCTTAACCTCCGCTCGAGAAACCTATGAACTTCAAGTTGCAAGGACCTCGACTGAGATACAGGCGCTTATACATACAAACTGCCCCTTTCATTTCGTAGAAATGGTGGGACGTATCTTCAATATGTCTGATACAAGCGGTATTGTACACCTATTTAAGACCATAGGGTCAGGACTGTTAAGCACCTTTCAGACAGTCCTCGGAGTAATCCCAAATTTTATACACTCCGTATTGGGAAGCGTATTTGGAGGAGTCCCGCTTATCCTATTGCTGATTGCAGGGGTCCTATTCATAATACTGCTGCTACGCAATGGACGGCCCAATTCCCGAGGGAATGGCGAACATGCTCCAGGAGCGGAAATACCGTGAGCGCATGGTACAACTTCTGGGCATTTCTTGCCTGCGAGAACTCAATGCCTCCTCAATGCCTCCTGGTTTCTATCCTTTCGACCAGTCTGGGTAGACTGCATCTTACCTGTTCTTCGATGCCTGTTTTGCGGAGAAGAATGCACGTTGGATCTTTGTCTGACATTTCCATCAGATGCGCCTCCGGACACGGATGCAATGCTGGACCCCATAAAGGCCCATGCTCTGCGTTGTCCCCAGCGGCTTCCGATTCTGATGAACGCATTCCTGGAGAATCCACAGGTGCCGTTTGCTCCTTCTGGCTCCTCCACAGGCACCCAGGTAACAACGGCCGCACAAGCTGCCGCAGCACCGACTGTTGGCAGTGCTACATTCCATCTATGTGCGATTGACGTTCTCTGTGAGGCGTTGGATTTGTCGTCTGCAGCAGCTAACACTGAGAATGTTGTGCTTCCCAGCCAGGACGCTTAATCTTGAATTGGCTCATCGTGCCCTGGGAAAGAATTCGGCTTCTTCACTCGTTTCAAAACAAACGAGCAAAATTGGAACATTTCCTAAATTGACACTTTCGCTTGAGAAAAGCATGGCCTTCTTCCGCTTTGAGTGAGGCAACTTATATGGAGAAACAAAATAGACATTCTTTTAGTGGCAATTGAAATTAGCTGAATTATTAACATTTTAGAAGAATTTTTTTTTTAAAGAGATTTTAAAACCATGTTTTTATTTGTTTTTAAATATGATTTTAAATTGTTCAGATGTTAAGTATGGTCATTGTTATCTAATTCGAAAGAGGAGTGGGTGTTATGTCCCGTATAGAGGCCCTAATGTAGACCCGTTCATACATGCCCTAAAATGGATGTATTCATATTTGCCCTAATACGGTCATATTCGTACTTGCCCTATTATGGTCAAAGCCGCATATGCCCTATTACGGTCATAACTGTACATGTCCTATTATAGTCATGATTCCTTATATAGGCATGATCTTTCACCTACATTGGTCCTCACTAGTACACCATCAACACAAAAAGGAGCCAAGGGGGAAAAAAATCAAGCCGCCCCCCACTCAACACATTATCAACAACAAAGGCCTGACTCAATGGACAAAAATCTTAAGCTTTAAGACACTGGAGGAGTCCAAAATATTTTCTAACTACACCCCCCACGATGCGGTAGAATACCGCTAATTCAAGTGTCAAAATGTCCAATTTATAAACGCACTGTCACTACACTGCACTGCAGCCAAAGAGTTCCCACCCAAAATTTAATTAGAAAAGGTAAGAAAAAGTGTGGGAGTGGAGAGAAAGCACCTCACGGTAGTAACACCAAGGGGGGCTTGCTAGTTGGTACTCGCTAGCACACCCACTTATCATCATTGGAGGTACGAGGGACACTAGCAACATCTCGGTAATTAAAGGTTTTATATTATTATCATCAATTTAAGTATGTTGTGCAGCGAAAATTGGGGGTTATTTACTCCTGGCACGTGTTTTGTCTTTTTATTTGTCATATACCTGCAGACCAAGTGGTAATTCCAAGTGAAGTGAAGATTGGTTATCCCCTTAGCCCTGATGAAGTTGCGCAAAGTGGTAGCAACGAAACATGTTGGCGCTTTGGACGTAATAATGGTCTAAATTTAACCATTTTTTATTGAGGACGCTCACAGCACTGAATAAAGTCATATTTGGCCAGTGAGTAGGTACTCATTTTTAATGTTGGGAACTGCATTTCTTTTCTTTTCTCACGGGGATTAGCAGGGCACGTGTGTGACATTAGCACCTACAGTGCTTATTGTACCTTGCTGTCACGGTTTTCTTCCTTCACGTTTAAGAAAGTTTATGTTGGAACACATTTCTTTTCATGGTGAGAAAGCAACCAATGATGATAAGTGGGTGTGCTAGCGAGTACCAACTAGCAAGCCCCCCTTGGTGTTACTTCCGTGAGGTGCTTTCTCTCCACTCCCACACTTTTTCTTACCTTTTCTAATAAAATTTTGGGTGGGAACTCTTTGGCTGCAGTGTAGTGACAGTGCGTTTATAAATTGGACATTTTGACACTTGAATTAGCGGTATTCTACTGCATCGTGGGGGGTGTAGTTAGAAAATATTTTAGCCTCACTAGTACCCAACATGCTCTGAGGGCTGAACGTTATCTATCCTGTGGTTTTGAATACAGCAGGGTTTTTCCCAAACACAGGCCCACACTGTACTCATCAATTATGCATGGCTTTCTAGGAATACACCACCTGCATAATATGTATGTACAAAGTTCACCCCTGACGTCTTCCTCATGTCTAACGACAGACCAATACAAACCACACTGAGGACCGAGACTCTTTAGGGTATAAATACACCACATCTTGCCCCGGTAAGACAGAGGGAACCGAGACTTCCATGCTGACACACTGACCAGAGACGCTAAGGCTCCTGCATGCAGTCGCTCCAGCTGACAATGGTCTGACACAGCCCTTGCGGGGTGTCCAACTCGAGACCAGGTCGGGGTCCCACACTCTCTCTATTCAGGTATGGGGGTTCGACTAAATCCTAGAAGGATTCTTGACTCTTAGGCTTTTAGACCTAAACATATGCTAGGTACACTCAGGTACATCTAGGTAGGCATTGTAGGAGTACGCGCACTTGCATAATGCTTTTATATTCATGTATGTATTCATGATTATCGCAATATGGTAGAACTGTTCTATCCCTTTGCTTTTATCGTACTGCTGATAATATATCTCTGCTATTGTCTGCTGGTTGCCGCAGCACATATATTTTACACTAGAATAACAACTGTTCAATAAATACTTATTGAAACGCCCGACTGTTTATTCTGTGTAACTCTCTGAGACAAACCGAATAAGTAAGCACGAGTGACTGAGCGAAAGGTAGTACATTGTTTCCACGATTCTGAGGAATTTGGGTTGTCATGATCTAAGGTTGCCAGAAACTAATCTCTCCCCGATAAGAGGAGATTCTAGTGGCACTGTGAGCTAGCTAAAGCAAAACAATCTAACATACGCGGTGAGGGTGCACAGAGTCAGTCTGCCACCAAGCCCACAACTTATGTTATACAAACGCGCAGGTCCTGCATGGGTACTAGAGGAACTACACGACACTGTGTGACTCTGCCTTTTTAGTGTTCACCATCTGGGTTCAGAGTGACAGGAGCAGGGATGTGCACAAGGGGGGGTTGAAGTGTGCCTTGCCTTTCTTGGGTGACTCATAGCCAGGCTGAATAGACCTGGCAGCATTTAGAGTAGTGGGAGGAATTGTTGCTTGCACATGAACAGACTGTGTCTGCCTCTACTAAACTGTCTCCACCTCCTATGGTGAACTTGGCCTAAGCCAGGCTGAACTGGTTTATATGTGCCAGAGGAACTTTGTTTGTGCCAACTTCAAAGGAAAATGTGGTATAAATATTGGGGCCCAGACACCAGAACTTTAGAATACTTATGGACTCAAGAGGAACTTCTGCCAAGGAGAAGAGCTGGAGAAGCTGTAAGGAGGAGTACTGCCCCATTGCTGTGTGGATGCTTTGCTGGGTTGGCCTGCAGTGGCTGCTTCTGCCAAGGAGAGGACAAAGACTGAACTGTACTGTGTATCCTGCATGGAGAAGATCTCCAAGGGCTTGGTGTAGAGCTTGCCCCCTGTTATGAAGTCTCAGGGACACAAAGACTTTATCCCCTCTGTCCTCCTGCACGTGGAACTGCAGTTTCAGCTGCCACAGAGGGAAAAAGTAACACCAATGTCGATGAGTGATGCCGCGACCTGCAACGAAGCCGTGGGCACCGCTTGTGAAGTGCATGAGGCCCCGATTTGCACTACAGCCCGACTCCTGCCAACGCCGCACCGTAAGGACTTTGATGCCGTCTCCGAGACCGCTGGCTGCCTCGGAGCCATGTGCACCACTCGTGATGCTCACAATGCACCGCCCAGACTCACACCGTTTGCCAAGGTACTGTTCTTGGGGGTCCGTGCGACTTCATGCTTGGCCTGCGCATGATGTGGTCAGCTCCGTACTTTGGGTTTTTCTCGGTCACGACATCATATTAGCCCCAGGTGGAGCCATTCGTTGCAACAAGCTTTATTTTTTAGAATAACCTATTTTTTTATGATATCTTGACATATGTATGGTGGATGTTTGTCGTTTTGGTCTTGTTTGGTTTAGATAAAGATTTCCTATTTTTCTAAACTGGTGTGGTGTCCATTTGTAGTGTTTTCACAGTATTACTGTATGTGTGCACAAATGCTTTACACACTGGCTCTGAGATAAGCATGACTGCTTGTGCTAAGCTACCAAGGGGGTGAGTAGGGGTTGTCTAAGGGCATAACTCCCTTACCCTGACTAGAAGTAAGGGTCCCTACTTGTACAAAAGTGCAAACCATTGCCAACTAGAAACCACCATTTCTAACAAGCCCTCACTCCAGAAATGGATTCTAAGATGGCCACTTTCCTCGTGAAATTCGTTCGCAATCCCAAAAAAGGGATACACAAGTCCTGGTGATCTTGCCAGGACAAACTCTTGGATGTTGCCGCCCCTCTTGCAAAGATCTTAGATATGGCAGAAGATGCTAAGGCATCTTGGTCCTTAATCTCCCCTGAGGTGCTGTCCAACTGGGCTGAACGGGCCATGATTTTTTTGGGTAATGCTAATTGTGCAATCTCGACGGAGCGACGTAGATCGCTCCTAATCAAGATGGACCCGAAGCTAGGAGAGCTCGCTACCTCGGAGATGGGTCCGGTTGCTCAAGGTAATCTGTTTGGGGACCCTTTTATCAGGGAGTAGAGCAAATTCATCAATACTTTTAGCTCTTTGGACAAGGCGCAATCCTGAATTAAACATATATTCACTCCACATGTTTTTGCGGGAGCCAGTGGTGGCAGGGGCGCTCAACCAGCCGAATCTTCCATCAAGCCTCCTCCAGAACTGCAGATTCCCACTGTGGCCAGTGGCAGGGCGCCTCAAAGTTTGGCTCCTTCTACCCTACCAAATCCTATCCCCGTCATCGGGGTGGCAGAGATGGTTCCAGAGGCAATGGAGCCTTCAACAACTCCCAAGGTGAGGGTACAGAACTCCGCAGGTTTGAAAATTGGTGGCCGTCTGGCACTTTTTGTGCACAACTGGGATGTTCTATCATTGAATGCAAGGTTCCTTCAGATGGTGCAAGGGTTCCAGAAAGAATTCTATGGGGTTCCCTTACAACCGATTCACCCACTTCCCATGGTCTTCTCTCAGGAGCAGTCAGACTTGGTGAATCTAGAGATTTTCCGGCTCTGAGAGCAAGGTGTGATAGTCCCATCCACTTTGAATCCCAGGGGATTCCTCAGCAATCTCTTTTTGGTAGAGAAACGAGATGGGAGTCAACGTCCAGTGATAAATCTCAGAGAATCAACGAGTGCCTGCTTTACCGTCACCTCAAGATGGAAGGTATCCATCTGCTCAGAGACCTTTTAATGGCGAACGACTGGATGGTCCGTCTGGACCTCAAAGACGCCTATCTTACGATCCCCAATTTCTATCCTCTCAGGCGTTTGTTTACAATTCCAATGGAGATTGCAGATATTCGAGTTCTCCTCCCTTCCTTTTGGTCTGTCTCCCATGCCGTGGTGTTTCACCAAGGTAATGAGACCAGTGATCGAGCACCTCAGGGCTCGGGGGTGCGACTGATAATTTATCTGAATGATATCCTGATTATCAGTCAATGTCCTGTACTTTTACAAGAGCAGTTACAGATGACCATCGATTTATTGGAGAGTCTGGGCTTTGTAATCAATAAAGGAAAATCCTCCCTCTCTCCCACGCAGAGCGTACAGTTCCTGGGGTTCCTGGTGGACTCGGTGAAAGCTACCCTCAGCCTCCCCACAAGTTGACAAAGATCAAGCACTAACTCAGGACAACCTTGTCCAAATCGCAGATCTCCCTAAGCCAGTTGCCACGGATAGTCGGTCTCCTCTCATCCTCTATCCGGGCCATCTTCCCGGGCCCTCTCTACTACCGGGCGCTTCAACGATTAAACATTTCCCACCTGCCGAAGGGCCTAACCTATTCTCAGTTAATGCCCCTCACAGTGGAGGTAAAGGAGGAGCTACAATTCTGGGTTACCCATATGGAGGCCTGGAATGGGGTTCACTGACAAAATATCGAAGTTAAAAATATAGAAGTAAAAAATATCGATGTAAAAATCTAGAATGCAAAAATATCGACTCCCTATACTTAAACAGGTAAGTACAAAAATATATAGAGAAAAAATATCAATGTAAAAATATAGTTGTACAAAATATTGAATTTTATATAGATATAAAATAAAATAATAAATATTAAATATGTTAAATAATAAAATTAATATAAAAAATAAAGTAGATTTAATATACATTTAACCCCTTCGGTGCTTATGACGAGCTGGACTCGTCATGGCACACAGTGCTCGTGTGCTCGTGACGAGTCCAGCTTGTCATAAGACCAACCACGGGGGAAGCGCTGGCGCTCCCCCCGTGGGAATCCGATCGTCGGGTTTTTTGGGGGAAGGCAGGGAAGGACTTCCCCTGCCTCCCCCACCCCCATCAATGACGCCAGCGCGCGAGGCGCGCTGACGTCATTGAGGGTTTCCTTTCTTCCCCGACGCGCTGGAAGCCATTTGCTTCCAGCGCGTCGCGGAAATAAGGTGAGTTTTGGCTCGGGCGAGGGGGTTTGATTGGAAAAGAGACATCGAGGGAAAGGAAAGGGTATTCCTTTCCCCGATGCCTCTTTTGTGCATTCCTGCTGCACGATCATGTGATCGTGCAGCAGGAATGCCCACGAGGGTGTTTTATGCAGCTGTAGTGTAGGAAAGGCACTATACAAATCCCCAACGAGGTAGCATTTACTGATTAGCCGGTAGAAAGTACTCCAGTTGAGTAGAGGTATTGCACAAAACGGTGGCATCTTCGTGGATAAATATGCAGGGCAGGTGTAATCCTCGATAGAGGTCTCTGCATCCTTGATTTTCTCGAGCACAATCATCATGTAGAATTCGTGAGCGTGGTTAAGCAGATGTGCCTTCTCTCCATTTCCACCCTGAAAAGTGAGCTGTAATCCTCGATGGAGGTCTCTGCATCCTTGATTTTCTCGAGTGCAATCCTCGTGTAGTTCCTGTGACCAGGAGGTTCCCTCTCCTCGTCTGCCGGTGAGATCCTGCTCTGACCCTTTATAAACAAGAGGCATGTGAACGGGCCTAGAAGCCCCGCTCGTTTGGCCCTGCCACACATTCGTGAGCGTGGTTAAGCAGATGTGCCTTCTCTCCATTTCCACCCTGAAAAGTGAGCTGTAATCCTCGATGGAGGTCTCTGCATCCTTGATTTTCTCGAGTGCAATCCTCGTGTAGTTCCTGTGTCCAGGAGGTTCCCTCTCCTCGTCTGCCGGTGAGATCCTGCTCTGACCCTTTATAAACAAGAGGCATGTGAACGGGCCTAGAAGCCCCGCTCGTTTGGCCCCGCCACACATTCGTGAGCGTGGTTAAGCAGATGTGCCTTCTCTCCATTTCCACCCTGAAAAGTGAGCTGTAATCCTCGATGGAGGTCTCTGCATCCTTGATTTTCTCGAGTGCAATCCTCGTGTAGTTCCTGTGACCAGGAGGTTCCCTCTCCTCGTCTGCCGGTGAGATCCTGCTCTGACCCTTTATAAACAAGAGGCATGTGAACGGGCCTAGAAGCCCCGCTCGTTTGGCCCCGCCACACATTCGTGAGCGTGGTTAAGCAGATGTGCCTTCTCTCCATTTCCACCCTGAAAAGTGAGCTGTAATCCTCGATGGAGGTCTCTGCATCCTTGATTTTCTCGAGTGCAATCCTCGTGTAGTTCCTGTGACCAGGAGGTTCCCTCTCCTCGTCTGCCGGTGAGATCCTGCTCTGACCCTTTATAAACAAGAGGCATGTGAACGGGCCTAGAAGCCCCGCTCGTTTGGCCCCGCCACACATTCGTGAGCGTGGTTAAGCAGATGTGCCTTCTCTCCATTTCCACCCTGAAAAGTGAGCTGTAATCCTCGATGGAGGTCTCTGCATCCTTGATTTTCTCGAGTGCAATCCTCGTGTAGTTCCTGTGACCAGGAGGTTCCTCTCCTCGTCTGCCGGTGAGATCCTGCTCTGACCCTTTATAAACAAGAGGCATGTGAACGGGCCTAGAAGCCCCGCTCGTTTGGCCCCGCCACACATTCGTGAGCGTGGTTAAGCAGATGTGCCTTCTCTCCATTTCCACCCTGAAAAGTGAGCTGTAATCCTCGATGGAGGTCTCTGCATCCTTGATTTTCTCGAGTGCAATCCTCGTGTAGTTCCTGTGACCAGGAGGTTCCCTCTCCTCGTCTGCCGGTGAGATCCTGCTCTGACCCTTTATAAACAAGAGGCATGTGAACGGGCCTAGAAGCCCCGCTCGTTTGGCCCCGCCACACATTCGTGAGCGTGGTTAAGCAGATGTGCCTTCTCTCCATTTCCACCCTGAAAAGTGAGCTGTAATCCTCGATGGAGGTCTCTGCATCCTTGATTTTCTCGAGTGCAATCCTCGTGTAGTTCCTGTGACCAGGAGGTTCCCTCTCCTCGTCTGCCGGTGAGATCCTGCTCTGACCCTTTATAAACAAGAGGCATGTGAACGGGCCTAGAAGCCCCGCTCGTTTGGCCCCGCCACACATACTCTCGGTATGCTACGTCTTCCCGCCCTTTCCCCACTATGATGGACAGCTTACTCAAAGGACCCCGGCGCTTTCGGCGCGGTGGCAAAGTTACAGACACACAGGTCACTGGAGACAATTCTTCTGGTCCTTTACGCAGCTGTAGTGTAGGAAAGGCACTATACATTTACCCAACGAGGTAGCACTTACTGATTAGCCAGTAGAAAGTACTCCAGTTGAGTAGAGGTATTGCACAAAACGGTGGCATCTTCGTGGATAAATATGCAGGGCAGATGTGGCTTCTCTCCATTTACACCCTGAAAAGGTAGCTGTAATCCTTGATGGAGGTCTTTGCATCCTTGATTTTCTCGAGCGCAATGCTCGTGTAGTTCCTGTGACCAGGAGGTTCCTTCTCCTCGTCTGCCGCTGAGATCGTGCTCTGACCCTTTATAAACAAGAGGCATGTGAACGGGCCTAGAAGCCCCGCTCGTTTGGCCCCGCCACACATACACTAGCGGTATGCAACGTCTGCCCGCCCTTTCCCCACTATGATGGACAGCTTACTCAAAGGACCCCGGCGCTTTCGGCGCGGTGGCAAAGTTACAGACACACAGGTCACTGGAGACAATTCTTCGGGTCCTTTACGCAGCTGTAGTGTAGGAAAGGCACTATACATTTACCCAACGAGGTAACACTTACTTATTAGCCAGTAGACAGTACTCCAGTTGAGTAGAGGTATTGCACAAAACGGTGGCATCTTCTTGGATAAATATGCAGGGCAGGTGTGCAGAATTCGTGAGTGTGGTTAAGCAGATGTGCCTTCTCTCCATTTCCAACGTGAAAAGTTAGCTGTAATCCTTGATGGAGGTCTTTGCATCCTTCATTTTCTCGAGCGCAATTCTCGTGTAGTTCCTGTGACCAGGAGGTTCCTTCTCCTCGTCTGCCGCTGAGATCCTGCTCTGACCCTTTATCCCCTTCGGTGCTTATGACGAGCTGGACTCGTCATGGCACACAGTGCTCGTGTGCTCATGACGAGTCCAGCTCGTCATAAGACCACCCACGGGGAAGCGCTGGCGCTCCCCCGTGGGAATCCGATCGTTAGGTTTTTTTTGGGGGGAGGCAGGGGAAGGGCTTCCCTGCCTCCCTCGCCCCATCAATGACGTCAGCGCGCTGACATCATTGAGGGTTTCCCTTTCTTCCC